>BSBM01000318.1:10407500-10930000 GCA_027924585.1 Larix kaempferi | reverse complement strand
ATCATAAACCCAATAAGATGAAATAAACAAAGCTAAAATACTTATCAACCTTTAAACTTCCAACCATTTGGGGAACTTCCACCTTCCTCCCAGCCTTAGGCCTCAAATAGTTCCGTGTTCATTCGAGAGGTCACCCCCAAGCGAGACCAACCATACTAGAGAAGCAAGACTTAGGTATTGTTATCTATCTTGTTTACTATCAACAGAGTAACCACAAGTTGTTTTACCAGCTCTGTATAGATTCTTATAATAAAATCCTCCTTATCACAGAGTTCTTCCTAGATTAG
Source organism: Larix kaempferi (assembly GCA_027924585.1). NCBI lineage: Eukaryota > Viridiplantae > Streptophyta > Pinopsida > Pinales > Pinaceae > Larix > Larix kaempferi. The sequence goes on along the minus strand of BSBM01000318.1, from coordinate 10,929,713 downwards.
CCATATACTTTATCATGGCAAAACTGAGTGCTCAATGACCTAAAAATGAACCCTCTAGTGCAATAGGGACGATTACCCCTTGTAGTGTCCACTATACGCCATTTATTTATTTTCTTTAGGAAAAGGCTCCTATTCTTTTTCATTTAGGATGTTTTTTCTCTTAACTTAGGAAAATCAAACTTTTGTTTTCTTTCTTTTCTTTTTATCCTAATTTCAAAAAATAGTTAGATTTTCCAGCTCTCTTTATCTCTTTTATTTATGTATTTTATTTATTAATATAGATTTATCCTCACATTTGTCCTATCTTTCTATTGATTTTTATTTAGCAACTATTTAAAAGTCATTCTATCTCTAGCATGCTTGGTCTCTCTTTATGTGGTTTTCCCAGGATAGTTATACATTTAAAAGAAGATAAGTAACATGAAAATAATATCCTTTATTGCATTTGATGCTCCACAACCTACCAACTCAGCACCAAACATAATAAGTCAAATTACTCTAGGTGCTCCAAAACCTTATAGCTCAACACCAATCGAGTATAAGTCTAAGTATTGTATGTGCTCCAGAGCATACCAACTCAATACCAAATATGTCTACTCAATCTAAGTGCTCCAGAGCATACCATCTCAACACCAAATAAGTCTTAAGTGTTGGTATATTCCTATATTCCATCCTAGTCCTAACAACATTCTCCATTTTTGCATTTTCAGTCATGCACGCATTTTGCATGCAGTCATGATTTTGGACTTCAGTTAGCTAGCCCTGGGAGCTTCTTTCTGATCATTTTTAGCCATCCTAGTGCTTAGTGCACCCTACATGCAATTGCATGCATCCCACACTCCCTCTCTCACCTACCACTCAGTTGCACTTCAGTTAGTTGAGTTATCTTTAGATCTTTCCTTGATTTAATGCTAGACTAACTCTCAACTGACTGTATCACTCCGATGGACCTCTAGTGATACTAGACTGCCTATTCTCAATCCAGTTAGCTCCTCATGTACCCTCCACTGAGCCTCCTTCATTCAGTTAGTGCCTCCATGTGACAGTTACACCTACCACACTCAGTTAGACTCAGTTTGACACATGGTTGATAGTTACTTGTGCATTGATGACTTCAGTGATGATGATCAAGACTCCTAGTTTTGCTTTGATGACACTCCATTGATGTGATGATCACTCAATGAAGGATAATTCGAATTGCCACCTTGACATTCGAATCCTCACCATTGTATTATTTATTTGTCCATATTGTGACTAATGAATTACTGTGATGTTATTCTGCTTCTATCTGAGTTCTACTCTATCATAATTATGTTGCTCCTTTACATTGCATTGACCACTCTTCTTCTATTTTCTTGCTTAATCTTAATCTTTCTTGTGAGGTATACATCCGCTCTTAGATCTACTATGAGGATTTTCACATTAAGCAATCTGGGTGTGAGGATTTTCACATTAAGCAATCTGGGTGCTCCAGAGCATACCAACTCAACACCAAATAAGTCTAGGTGCTCCAAAGCATACCAGCTCAACATGAGATCAAACATAATAATATAAATGGTCTTAACTTGGGATATTGCAAACAAGCCTTTTGGACAAAGGTTTTCATTATGTGGAGGATTTTCAACCAGTAAAGAGGTAAGGGATTTTTATATCCGTGATCATTTTGTTTAGTTTAATTTTTTTTTTTTTTACCAACCATTTTCTTTTAACGGTGTGCTAGGTTCACCTAGAGCATAAATTCTATCCTTCAATAAAGCAACACCATATTGATATTTAACAACAATACCAACATGGGATGGAGTGACGAGATATAGGGTAAATCTAGTGTAAAACTTTAACACAATTGAATATCGTGAACAATGGCTTGTAAAAAGAAGATTAGGGCACATGTGACTATGCTAGGTGATGGCGAGGGTTGTGGCTTCTCAAGAGATGGATTTTATATCAACAATGAGGATTCATTCTACCCTATGGTTTCTATAAAGGGTTTCTTTATTCATAGAATATTAAAGAATACTCATAATTTCACTAGTTGTTGGTAAATACCTACCAAAATCTTTTTCTTGAGCCCTCTTAAGACATCTTTCTAATTGGAAAACCTTTTTTACTAAATATCCTTTTTATACCCCAAATACATATAAACCTAGTATACCCTACATCTCTCCTCCAAATACCTACAATATATTGACCGTATTTTTCACAATTCAAAAACCTCCTTTATTAATGAACATGATAAGATATTGGTTAACAAAGTAAAGTTAGTATGTTTTGAATGAACTACAATCTAATTTCAAAATCCTAAAACTTATTTAAGTTTACTAATTACTCAAACATAAAAACTTTAAATCAAATAAAACTAAAATAGTAAGCAAACATACTTGCAAACTATAAATCTAATACAACAAAGATAGTGACCAATGATGGGTTGGTTGGAGCTTGGAAGATCTCTATTTTTTTATTTTTTATTTTTTTCCAAGAAAAAAAAGCGTAATTTTATTTAAAATGTGAGAATGTTTTCCAGTAATTTTTTAAGAAATTAAATAGAAATTATATTTTATATATAAGATCTCTATTTAAAATATAAGAATGTTTATTTAAAATGTGAGAATGTTTTCCAATAATTTTTTAAGAAATTAAATAGAAATTATATTTTATATATAAGATTAACAAATTTAATATTATATTTATATATATTATATTTATTTAAATATTTAATTTTTTAATTTCAGTCTTTGTTTTTAAAGATTTCACAATCATCAATAATCAGAAATAAATGGGACTACAACTTTTATTTGTCCGTTGTTCTTTGCAAGTAATGGGCAAATAAACTAGTAATTAAAAAATGAGAGATGTATGAGATAATAGCATCAAAAGTAACTCCATAATTTGGCTTATTACTGATATGATAAAAGCCATAATTTGGCTTATTACTGATATGATAAAAGCTATCCAATAAGGGACAATGGAAACCCATCAAAACTGGTTGAAAAAGGTCCTTATTACTTGCATTTTTATGACTTGTAAGTGTCAGAGGTAATTTCATAATTTTTATTATTATGATATGATAAAGCCCATCAAGACTTGTGAAAAATTACTTATAATGAACCTTGTATTTTCATAACTTATATTTTAATGAAAGTATCACATTACAGTAAAATTCTAGAAATTCGCTTATCAATATGATTAAGTTGTACATGTAAATAAAGATTACTGAAAAGCATAGGCTGTACATGCAAATCTCCTACCACTCTCGCAAAAAAAAGCTGTATTTCCATACTTCATGATTCAATTGGTAAGGTTTTTTAATGTCTAAAGTCAGTAAGGGTATTAGGTTAACAACAATAATGTCTAAACTTAAAGTCCGTCAGGATATAATGTTAACATCTATAATGTTGATTAAAAGTAAGATTTTATAATTGCTTAACATGTAAAGGAAGAGTGGTAATTATAAAGTTAAACAATATATAGATAATTATATTTATAGTTGTTTAGTGGTAATTATAACGTTAAACAATATATAGATAATTATATTTATAGTTGTTTAGTGGTAATTATAAAGTTAAACAATATATAGATAATTATAGTTATACTTGTTTATAGTGTAGTTGATATATGGATACAACTCATTTAACAAGATAGTAAAAATATATATAAAGGATTACTACAACTATTCACGATTATCAAATTAAAACCGATTGGGAATATCAATTTCTTTTAAAGATATAAAAGTTGTTTCCCAGACATGAAATATTAGGTAGTTGTAACTAACAGAAATTCAACACCTAAAATTTCGCAGCACGGAAGGATTACATTTCTATCTAAAGAGAATTTAAAAAATGTATAAATATCAGAAATTATTTGGGTTTTTTTGTCATCATAAAAACGACGACATTAGAAAAGGCATGAAATTACTGCTTCAAATGAACACTAATTATTGTAACAGCCATGAAATTATCATTTTTAAAAACTGATTCGTTGTTCTAACAGCCATAAAATTACAACGCAACCTCTGATCTTCAAAGTTATACGAATTGCCCTAATCACTATATACGTGAGACTAAAAGAAATATAAATCAATTGAAAACAAATTCTTGTACATCCATAGTTAATTTGAGTTGTCGTCATCGACGTGAAAAAAGTAGGGATGGGATAATGCGTTCCTCGCTGAAATTCGCTTCGAAGGATTAGTTTGAAGCAATTTCTGCATTGATGAAATTTTATTAAAATTTACAGAAGCATTCATAAATCAACAGATATTTATTTAACGTAGAAATAAGTAAGAACAGCACTGCATTTAGAAACGGAGAATATCTTACCGATAACAAGTCAACACCACATTCATCTAAACTTGGAACGAGATCTCCCAAATTCCGAGGCCTAAACTTAGGAAATTCAGAACTCCAATACTTAAGCTGACTTACTCCAGGCCATACTTCTTCATTTGGAGTTCCTAATGTCCTGAAATACGAAGGCAGAACAATGATATTTTTACATCGACCGAAAAGAGAATACAATTACAAAAAACACTTATTTTGGGCTTAAAGATTACTGTGAAACTCACTGGAATATCTTCATTATTTGATGATATTCTGTATATGTATCTCCATCAAAGAATGGATGCATATTGCACAATTCAGCTGCATAATCGATAACAACCATTACCATTAATCTCTTTTTGAACTGGGTAATGGATAAGAACTCAAAAATTTAATCCGAAATGAAATATACTGTACCAAAAATGCATCCAACAGCCCAAATGTCAATTGCAAAATTATAATCCGAGTCTCCGAGCAGCAGTTCCGGAGGTTTATACCATAGAGTTGCCACCTGCAGTCAATAGACGATCAGAATTCAGAAACCCTAATTTAATTAGAATAATAAGTATACCACGCTTTCGGCTATTTTCTATGCAAAGAATTTAATGTTCGACGTAGTTAAACCCCTACCTCTTGGGAATAGCAATCGTAGTTCTTACGTAGAACCCTACCAAGCCCCATATCTGCAACCTTTACCAGTCCCGCATCTAAATTTACTAATACATTCTGCGGTTTCAAGTCTCTGCAATAACAAAATAATTTACGTGACAATAGATGCGTTAATGCAAATATATATTTTAAAATCTCAGCTCAGCTCGGAAGAGAAGAAGATATAAGAGTTACCTGTGTATCACTCCGTGACTGTGACAATACTCAACTCCCTTAATTATTTGATGCATAACGTTCTGCAACGCAAACAGAGATATGCTCAACAACAAAATAAAAATTATAATTCCAATACAATAAGAACGATACAGCTGCAATGTAGGGACAAATATAAATTAAGTGCACCTTGATGATCACGGGCGGTACTGTTGCATCGTTGGTTAAATATCTGACATACAAAGCTCGAAGGTCACAGTCCATATATTCAAACACCATGTATATCACCACATTTCCACCTTCATTGTCGTCGCCGTCGGTCTCAACAGCCAACAACCTGCAGAGTATAAACAAACTCACAAAGCAGTTAGCTCTGGAATAATTTAGCCCATCATTGGAGTTGAGAATACACCAGTGTATATACTCTTAAATTGATTTTTTTTTATATTTTGATTTAAGAATTAGGCTAATCTTATATGAAAAGAAATCTATTTTAACTGAAAAATTAACCTGAGAATTCTATTAGTTATAGTTTTACATGTTTCCAGTTCTAAAGGTTTTACTGTCTTTTAAACTAAATCAAATGTTGGGAAAATGGATCAAAATTCCAAAATTATTGGAAGATGGATTCGTCAGATCTCAGAAATCCACTTAAGAAAAAAAGATGATTATTATAGGATTATCCTACTGCTTTTGATTTAAAGGATCTTAATCGGTTCGTTGTTTTTTTTCATTTTTAGTATTTAAATATTACATTAAACAAACTTATTTCAGATATCTAGCTGCAGAATGCACCGAATTTTACTTTATATTCCATTAAAACGTGAAAATAAAAGTTAAAACATACATACTTGACAATGTTTTCACCACGGGAGAGCAACTTGAGATTTGCAATTTCTCTGAGAGAACTGGAAGGAACCCCTTCACCATGAAACTGGGAACATGTTTTCTTGAGAGCTACGATCTGACCTGTTTCTTTGACTCTAGCCTTGAAAACCTTCCCATATGATCCCTCTCCGATTTTATCTATTAGCTCATACTTGTCCATATTTACTCCTTATCAAAGCCAGGAGATCAGCAGAATCGTTGAGAAAGAAAGATGGCTTCACAGGCGAAGAGACGAGAAATATTTACAGATGCAATTTACTGAAGTATGTGGATATGATCTGCCCATTAAAATTATAATCCGCATATTTATTGAACTCAAGATCCTCGAAACGTAAAGACACGACTCTTCATTTCGTAAATGTTGTGTTTATGACCATTCTAAACATATACTTACTCCCTCAACGTTTTATTAAGTCAAACTATTAATAACTGGAAATATTAATAGATGGTTAATATAGATCAATCTTAAATTACAATATCTTGCTCATATTATGTTATAAAGCATTTAGCTCTTCTAAGTGCAATTAAGCAAATTTTGAAAAATAAATATGTAATTATACGTTCAAAACACCTTCAGGCTAGCCAAATTTAATTTGTGTAGAAAACTCTTGGTATTGATGATGTAGAAACGAAGCTCATTCAATGAAAAGCACAATCCAGAAAAAGCTGATGTGTATCACACTTCAGTTTTGAGAATGTATTATCATTTTTTAGTTTTTTTTGTTCATTTAAGTGGTGGAAGTCTTCGTGGTGATGTATTATCATTTTTAAGTGTATTGTGTAAGAAAGAAGCATAGCATTTTTTTGAAGGACTGTGTATGTAGTGGTACGTGGTCTTGTACTCTGTTCATTAGCCGATAGCCAACTCTAATGAAAATTGGAGCCTCATAGCGATCGCGGTCATTTAATCCCTGATTAGGAATGGGCGGCCACGATGCATTGCTTTGGCATATGCTTTGAAGAAGATTCGTCAAGCACACATATCTAAGGGTGGAGATTTGCTGTGGGAAAACCGGCTACCGAAACATCAATTAATAATCCACAGTTTTTTAATTAATTGCGTCTCTTGCCACGAGGAGAACTGTTAACCGGTTAATTGAATCGTTAAAATGCAGTTGAGAAACTATTTGTCTCTTGCCAATCCTCCATTTGATAGAGATTAATCGATCAAAGTTAATCGATTAACCGAGTATTAGGTTTATTGATGTGGAGGGAAGAAATATGGTCTCCAGTGAAGAAATAGACCAAGCTTATCTGAATAATGAAGAGATTCAAATCAATGTATTAAATAGATATTTTTTAATCTTTCTTTATTTATTTTAACATTACATATGTCTACCACATGTCTACATAGATCTAGATTGAGATACTAATTAATAAATTATACGTTTTAAAATTATAACAGTAAGAATCAACTCGAGTCATGTTTAATGTATGTAAAATATTCTGAATATATTTTAACATTACAAGAATCTAAACTCGACATAGATCTTGGTTTTTTTTCAGAAGAGAACATAGATCTTGGTTGATATATTAATTGATAAAATATATATTTTTAAACGATCTCAACATAAATTGACATCATCTAAATTAATATATTAATAATTAAAGTTTGTTTTCTTCTTCTTTTTATGTGGTAGAGAGTTCGCACGCATTTCAAGAGGAGAAGGGCAATGACTAGCCTGGAAATAATTGAAATCTGTGTTTTTATTGATTAATTTTTATAAGTTTTAATTAGATAGTATTAAATATTTTTCAAACGCTTTGGATTATTGAGATGTAGTGTAATAGTTTGAAATTTTTAAATCTTAATAATTTAAAACTAAAATAATATAAATTTATTTTATCATTAACAACCACACGGCTTAACCATATTTCATTCCATACGGTTTCCATGCCATTTGTTTCGATTATTGAGATGTAGTATAATAGTTTGAAAATTTTAAATCTTAATAATTTATGGTGTAGATAAGTACTCTCTTGAATCTTTGCTTGACTACACAACTTAAACCCCCAATATCTGTTTACCATTTCTAGGTCATATAATAAGGGCATATTAATTTTCACAAATGTTTATTTAAAGATGTGATTACTATCAACTCAAATGCAAAACTAATATCTCTTTACATGTAAATAATTGAAAATTCCGTGATTCATATTCTTAAATTACAAACTATTTTGTTTAGCCGCCTATGACATCCATGTATTTAATAATATTTGGGTCCTTAGATTACATTTACATAGAAAATCTGTGCACCTTCTTGTTTTAACCAAATACAATGTCAATAATTTGAAATGGTTTTATAAATATCAAATAAAACAAATTATACAAGCAATCCTCCAATAGGAAGATAACACTTTGAAATCATTATACATCATCCATCCCAAAATAAACCTTTAAGCAACTCGGTAAAAAATAGATTTTACTACATCCAACTAATTAAAATTGAATTAAATTTTTTAAGTTTTAACAAAATACTTATAATTCATTAAATTGATAACTTTGATATATATATATATTAATAAATTTTTAATATTATTAAATAAATTAATATTAATTTTATTAATAAATTTAACAACATTATTATTAAGTTAATGTTATATTATGTTATTATCATTATAATATTAAAGCTAATATTAATATCAATATTAACATCAATAACAATAATAAAGCAAATTTAAGTATAAAAAAATTAACCATATTAATAATATTATTAATAAAATTGATAACATAAATATTAACATAATTAACAAAATATTAACAAAATTGATATTAATATTTAATATTAATATTAAATATTTATTAACATTAACAAGTTTGACAAATTATTAATAATATTACTAACATTATTACTAATATTCTAAATCACACTAAGCATTGTCAACCATGGTTAAGAATTTGTGTAAAATAAATATTATTAATTAAAATGATTATAGTTATATAAAATTTTAACAGCCAAGGATGGGGGAGATCGTGTAATGTGATATAACACTAGGAACATGTCGGAAAAAAATAATAGTTATAATAACATGTAAGTTTGTCACCATTAATAAAATTTAACATAAAGTAAAAAATTATAATATGAGGGAGATCTTGTAACTTTAAGTTTGTGATATTATTGTCGGCCATAAACAAAATAGAATAATACAAAGTAAAAATTAATAAATATTATGTCGGCCATAAACAAAAAAGAATAATACGAAGTAAAAGTAATTAACATACTCAAGTAATTAAAAGTAATACAAAAATAATTGTAAATTTTGTTTAGTATACTCACTTTCTAAAATAATAGTTTTAAGTGTAGTGCTTTAAATTGGAATTTAGTTTTTCAAAAAATACAATTCTAAATTTTTTTAATATACTCACTTTTTAAAAGTAATACTTGTAATGGGAGTGGATATCTAAAAACATAAAGAAGTAAAAAAAATATTATAGCTAACATTAAAAACTAAAAACATAAAAAGTAAAGAAATAAAAAAGTAAAAAAAAAATATTATAGTGGACATAAGAAGTAGAAACGAAAGAAGGGAAAAAGAATATTATAGCCCACATAAGAATAGAAAAGAAAAGCAGCCATAATAATACTTAGATTTGTTAACTAATAATTAGAATTGATAACTAAATATAACTCCAATCAAAAAGAGATTTAATTCTTGGTCTCTATGTCAAGACAAGCCCAATCACCTCACTAGTTACCAATAGATCACACACAAATAATCTTTGTAGCAACATTTGTGTGGTTGTTGATTTCAGGAGATTTTGGAAAATCCACAGTATCCATGTTCTTTAGTCGACATTTCGAATCCATAACATAAAAAAGAAGCATCAGAACAAAGAAAACACGACCGTGAACTAAATAGATCGTGAAGAAGTGTTATTTGTGCAAAGGCATTCTCAAAAGCATGAATGGGAGATAATTTCAGGTTTATATAGGAATCAATATAACTACCAATGAATATGACATACTTGGATACATCGAATGTGATAACAAGGAAAATTTGAATTGTTATTTTGTTGATATGGAAACTTCCAATCGTGCACTGAAGTTCATATCTGAAAAGAGTCATATGTTGGAATACAAGTATGTAATACAAGTATAGGTCCAATGTAGATTCTCATTTGATTGATATGAAAAGATGTCAAAACTACCAGGTGTGAAGATAAGAAAAGATGAAGAAGATAGAATGAGAATGATCACGATGTGAACCATATTTTCATTTATTTAATCCTTACAAAATTATTGTCTCTATTTTCCAGTTTAACAATTTACTCATATTTATTACTTACATTATTATAATCCTCATAATTCTTTCTGTGTTTTCAACTTAATCTATTCCTTACAATGTTGAAATTTTTTATTGCATATTGTTCAGTGTAGATGTTATTATGTGGATGCATTGATTTCAATGTATGGATGCATAGATTTCAGTGTAGGGACTCATTGGTTTCAGTGAATGGATGCATAGATTTCATTGTATGAGGTTTTTTATTGCATATTTTTCAGTCTAAATGTTATTCTGTGGATGCATTTATTTTAGTTTATGGATGCATTGATTTCAGTGACAATAAAAGAATGAGAAGAAGACTTCAAACGAAAAGCAGAAGAACAAAAAAAATTTCGAAAAAGGAAGTTGGATGAAATGATAGTAGAAGAACTAGAAGAACGAAGAAAACTAAACGCAGATTGACAAAAAGAATATCGAAAAAGAAAGTTAGACAAATTGACCGCAGAAAAATGAGAGGAACAAAGAAAACGAAATGTTGATCGACAAAGAGTGTATCGAGAGAGAAAGTTGAAGCAGTTGGAAGAACACAGAAATCAATTATTGCTCTACAGTCAAGAGAGTTTAATTCGATTAAAAGAATTGGGTATTTTAATTTGATCAAAATAGTTGGGAACATAGTCAACCATGGTCAACCAAATTCAACCATGTTCAAGCATAGTGAACCAAAGTTAACCAAAATCCAACCATGGTAACCAAAAGTCACGCTGAAGTCAACCAAAAGCAACCATGGTAAACCACATTTAACCATGGTCAATCAAAGTCAATTGTTGTCACCCATGCTCTACTACAGTCATCCATTCACAACTAAAGTCTACCAAAATTCAACCATGGTTAAATAAACTCAACCATGGCCAACCAATGTCAACCAATTTCAACCAAAGTCAACCTTACTAGCCAAAGTCAACCATGATCAACCAAAAGTCAACCATGTTCGACCAAAAAATAAACCAAAAGTCAACTAAAGCCAAAGTCAGCCATGTTCAACGAAAGTCAACCATTGTCAACTAAATTCAACCACGATCAACTAGTGTTCACCATATTAAATTATGGTCAACCAACGTCAACCATGGTCAACCAAAGTTAACAATTGTGAACCATGTTTTGCAATAGTCAACCAAAGCCAACAATTGTGAACCATGTTTTGCAATAGTCAACCAAAGCCAACAATGTTTAACTATGGTTAACCAAAAGTCAACGATGGTCAAACAAAGTCAACGATGGTAAACAATAGTGCACCAAATTCAACCAAACTAAGCCAAATTCAACCATGGTTAATCAAAGATGAACCAAAGTCAACCATGGTTAGCCAAAGTCAATCGTGGTCAAGCAAAAGTTAACCAAAGTCAACCAAAGTCAACCATAGTAACACAAATTTAACCAAAGTAAACTTAAGTCAACCATGGTCAACTAAAGTTAACCATGGTGCACCATGGTTAGCCAAAGTGAACCATAGTCAATCATGGTCAACTATGGTCAACTAAACTCAACCATAGTCAAACAAAGTTAACCAAATTCAACAATAGTCAAACAATAGTTGAATTATAATCAACCATATGATTTTAAATTCAACCATAGTCAACCATGGTGAGCGAAAGTCAAGCTTGGTCAACCATGGTCATCTACAGTCAACCAAAATTAACCAAAGTCAACCATGGTAAACTAAAGTCAACATAATTTAAGCAGAAACAACCAAATTCAACAATGGTCATCCAAAGTCAATTGTTATTAACCACATTCAACCAAATTCAACCATGGCCAACCGTGGTTAATCAAATTCAACCAAAAGTCATCCATGGTCTACCATAGTTAACGAAATTCAACTAAAAGGAAACCATGGTCAACAATAGTTAACGAAAGTTAAGCAAAATTCAACCATGGTTAACCAAAATTTTATGAACGTCAACCATGGTTGACCTTTCCCAACCATAGTAAACCAAAATTCAACCACGGTTAAACAAAGTCAACCATGCTTAACTAAAAGTAAAGCAAAGTCAACCATGGTTCATCAAAAGTCAGCTAAGCTCAACCAAAGTCAAGCACCAAAGTCAACCAAAATTCAACCATGGTTAAACAAAAAAATCAACCATGGTTGACTTTAAATGACTTTCGTTGTCCATCGTTAACTAAAGTCTACCAAAAGTTAACCATGGTCACATAAACTCAACCATGGGCACCCAACGTCAACCGAAAGTCAACCTTGGTTAGCCAAATTCAACCATGGTCAACCAAAAGTCAACCATGTTTAACCAAAAAATTAACCAAAAGTCAATGAAAATGAACTAAATCTAAAGTCAACCGTGGTCAACCAAAGTGAACCAATGTCAACCATGATTAACAAACATCAACCATATTAAACGATGGTCAACCAAAAGTCAACCATGGTCCACCAAAGTTAACCATTGTCAACCATGTTCTACAATGGTCAAGCAAAGTCAACAATGGTTAACCATGGTCAACGAAACGTCAACCATGGTCAAACAAAGTCAACCATGGTAAACCATAGTGCACCAAAGTTAACCAAAGTCAACCAAATTCAACCGTGCTTAACCAAAGGTGAACCAAAGTTAACCATAGTCAGCCAAAGTCAACCATGGTCAAGCAAAAGTTACCCAAGTCAACCAAAGTAGACCATGGTCAACCATAGCCAACCATAGTAACCCAATGTCAACCATGGTGAACCAAATCCAACCATGCTCAACCAAAGTCAACCATGGTAAACCAAAGTAAACTTAAGTCAACCATGGTCAACCAAAGTCAAGCATGGTCAACCATGGTGCCCCATGGTCAGCCAAAGTCAACCATAGTCAACCATGGTCAACCATAGTCAAACAAAGTCAACTATATTCAACCAAATTCAACAATAGTCAAACAATAGTGGAATTATAATCAACCATATGACTTTAAAGGCAACCATAGTCAACCATGGTCAACCATGGTGAACCAAAGTTAGGCATGGTCAACGATAGTCAACCATGGTGAACCAAAGTCAATCATGGTTCACCATAGTCATCCATAGTCAACCAAAGTTAACCAAAGTCAACCATTGTAAACCAAAGTCAACAAAATTCAACCACACACAACCAAAGTCAATAATTGTCATCCAAAGTTAACCATTATTCACCACATCCAACCATGGTCAACTAAATCCAACCAAAGTCAACCATGGTTAGAAAAATTAAAGTAAAAGTCATCCATGGTCAACCATAGTCAACCAAAGCCAACTAAAAAGAAACCATGGTCAACCATAGTTAACCAAGGTCAATCAAAAGTTATGATAACCCTTTTTCAAAATTTATTAAAATGCCCAATTTTTCACTTTTTTACCAATTTCAACCTTTGACTAGTTTTACTATTTTGACCTCCAAATCAACCAAAATGCTCCCAAATCTTCTGTATGAGTGTATGAATGATATTTAGACTTGAATATTAGGTTTAAGGATGTTTTATGGTCCTCCAAAGACTTCTGAAAAGTTGATTTATATTCTTACCAATATATGCAATTTTGACTAGTAATTTGTGCATCAAATCCCCTTGGGGTAACAGTGAAAAGGGCCTCCCAAATGCCTCTAAACTCACTCAAATTTCTGAACAGAGGGATGTAATGTGTTAAATATGTTCTTAAGGTCTCATATACGCCATTAATGGATTATTACAACTGTTCTCAACCTCTCCCATTCAACTGCAAAAATCCCCAATTTGACCCTTGGGGAAATGACACTATTTCACCTCCCAATACAACTAAATTGAGTAAAAATGATTCAAATGCTCAAGTACAGTACATGAAACTTGGAGAATACATCCATGGTAGTATATTGATCACAAATATATCAGAGAATCATCCATCCATTCGAAATAATCAACATTATAATGTCATACATCAATGCACTGGGGAAATGGACATTGTTTGCTCATTAATCAATATTTTTGCATACAACCAGTGGGTATTTCGACCTGATACTTTCTGAATATTAATAAAAGGGGATATGAAGCTATTACAATCAGAAATATATAATGAGAAGCTCTCCCAAGAAGCATAGGAGCTCACCAAAAACGCCCTCCCTCAAGGAGCATGAATATGCCTTCAAAACTAGAAACGGTGGAGAGAAAGTGCTGCACTAAACCAAACCATGAATATGTCTCCAAAACCATTTTCTCCATATTACATTAATCTTTCTTTATTTATTTTAACATTGCATGTGTCTACCACATGTCTACATAGATCTAGATTGAGATACTAATTAGTAAATTATATGTTTTAAAATTATAACAGTAAGAATCAACTCGAGTCATGTTTAATGTATGTAAAATATTCTTAATATATTTTAACATTACAAGAATCTAAACTCGACATAGATCTTGGTTTTTTTTCAGAAGAGAACACAGATCTTGGTTGATATATTAATTGATAAAATATATATTTTTAAACGATCTCAACATAAATTGACATCATCTAAATTAATATATTAATAATTAAAGTTTTTTTCTTCTTCTTTTTATGTGGTAGAGAGTTCACACGCATTTCAAGAGGAGAAAGGCAATGACTAGCCTGGAAATAATTGAAATCTGTGTTTTTATTGATTAATTTTTATAAGTTTTAATTAGATAGTATTAAACATTTTTCAAACGCTTTGGATTATTGAGATGTAGTGTAATAGTTTGAAATTTTTAAATCTCAATAATTTAAAACTAAAATAATATAAATTTATTTTTTAATTAACAACCACATGGCTTAACCATATTTCATTCCATACGGTTTCCATGCCATTTGTTTCGATTATTGAGATGTAGTATAATAGTTTGAAAATTTTAAATCTTAATAATTTATGGTGTAGATAAGTACTCTCTTGAATCTTTGCTTGACTACACAACTTAAACCCCCAATATATGTTTACCATTTCTAGGTCATAGAATAAGGGCATATTAATTTTCACAAATGTTTATTTAAAGATGTGATTACTATCAACCCAAATGCAAAACTAATATCTCTTTACATGTATATAATTGGAAATCCCGCGATTCCTATTCTTAAATTACAAACTATTTTGTTTAGTCGCCTATGACATCCATGTATTTAATAATATTTGGATCCTTAGATTACATTTACATAGAAAATCTATGTACCTTCTTGTTTTAACCAAATACAATATCAATAATTTGAAATGGTTTAGTAGGATCTTGCGGAATCAAACATTGCTTGAGCCAAAGTATTCAGCACATTCACATAATAACATCTTTGATAAAAATGCCAATAGCACGATACAAATTGAAACCACTGCTATTATGATTACAACAATATTCATCACTGAAACTTTTGCAGATTACAGACTCGATTTGTGGATCGACCTCGGACTGCGAAGTTCGTCACCACATCAACACTCTGAACTTATGCCTAAGCACAATGTCTTGGGTCCATTGAGATTTCACTACTTCCCGGAGGCATGTAGCTACTTTCAGGCTCCTGGGAGTCCCAAGATATGCTTACTAGCATACCCTTACTGACACATATTTTACAGAGGCAAGTCTAACCTTTCTATTGCAATGTTATACCCAACAGGGCAACTTGTAGAGCATACGGGCTTCGACTCTCACATGCCTAGACACTGTCGAGCGGACTACTTGCTCAGACGACACTCTAATTACAGAGCGGACTACTTGCTCATGCAGACTCGACTACTCCGAATGAATCAAATGAGATCGGAGGTCTCTTATTTATAACTCCTTAGACAGTATATCAGTGACCAAAGACTTACACTAACCGGTGGAAAGCTTGATTTCCGGGGCATAGTGGGACCACACTATGTTATCTCGTCCCTTAAAGGCAGCGCCATGTGGGGACCCGGTACTATGACTGACATCCACTAAGTGAGAAGGAATCTAATGGCCGACAGACGTGGACCAGCATTATTACATCAGTACAAACATTACGGGGAATAAAGCATCCCGATGAAAACATCATAACTTCGGCTAAAACATGGCTAACAAATTACAAACAGGAGAGGCCCACCAACGGCTTCCTCAAAAGATATTTACAAAGAAAGATTCTTCAGACGGACCAGCAGCTTCATTCCCGGAGAAACTCAACGGGAATCATGGTGTGTCATATCCGGAACCGCAAACACAAACAGTTGTTCCTTCAGGGCCTAGAACACCGCCACACACACAGTCAAAGACACCTCCATTGTAGAGATTTTCTTCAAGTTCTCTGCGAGCCAATTCTTCATCTATGTAGTTAGGCTGTGATTCAGTGTACCTCCAATACTCGTTCTTTGGGAACTCGTCTTCCATGTCAGGGTACAGTAGATCACCAAAATACTGCTCAACATCGGAACCGTGGAGATATTCATTTGGTCCAAACAAAAATTCCGAAGCAAACTAAGACTCAACCCTATAATTCAAAGGTAGGGTCCTTCAGTGGATTTTTGTATCCAGCCGGTTACCTTGGCTATCCCTCTTGATGAACTTTTGAGTAACAGTCACAATGTGTTGCAGTGGAGTATACCTTCCTCCATGGTGTCTTAACTTGAATTTAAACCACTGATTGTTTTGATCAGCAGCCTGCATATCTGCCTCCAAGTGCAGAATAAAATTAGCCTTTCTCTGAACCCAATCTTTTCTAGGACAGAACTTATCCAGGAAAACCTCTGTCCATCCTGACCACTTCCTGTGCTTCATGTTTCCTGGGTCAGCACATATGATGATAGAAGTATGTTCTCTGCAAAATTACAGAATTAGATTGTATGTTGTCCAAGTGAGATCACCTTGACCAAGATCAACATACCAAATTGATCCTTCCTTCTCATCGTTCCAATCGAACCAACCTTCTTTACACTGCCTTAGCTTTTCCTCTGCTTTCCTGAAGCCATTGAAAGCAGCTTTCTCCCATCGTTCAAGAATTTGCAGTTTGCAGGGGCTTTCTTGAATTTGCTTGATTAGAGTGAGGCTTAGATATTTCTCGGCTTCATGCCGATCAGCATAGTCCAGCAACTGCTGGCGTTCTTCCTGTGAAATGTCTTTATCCCAAGGGGCAAGGAATAAAGAAACTGGGGGCGCTCTGAGCGCTTCTTCTTCTTCTTCTTGCATAGGAGCTTTACCTTTGTCAGCAACTATTCTGTCTCGCATAAAGCTTTGACTTGAACCAGTAGAACTAGCAGAAAACATGTTTAAGCTTGGAACTTCTTTCTGCACAGTCTCACGAGTTAACATATCAGCAAGACAATTTAAATAACCTAGTTTATAAATTATATCATAATCAAAGTTACTCAACCAGAGAAACCATTTTAAAATACGGCTGCTGTTTTCAGGCATCAGATTTTCATTTTTAAATATGCCTGGCATAATCTTTAAATCTGTTCTAATGACAAATCTGACAGGTTTCAAATAAAGAATGAAGTGGCTGACTGTCTTTTTCACAGCCAAGATTTCTTTATGGATGCTTGGATAGTTAAGCTCTGCTCCTTTAAACGAACCAGATGCATAGACACAAATATTGGATTTTCCTTCTATTTCTTCCAGCAAAACACCACCCCAGGTGGTATTAGATGCATCTGTCTCAATTATCAACTTTCCAACTCCTTGAGGGAGACTGAGAGCTGGAAGGTTTTTAACTTTGGCTTTTATTTGCTGAACGGCCAAAGTCATCTCTTCAAACCAAGAAACAGGCTTCTTCTTAAGCCTTTGCTGCAAGTAATGGATATCAGCAGCTTGACCTTTATAGAATGGTCTGATATAATTCAAACAACCCAAAAATCTTTGTAACTAGGTTTTCTCAATAATTTTGTCAGGGAAATTCTCAAAAGATTGAAGAACATGATTTTGCAAAATAACCTGACCTGCCTTAATATTCAAACCTAAGAATTCAATATTCGTTCTGCCTATTTCCATTTTACTTTCAGACAGAACCAACCCATGTTTAAAAACCAAATCATAAAACTGTTGCAGATGTTTTAGATGTTCTTGGAGATTCTTGCAGCAAATTAGAATATCATCTATTAACACTGCTAACCATGGAATGTCTCTAAAAATGTCTTCCATTCTATTCTAGAATTCAGAAGGTGCATTGTTAATTCCAAAAGGGAGGACTTTCCACTGGTATTGGCCATGGGGTACCACAAAGGCAGTTTTATACCTATCTTTCGCCTCAATACCTATCTGGGAGAATCCTGACTTTAAATCAAATTTGCTGAAAATAGTGCAACTAGTGATTTTCTGCAACAGGCTAGCTTTATCCGGCAAAGGATATCTGATTTTCTGAAGCACTGCATTCAGAGTCTTGAAATTCACTACCAGTCGAGGCTTACCTCTTTTCTGCTCTGAGTGTTTATTCACCACAAAGGCTCTGCATGCCCATGGGATTTTTGATGGCTCAATTAAACCTTTAGCCAACAATTCTTTTATCTCTTTGGAGCAGAAATCCCTTTCACTAGGACTCATGAGCCTAGGAGAGGCTTTCATTGGCTTGATCTTCTGCAGTGGATCAAAAGGAAGTGAAACAAAATACTTTTCACGAGTCCAGAAAGCATTAGGGCTTTCTGAGCAGCAATCCTTCTTAATTCTTTCTGTGATCCCTGCAAGAAACTTATCACTATGTACTTCTGCAAAAGAAATACATCTTTCCATTATTCCCAATGAAACTTTGGACTTAGGAGGAGGAGACTGGGATATCGGCTTACATCTCTGTACAAAAGTATTACTCAAAGGCATAGACACTAACTGGTTATTAACTGTACAGGAAAATATCATTTTTTGGGTATCCATGGAAAATGGACTTACAGTAAGCAAAAACTCAGAACCCAAAACACAGTCTTCTTTTACAACATCTAATCTAAACAAAGAAAGAGAGCTTTTTACAGAAGATAAGGAGATAGGGAAGTTCTTGACTTTTCCAGTTAAATAAACTGGAGACCCTTCAATTGCAGATCCAAACTCTTTTGTGTTTTCCCAATAGAATTGGGGAATGGCATTACCTCTTGCTAAATTAAACTGGCATCCTGAATCAATTAGGCATTGGAAAGGGTAAGACTTAAATTCATCAGGACAAAACTGCAAGGTAATGAATAGTTTGGGACCAGAGACTGCACCCAATAAACTGACACTTTGAGATTTTGGTGTAGGGGAACTATCAGGAGAGGGAGTTATTTCAGGAGACTTTTCAGGAGAATCTTTCTGTCTGCCACATACCCTTTCAATCTCATTTGACAATTCATCTTCTGAGGACTGATCTTTTTCAAGAAGTAGAATTGTTAGAGCATTTTTTATCTCATCAGCTTCTTTCACCAGAGTTCTAATCTGTTGCTGCTTTTCTTTCAGCTTTAACCTTAGCAACCTTTCTCTATCAGCTCTGTGTTCCTGTCTATCTGAATGTCCTGTTGGATAGTCAAAGTAAAGATCTACTGGATTAGAAGTTAAAGATAACTTCTCTTTTCCCTTTTCTTTTGTCAAAGCCTGCAACTGAGCTTGCAGTGCTTTCTTTTCTTCTCTTAACTCAGTTCTCTCATAGTATCTAAAAACAGGAATAGAAGATAATTGCAAATCAATCTGGGCAATCTTCTTTTCTAACTGAGCTGGAGAAATAGATGTAGAAAACATATAAAGATTATAATCAAACTCTGGGAGCTCACACCCCCCTCAATGTGGGATATTGTCTGAATCAGACTCAGAAGAGGAGGATGAGGACTGACCACATTTAGCTAAAACAGGAAGATCTTCTTCAGACTCTGTACAGGAAGAAGATTCAGAACTAGAATCAGGTAAATAAATAATCTCATCAGAAGGATCAGGGGAAACTGAAGAAACTTTGTACAAATCCCACCATGCAGGATCCAAGGTAGTGCAGAGAGCTGCAAGCCTTGGATGGGATTTCCTATCAGGACACTTGCTTGCCCAATGTCCTCTCTTTCCATAGATGAAACATGTATCACCAAAACCTTTTTCTTTCCTTCTTTTCACAAATATTTTTCTAGTACCTTTATGTCTTTTGTAAAACTTTTTAGATTTGTGCTTGTAAGGTTTATCTAAAAGATATCGACCTTCAGAGGTAAAATATTTCTTTTTCTTTTTCTTACCTTCACAATGGCAACTTCCTTTGCCAAGATGACCTCTGTTGTGAGCACCACAACCCCAAGCTGGCATTTTTGCAACCTGTTTGCAGAAAGATGCAGAGAACATTTCTTGATGTCTTTTGAAATCTTTGTCTACTCTCTTTTGCAGGCAATGTTTCTGCCATGTTTCCAAAATATGGTTATGCAACTGGGCTAAAGAGAGGGATCTCAAAGGAATGTTC
Source organism: Larix kaempferi (assembly GCA_027924585.1). Classification (NCBI taxonomy): domain Eukaryota; kingdom Viridiplantae; phylum Streptophyta; class Pinopsida; order Pinales; family Pinaceae; genus Larix; species Larix kaempferi. The sequence goes on along the minus strand of BSBM01000318.1, from coordinate 10,909,121 downwards.
TTGTCCTTTAATGCTTTTTCAATAGCATCAGGGACATGGCCAGGGTAACTACGGAGGTAGTGCTTTAGATAGGCGGGATCGCCTAACTTTCCTGAAGATATAATTAATTTCTGCATATAGCAGAAATATTCTTCTGACTTACTAAGATCACACAGTCTTACAGACATGAACAGGGACACCAAGTGATCATAGTCCTCTTGATCTTCAGGGCCATAAAATTCTCTCCCAAGGGCTGAGAGAATTTGCTCATCTGAGTCATTAGCTGCTAATAACTCATTTCTTGCTTCCTGTGGCAACCATCGCCACCATTCATATGCCAAACCAGATAAACTAGCAACCAATTGAGCACCGATCATTTGACTAGTCAAATTATGGTCTTGTTGCTTTTTATACAATATCCAGTGGGTGAGCAACTGGATTGCATTCTTTATCTCTTCACGAGATTGACACTGAATATTCAGAACAGGTTGTTCTGGCATCTGTGAAATCAAATTATTTAGATTATTGATACCAAAAGACATTACTTTGGGAGCAACAGATACAGCTTGTGCATCTGGCATATGGGTATCAAAACCTTCTTGTTGAGTTTGTCTCTCATAACCAATTCTCCTTTGGTTAGAGGATTCTGCCATCATATTCAAATCTCCAATGTATTTTGGATCTAGAACAGGTTTATAGCTATGAAAAGCTTCTATCCACTCTTCTATATCTTGCTTCTGTGCATCTGACTCACCAAAGTCCCACTCAGGTTTTTCCTCATCTGGAATGGAACGGAGTACTCCTAGAGAGGCTGCTTTAGAATGACCTTTCCTCGCCAACTTTAAAACATGATCTGGAACTATATATTCTTTTTTCTTTAGTTCCTGCATTCTAGTAGTTAGATCTGCTAGAACGTCCATTCTCCTTGGCAGCTTATCAAAAGATACATCAATTCCTCTCTCTATTTCAGTGGTATCATGCAAAAGATGATCCAGAAGTTCTAACTTGGTGATAACTTTATCTAATTGTTCTTTTTGAGAAGCACAACTAGATTTTAACTGCAAGATATAATTAGCCATGTCATCCAGATTGCGAGCTGTGCAAATCTGCTGCAGATTTCCCCAATTGGCTAACTTAATTTCATCTGACACGGACTGGTCAGTGGCTGTGGATTTATTTGATATAAACTCTCTCTTGGTAGATCCATCTGAGGCATATTGCCTAAAACCAGTTTCAGGGAGATTTCTACCAGGGTAAAAATATTTTTTCCCAAGGGTATTAACTGTTTCGGCAGAGGCATCACTTCTAGGAAGTGAGGAAAACATTCCTAGGCTTGGAAACTCATGCAAGGACTTTTGTTTCTCTTTTTGTAAAAGTTTTTGTTTTATCTTTTTGCAGGCAGGACAATCTGCATGCTAACCTCTATATTCAAACTGACAAAGACCGGAGAAAGACTCATTATTTACAGGAGTATTTTGTACAGGAGAGGAAGATTCTTCTAAAGACTTATTTCCCACTTGATTTGACAGTGCTTGTCACCTAGCATTATGATATGATGACATTGAGGTAGATTTGATCAAAGGAGGACCAAATCTTGGAATAGGCTCTTCAACTGGAGATCTGAAAGAGGATGAGGCTTCACCAAAGACTAAAGGCTTTGGATTCATTGTAGCTCGAACTCTTTCTTGGTGTCTCAGCTCTGTGTATTTCAGTTCCCAAGCTTGCAGGTATTTAATACCTGTCCAATTGAAAGTAATGGGTGTAGCATTTTTGGATTTGGATTTGGACAACTGGGTGTTGGGATTTGAGGATTCCACCACGCTGCAGTCTGCAGACATCTGATGGACATGGGATCTAAGCTGGGGTAAAGTATCGTTCCCAAAACGCACACAGACACCACCTTTGAGCTGAATAATCTTAGAACCTGATTGCATATCAAATCCTTTAGGAAGGATGTATGCTTTCAAGATATTATAGATGTGGGGATCTTCCATACTAATAGAAAAGCGAGGGTAAACCGTACCAAAAGCAGGGCCATTGTGCAAAGGCGCTGTAAAGCCACCTATGACGGCATCAGAAAACTTATTATGTCTAGTGTCAACTACACAACATAAAGAAGAAATTGCAAGACGGAGACGCACCAAGGGACCTAGACCGAGCTTTACTGCACCAAAATGTGCATATTTGAATTTACATTGTTTTGCCCAATCTATCTGTGCTCTATCTAACAGAGTGATGTGGATGGGTTCTTGATTATCTGTGAAGGACACATCGATACTTGAAACTTTAATCTGAGTAGTGGAATATAAATTCCACCACTTGAGTCTGTAAACATCTCTTGGTAAAATTTGAGGTAATTCCCAGTTCTCACTAGGATTCTGGTCGTGATAAATATCAAATAGAACAAATTGTACAAGCAATCCTTCAATATGAAAATAACACTTTGAAATCATTATACATCATCCATCCCAAAATAAACCTTCAAGCAACTCGGTAAAAAATAGATTTTACTATATCCAACTAATTAAAATTAAATTGAATTTTTTAGGTTTTAATAAAATACTTATAATTGATTAAAATGATAACTTTGATAAATATACATATATTAATATTAATCAATTTTTAATATTATTAAATAAATTAATATTAATTTTATTAATAAATTTAATAACATTATTATTAAGTTAATGTTATATTATGTTATTATCATTATAATATTAAAGCTAATATTAATATCAATATCAACATTAATAACAATAATAAAGCAAATTAAAGTATAAAAAAAACTAACCATATTAATAATATTATTAATAAAATTGATAACATAAATATTAATATAATTAATAAAATATGAACAAAATTGATATTGATATTTAATATTAATATTAAATATTTATTAACATTAACAAGTTACTATTAAAATTGACAAATTATTAATAATATTACTAACATTATTACTAATATTCTAAATCACACTAAGCATTGTCAACCATGGTTAAGAATTTGTGTAAAATAAATATTATTAATTAAAATGATTATAGTTATATAAAATTTTAACAACCCACGATGGGGGAGATCCTTAACCTGATATAACGGTAGGAACATGTTGGAAAAAAATAATAGTGATAATAACATGTAAGTTTGTTAGCCATTAATAAAATTTAACATAAAGTGAAAAATTATAATATGAGGGAGATCTTGTAACTTTAAGTTTGTGATATTATTGTTGACCATAAACAAAAAAGAATAAAACAAAGTAAAAATTAATAAATATTATGTCGGCCATAAACAAAAAAGAATAATACAAAGTAAAAGTAATACAAAAATAATTGAAATTTTGTTTAATATACTCACTTTTTAAAATAATAGTTTTAAGTTTAACGCTTTAAATGGGAATTTAGTTTTCCGAAAAATAGAATTCTAAATTTTGTTTAATATACTCACTTTTTAAAAATAATACTTTTAATGGGAGTGGATGTGTAAAAACATAAAAAAGTAAAAAAAAATATTATAGCTCACATAAAAACTAAAAACATAAAAAGTAAAGAAATAAAAATGTAAAAAAAAAATATTATAGTGGACATAAGAAGTAGAAACCAAAGAAGGGAAAAATAATATTATATCCGACATAAGAATAGAAAAGAAAAGTAGCCATAATAATAGTTAGATTTGTTAACTGATAATTAGAATTGATAACTAAATATAACTCCAAACAAAAAGAGATTTAAATCTTGGTCTTTACGTTAAGACAAGCCCAATCACCTCACTACTTACCAATAGATTACACACAAATAATCTTTGTGGCAACATTTTTGTGGTTGTTGATTTCAGGAGGTTTTGGAGAATCCACAGTATCCATGTTCTTTAGTCGATGTTTCGAATCCATAACATAAAAAGAAGCATCAGAACAAAGAATACTTGACCGTGAACTAAATAGATCATGAAGAAGTGTTATTTGTGCAAAGGCATTCTCAAAAGCATGAGTGGGAGATAATTTCAGGTTTATATAGGAATCAATATAACTACCAATGAATATGACATACTTGGAGACATGGAATGTGATAACAAGGAAAATTTGAACTGAATTTTGTCGATATGGAAACTTCCAATCGTGCACTGAAGTTCATATCTGAAAACCGACAACATCGATACCATCTGAAGAAATGTATACTAGAAATCGAAAATTTCGTGAATGAATTGATCAATTAGTAGAAGTTCAAATGTGTCATGTCTGCTAGGAGTCATACACTGGAATACAAGTATGTAATACAAGTATAGGTCCAATGTAGATTCTCATTTGATCGATATGAGAAGATGTCAAAACTACCAAGTGTGAAGATAAGAAAAGATGAAGAAGATAGAATGAGAATGATCACGATGTGAACCATATTTTCATTTATTTAATCCTTACAAAATTATTTTCTCTATTTTCCAGTTTAACAATTTACTCATACTTATAACTTACATTATTATAATCCTCATAATTCTTTCTGTGTTTTCAACTTAATTTGTTCCTTACAATGTTGAAATTTTTTATTGCATATTTTTCATTGTAGATGTTATTCTGTGGACACATTTATTTCAGTGTATGGGCGCATAGATTTTAGTGTATGGACGCATTGATTTCAGTGAATGGATGCATAGATTTCAGTGTATGAGGGTTTTTTATTGAATATTTTTCAGTGTAAATGTTATTCTGTGGACGCATTGATTTTAGTGTATGGATGCATTGATTTCAATGTATGGATGCATTGATTTCAGCGACAACAAAAGAACAAGAAGAAGAATTGAAACGGAAGCAGAAGAACAAAAATAATTTTGAAAAAGGAAGTTGGACGAAATGATAGTAGAAGAACTAGAAGAACGAAGAAAACGAAACGTAGATCGACAAAAAGAATATCGAAAAAGAAATTTAAACAAATTGACAGAAGAAAAACGAGAGGAACAAAGAAAACGAAACGTTGATCGACAAAGAGTGTATCGACAGAGAAAGTTGAAGCAGTTGGAAGAACAAATAAATCAATTACTGCTCTATAGTCAAGAGAGTTTAATTCGATTACAAGAATTGGGTATTTTAATTTCATCAAAATAGTTGGGAACGTAGTCAACCATGGTCAAGCATAGTGAACCAAAGTTAACCAAAATCCAACCATTGTAACCAAAAGTCAAGCTGAAGTCAACCAAAGGAAACCATGGTAAACCACATTTAACCATGGTCAATCAAAGTCAATTGTTGTCACACATGCTTTACCACAGTCATCCATTTACAACTAAAGTCTACCAAAACTCAACCATGGTCAAATAAACTCAACCATGGGCAACCAATGTCAACCAATTTCAACCAAAGTCAACCTTACTAGCCAAAGTCAACCATGGTCAACCAAAGTTAACAATTATGAACCATGTTTTGCAATAGTCAACCAAAGCTAACAATGGTTAACTATGGTCAACCAAAAGTCAACCATAGTCAAACAAAGTCAACAGTGGTAAACAACAGTGCACCAAATTCAACCAAAGTAAGCCAAATTCAACCATGGTTAATCAAAGATGAACCAAAGTCAACCGTGGTTAAGGAAAAGTTAACCAAAGTCAACCACATTCAACCATAGTAACACAAATTTAACCAAAGTAAATTTAAGTCGACCGTGGTCAACTAAAGTTAACCATGGTGCACCATGGTCAACCAAAGTGAACCATAGTCAATCATGGTCAACTATGGTCAACTAAACTCAACCATAGTCAAACAAAGTTAACCAAATTCAACAATAGTCAAACAATTGTTGAATTATAGTCAACCATATGATTTTAAATTCAGCCATAGTCAACCATGGTTAACCATGGTGAGCCAAAGTCAAGCATGGTCAAGCATGGTCAACCATGGTCATCTACAGTCAATCAAAATTAGCTAGAGTCAACCATGGTTAGCTAAAGTCAACAGAATTTAAGCAGAAATAACCAAAGTCAACAATGGTCATCCAAAGTCAACCATTATTAACCACATTCAACCAAATTCAACCATGGCCAACTGTGGTTAGTCAAATTCAACCAAAATTCATCCATGGTCGACCATAGTCAATGAAATTCAACTAAAAGGAAACCATGGTCAACCATAGTTAACGAAAGTTAAGCGAAATTCAACCATAGTTAACCAAAATTTTACGAAGGTCAACCATGGTTGACCTTTCCCAACCATAGTAAACCAAAATTCAACCATGGTCAAACAAAGTCAACCGTGCTTAACCAAAAGTAAAGCAAAGTCAACCATGGTTCACCAAAAGTCAGCTAAGCTCAACCAAAGTCAACCAAAATTCAACTATGGTTAAATAAAAAAAATCAACCATGGTTGGCTTTAGACGACTTTCGTTGTCCATCGTTAACTGAATTCTACCAAAAGTTAACCATGGTCACATAAACTCAACCATGGGAAACCAACGTCAATCGAAAGTCAACCTTGGTTAGCCAAATTCAACCATGGTCAACCAAAAGTCAACCATGTTGAATCAAAAAGTTAACCAAAAGTCAATGAAAGTGAACTAAATCTAAAGTCAACCATGGTCAACCAAAGTGAACCAATGTCAACCATGATCAACAAACATCAACCATATTAAACAATGGTCAACCAAAAGTCAACCATGGTCCACCAAAGTTAACCATTGTCAACCATGTTCTACAATGGTCAAGCAAAGTCAACAATGGTTAACCATGGTCAACCAAACGTCAACCATGGTAAACAAAAGTCAACCCTGGTAAACCATAGTGCACCAAAGTCAACCAAAGTCAATCAAATTCAACAGTACTTAACCAAAGTCAACCATAGTCAGCGAAAGTCAACCATGGTCAAGCAAAAGTTACCCAAGTCAACTAAAGTAGACTATGGTCAACCATGGCCAATCATAGTAACCCAAATTCAACCATGGTGAACCAAATCCAACCAAATCCAACCACGCTCAACCAATGTCAACCATGGTAAACCAAAGTAAACTTAAGTCAACCATGGTCAACCAAAGTCAAGCACGGTCAACCATGGTGCCCCATGGTTAGCCAAAGTCAACCATAGTCAACCATGGTCAACTAAAGTCAACCATAGTCAAACACAGTCAACTATATTTAACCAAATTCAACAATAGTTAAACAAAAGTGAAATTATAATCAACCATATGACTTTAAAGTGAACCATAGTCAACCATGGTCAACCATGGTGAACGAAAGTTAGGCATGGTCAACGATAGTCAACCATGGTGAACCAAAGTCAATCATGGTTCACCATAGTAAACCATGGTCATCCATAGTAAAACAAGGTTAGCCAAAGTCAACCATTGTAAACCAAAGTCAACAAAAGTCAACCACACACAACCAAAATCAATAATTGTCATCCAAAGTTAACCATTATTAACCACATCCAACCATGGTCAACCGAATCCAACCAAAGTCAACCATGGTTCGAAAAAGTAAAGTAAAAGTCATCCATGGTCAACCATAGTCAACCAAAGCCAACTTAAAGGAAACCATGGTCAACCATAGTTAACCAAGGTCAATCAAAAGTTGTAATGATCCTTTTTCAAAATTTATTAAAATGCCCAATTTTCCACTTTTTTACCAATTTCGACCTTTAATGCTTCAAATGCTCAAGTACAGTACATGAAACTTGTAAAAGACATCCATGGTAGTATATTGACCACAAATATATCAGAGAATCATCCATCGATTCGAAATAATCAACATTATAGTGTCATACATCAATGCATTGGGGAAATGGACATTGTTTGCTCATTAATCAATATTTTTGCATACAACCAGTGGGTATTTCGACCTGAGACTTTCTAAATATTAATAATAGAGGATATGAAGATATTACAATCAGAAATATATAATGAGAATTTCTCCCAAGAATCACAAGAGCTCACCCAAAACACCCTCCCTCAAGGAGCATGAATATGCCTTCAACACTAGAAACGGTGGAGAGAAAGTGCTGCACTAAAACAAACCATGAAAATTCCTATAGTTGCTACCTTCAAATTCAAACTCCATTAAAGCACCATGAAAGAACTGAGTGGCCTCTCCAAACACCAACTTGGATGGGAATCTTTCACCCTTGAAATTGGCTAAGGCAAGAAACTAGTCATCCACTAGCTCTCTCTTCACAAATGCAATTTTTCTCAAATCATCAAAATCCATTCTCCTACTTGATTTCTACATTTTATAACCAACATTAGCCTTTTAAGGGTCTAAATCCTCTCAATAGATTCAATATATTTCTATTTAGGAAATATTCCACATTTGCCACTTGTCTCCTAGTTTCAACCTTTCATCTTCTCCCAAATTCGATTTTGAGTCTCTTTAGCTTCGCCAACTCCCATGAGCGCCTTCCTTGAGCCTATTTTTGGGGATGACATGTCATAGTGGTCATATGTCAGAGTTCAATTCTACAATTTATCATAGTTGTCATAGATGCTCCATCATTGGAGTCATAGGGGCTAGGGAATTTAGCCCAAGTGTCCACAAAATCCCAATTTGACTCTTTATCTTCCATGGAGGTTACCAATCCTTCCCAATTCGACCTAAGATGCTCAATGACATGTGTTATGACTTACCAACTCAACCAAGATTGTTCATCTTCCCATTAATTCGAATTTGCAAGAGAGAGATACCATGTATTGTGAAAAATCAAGCTGTGGGTCCCACATCCTCCATATGTCTCCAAAACCATTTGCCACCTAGGATTTCTCTTGAATTTATTTATTCACTCTATTTATTAAAAACTTGAACCGTTCTAATGTCTAAACATCATTTATTAGCTTCCTTATTACCATTCCACATGTGCCCATCCAACCTAGGAAACTAGTAGGATTGATGGGATTGTCTTACTATGAAATTATTTGAATGGGGACATTATAGTCTTCCCCACCCAATATTGTTTGTCCTCAAGCAATTTCAAATTAGGATGCTACAAAATCTTCTCCTCTTCCCATGTAGCATCTTTACTTGGCAAGTCCTTCCATTGCACCAAATATTCTTTGATAGTTCTACTTCTCAATCTCATTTCTCGTGTCTTCAAGATCCTTTCCTGAACAAGTGTGAGCTGACCTTCATCATCCAAAGGAGGAAGTATTTATGAAGTGATGATTTTCTGACCAAGAGCTTTCTTGAGACAAGAGACATGAAATACATTATGGATTTTACTCCCTTCCAGAAGTTCCAATTCATATGCTACCTCTCCAATTTTCCGAACTATCCTGTAAGGGCCATAGTACCTTGGTTTTAGCTTTTCTACTCCATTCTTTTTCAAAGAAGTTTGTTTGTAGGGCTGCAATCTCAAAAATACTAAATCATCAACCTGAAATTTCCTTTCTTCTCTATGTTTATCGACATATTGCTTTTGCTGGTTTTGGAAAACCTGCAAATTGTCTTTCAAGATTTTTAAGATCTCTTGACTCTCTTCCACCCAATCCTTAGCCCTTGGGTCCCTATTATTAGAAAAGATAATGTCAACAAAAGTGAGTGCATCATAACCATAGAGTGCTTTGAAATGAGACATTCCTATGGACATATGGAAGGTGGTGTTGTAGCAAAACTCACTCAAGTAGAGCCACTTGACCCATGCTTTTTGTTGCCCTCCTACATAATTTATTAAGTATCCTTCCAACCATTGATTTACCCTCTCTGTTTTTCCATCAATTTGTGGATGATATCTGGTGCTTGGAGTCAATTGAGTGCCCACCAATCTAAAGATTTCTTGCCAAAAAGCACCCACGAATCTACTATCTCTATCACTGACAATGCTCTTGGGGAGCCCATGCAATCTTAATATTTCTTTGAAAAATATATCAGCCACTTGTGCAACACTTAAAGATGATGTAACAAAAAATAAATGATCAAATTTTGTCAACCTATCCACTACCACATATATACAATCTTTACCCAAATATTTTGGTAAACCGGTGATGAAATCCATGGAGATACTATCCCATTTTTGCTCTGAAATTGGTAATGGTTGTAATAATCCTGCTGTATATGTAAGTTCTAATTTGTTTTGTTGACATACTTTACATTCACTTACATATTTCTGAACATCTTCTTTCAGCCCCTTCCAGAAAAACTTTGGCCTCAATTGTCTATAAGTTTTGAATATCCCCGGATGGCCCGCTAGTGGGGAATCATGAGCTTCTTGTAAAATTTGGTACTTGATCTTTGAGTTCTGAACTAAATAAATTATGCCCTTATATTATATCATCCCATTCAAAACCCTATAGTTATCATCCCCTTTGAGTCCATCCAAGACATCACAAGCAAATTGGTCTCTAGCATATTCAACTAGTAGCATATTTTTCCAATCCTTGGCAATGTCCATGAGAGAAAAAAAAGTTCTTATTGACAAAGCATCTGCTACTATATTATTCTTTCCTTTGACATATTCAATATCAAAATCATAAGCTTGAATCTTGCTTACTCACTTTTGTTTCCTTTCATTTAAATCTTTTTGGGTGAGAAAGTGTCTTAGAGTATTGTGGTCAGTTTTCACCACAAATTGGCTGCCCACCAAGTATTATCCAATGCATGCATAATGGCTAGCATTTATTTATCATATATGGAGTAAAGTTTTTCATGAGGCTACAACTTTCTGCTCTCAAATGCTATGGGGTGTTGGCCTTGCTTTAGGACAACCCCTATTCCTCCACCTAAAGCATCACATTCCACAACAAAAGGTTTAGTAAAAACAGGAAGTGCAAGTATGGGACAACTACTCATTACCTCTTTCATTTTTGGGAAGGCCTTTCTCAACCTCTTTACCCACTTGAAAGCATCCTTCTTAGTCAAATCAGTGAGTGGAGAAGTCAACTTGGAGAATCCCTTCACAAATTTTATGTAATAGGTGCATAGGCCAATAAAACCTCTCAATTCGGTAATATTTTTTGGTGATGGCCATTCTAAGATAGCCCTAATTTTCTCCATATGTACCTTCACTCCTGCCCTATAATGTGCCCAAGATATAACAATTCTTTCATCCCAAATTCACACTTTGACAATTTAGCAAATAAGGACTCTTCTTGCAAAATTTTCAACACAATCTCTAACTGTTGCAAATGCTCTTCCCATGTCTTACTGTAAATAAGAATGTCATCAAATAAAACCAAAACAAACCTTCTTAGTTTCTTGCAAAAGATCCTATTCATGCATGCTTGAAATGTGGCTGGAGCATTAGTCAGCCCAAAAGACATGACAAGAAATTCAAAGTGGCCATAATGACATCGAAAATCAGTCTTTTGCACATCTTCATCGTTCATCCGGATTTGATGGTAACTTGATCTAAGGTCAATTTTTTAGAAGTATTTGGCCCCATGTAGCTCATCCATGAGCTCATCAATCCTAGGAATAGGATACCTATTCTTGATAGTCTTTTTGTTCAAGGCTCTAAAGTCTATACACATTCTCAATGTTCCATCTTTTTTCTTCACTAGCACCACTGAAGAAACATAAGGGCTAGAGCTTGGTCTAATGAGTCCCAACTCTAGGAGTTCTTGGATGGATTTTTCAATCTCATCTATGAACCTTTTAGGATGTCTATAAGGTGGTATCTGAATGGGCAAAGTACCCTCCTCCAAAATAATGTTGTGCTCAATTCCCCTATCTGGTGGTCTACCATGTGGAAGGTCTCTAAAAACTTTGTCATACTTTTGCAAGAATCTCTCTATCTCCTTTGGGTGTTCAACAATATTTATATTTGGCTTGGGAGATGTAATATGACATTCAGCAGCCCATTCTATGTCCCCATGTCTCAATATAGATCTTATACTATTGCAAGTCACTACTTGATTTGGGTAGGTGTGTTCCCCTCTCACAACTCTTTGTACTCCTTTTGAATCTTGGAATTTCATTTCGAGAATTTGATAATTTACTGTATGCTCTCCTATTGAATACAACCATTGCACTCCCAAAACCAAATTAGTATCAGCAACATCATCCACTTAAAAACTATCAACAAAAGTATAGTTACCTACGGTGACTTTCAACTTTGGAACCCATGTTTTGCATTGCATTGTGTTGTGACCGAGAATGACAACTATAAAGCCATCAAATGGTTCAATATGTATCTTTCTTTTCTCCACCATATCTGCATCAATGAATTTATGGGTGGCTCCTCCATCTACCAAAACTGAAGTTCTTTGTCATTGTACCACACCCTTGCATCGGATAGTATGGTAGCGGGGTACTGCTAAAAGTATTGCCATTCTTGCTTTGTCCGGTGAAGGCTGATTTTAATCTTGTCTTTCCTCTTCTACTACTGTCTCATTTGCCTCTTCTTGATCTAAATTATTTCCATATTCATCCATGCCCCCATCATACCCCTCATTATTAGAAAATACTTCTATGTATTGAGCCTTTCCTTTAGTACATTTGTGCCCCGGTGTCCATGGTTGGAAGCATGTGAAGCACAGTTTCTTTTTTCGAAGCTCATCCTTGTTTAGTCCTTCTTTTTTATTCTTTTCAAATGATTTTCTTTTCCAAGGTTTCTTATCATATCCATCCCTTTTCCTTGGTTTCTTTTCAAATTTGTAGCTAGGCTTGAGAGGAAATCTCGTTCTAGGAAGCACATTTTGGATATCTCTAGTCAAGCTCATTGTATCTTTTAATGTAGTTGGCTTGTTGGCTTTGACGAAACCTTTTAAGGGTTCTGCCAAACCTTTAGTGAATAGAAATACCAACCTTCCCATAGAGACATCAGCCACCTTGACCGATAGTTTTTGAATGTCCAACATATATTCAGTAGGGGTCCCAGTTTGCTTCAATTGGGCTAGTTCTTTGAATGACAATTTTGGATCGTTTTGTTCAAATCTCTCTAATACCCTGTCAACAAATTCTCCATATGTTTTAACCTGATCATGACCCAAGGTTTTCAATCCATGGAACCACCATTCATTTGCATGTCCTTCCAAGTGCAAAATGGCCATTTTTAATGCATCTTCTTCCAACATAGGATTTAGCTGAAAAAACACATCCAATTTTTGCACCCAAGTATTAGTAGAATTTGGAGAAGAACCATCAAAAGTAGGAATTGACATTTTACTAATAGCACCATTTAATTCTCTGTTTGGGTATGGAATCCTATGGTCATCCTTCCTCTTCATTTTATAGATAGCATCAATGAATGTACTAAATGGTAAACCTCTTTTACATTCTTCACACAAATCATTCCATTCATTGGCTAGTTTACTATTATCCACCTCAATATAGGGATATTCTTTAGGTGAGAGGAATTTAGGTTCAGTATGCCTTTATGTGCTTTGAAATTCATCAGGTCTATTATGAGGTCCTGTACTTGAGAAAATATGCTCACTCCCTTTTATCTTTTCCCCTGAGTGTGAACCACTATTATCTCATATCACCCCTTTGCTTTGAAGCTGGCTAATCAACAATTCGAATCCTTACAGCAATTTGTTACCTATCTTTTTCATATTTATATAAATTTTAGAGAAACATGGATATAAGGTTGCAATAAGTTCCTCCTTATGTTTTAATTTGTCATCCTCCTCTCTACCCATGGTTTTAGCAAAAGACTCCTCTTCTTCAACAAAAACCTTTTCAATTATTAGTTCAAAGGGTGGTGGATTAGTCTTTTGATTTCTTTCTAAGACCATCAGGTGCCAATAACATGCTCTGATACCTCTTGTAATGACCATTTTTCAAAATTTGTTAAAATACCCAATTTTCCACTTTTTTACCAATTTCGACCTTTGACTAGTTTTACTATTTTGACCTCCAAAACAACCCAAATGCTCCCAAATATTCTGTATGAGTGTATGACTGATATTTAGACTTAATATTAGCTTCAAGGATGTTTTATGGTCCTACAAAGACTTCTGAAAACTTGATTTATATTCTGACCAATATATGCAATTTTGACTAGTAATTTGTGCATCAAATCTCCCCGGCGTAACACTGAAAAGGGCCTCCCAAATGCCTCTAAACTCCCTCAAATTTATTAACAGAGGTATGTAATGTGTTAAGTATGTTATTAAGGTATCATATGCACCATTAATGGATTATTACAACTGTTCTCAACCTCTCCCATTCAACTGCAAAAATCCCCAATTCGACCCTTGGGGAAATGGCACTATTTCACCTCCCAATACAACTAAACTGAGTAACAATGCTTCAAATGCTCAAGTACAGTACATGAAACTTGTATAAGACATCCATGGTAGTATATTGATCACAAACATATCATAGAATCATCCATCCATTCGAAATAATCAACATTACAGTGTCATACATCAATGCATTGGGGAAATGGACATTGTTTGCTCATTAATCAATATTTTTGCATACAACCAGTGGGTATTTCGACCAAAGAATTTATGAATATTAAGAACAAAGGACATGAATTTATTACAATCAGAAATATATAATGATAATCTCTCCCAAGAAGCACAAGAGCTCACAAAAAAACGCACTCCCTCAAGGAGCATGAATATGCCTTCAAAACTGGAAACGGTGGAGAGAAAGTGTTGCACTAAACCAAACCATGAAACTTCCTGTAGTTTCTACCTACAAATAAAAACTCCATTAAATCACCATGAAAGACCTGAGTGGCCTCTCCAAACACCAACTTGGATGGGAATCTTTCACCCTCGAAATTGGCTAAGGCAAGAAACTAGTCATCCACTAGCTCTCTCTTCACAAATGCAATTTTTCTCAAATCATCAAAAGCCATTCTCCTACTTGATATCTAAATTTTATAACCAACATTAGCCTTCTAAGGGTCTAAATCCTCTCAATATATTCAATAGATTTTTATTTAGGAAATATTCCACATTTGCCACTTGTCTCCTAGTTCCAACCTTCCATCTTCTCCCAAATTCGATTTTGAGTCTCTTTGGCTTCTCCAACTCCCATGAGTGTTAAATTTTCATAATTTACTTCAATCTCATCTAGGATCTTAACTGAGAGAACAACATGTACATCATATCTACAACATATCAATCGTGGACACAATAATGAAAGCACATAAGAGAAACAGAGTTTACTTGGGAAAAACCATAAAGGTGAAAAACCCCAATAACTTCCTCAGAGATAGATAGAGGGGAAAACCATAGAGGTGAAAAACCCCAATAACTTCCTCAGAGATAGATAGAGAAATGATACAACCAGAATACAAGAGATAGTCTTCTCCTAGCAACATAGCCTCCTCCTCATAAGTGCGCCACTTTCCAAATGAGAGACCCAGATGTGCTCTTCCTATCTGCAACACTGCCTGCCCAATCTGAATCAACATAACCTTGTAGGTTAAACTTTTGATTCGCTTCATACTTGAGCCTATAATAAACTTTATCCTTTAGGTACCTCAAAATATGCTTTACAGCAACCAGATGAACACTCCTCGGATCCGTCAGGAACTGGCTCAATGTGTTCACCGCAAAGCAAATATTTGGTCTCGTGTTCGTTAGGTACATCAAGGACCCAATAATCTCACGATACATCGTGACATCAACCAAATCAGATGGAGCATCACATAGAAGCTTCAGGTTCGATGCCATAGGTATGGCCATAGCCTTGCAGTTCATCATCCCGAACCTCGTCAGGATCTCTACTGCATACTTCCCTTATCCAAGGAAGATTCCATATGTACTCTGCCACACCTCCATGCCAAAAACAAATAGTGCATCATCCCCAAGTTCTTCATCTTGAACTCGGCAGCAAGCTTCCGCTGCATGTCGAAAATCAATCTATCCTCATCTATTACAAACAGGTCATCCACATACAATAGTAGTATCACTGGATTTCCTTCCTCAACCTTGTAGTAAAGGTTGGAATCCGCTTTACTCTTGGTAAAGCCCAAACTGGATAGAAAGCTGTATATCCTACCATACCAAGTTCTGCACATATATGACTCCCTGTCATGTGTCTCATAACCAAGTGGCTTCTCCACATACACTTCTTCTTCAACTACACCATTCAAGAAGGCTATCTTGAAATCCATCTAGTACATCTTCCACTTCATCACTACAGCGAGACAAGTACAGATCTAATGGAAGTGTATCTGGCTACAAGAGCAAAAGTCTCTATGCTACCACCTGTAGCATGCTTGATCTTGTACATCCTCTTGGAAGTCACTACAGACTACCCTTTTGGACTGCATCCCAAACATCTTCATGATCGACTGGTACTCCTCGATCATGGCATTCTTCCCAGATCCTCGGAACTTCACTATCTTCAATATTTTCAATAGATAACTTTGTTGCTGAACAAATGTTGTGGTCCTTCTTTTGTAGGTGATGGTATATGATCTTTCCTACACAATAAGTTAAATTTAATGATTAGAAAACATCTTATAGTTTTCAGAACAAATTCTTACACAGAAAGAAATATATTATACAGTCATGCAATTATCTTAGCCAATGCTTCAATACAACATTTATCCATATTCCGTAACTTTCTATATGCCTTCCAATCTATACCAGAACATTGTTAAGAGTGTGCACAACTCCTAACATGTCAGCAAAGAGGTTTCATTCTAGATAAGTAGCAATGGAATGTTGTACAGTTCCATAGGCCACTTACCCATGTATATTAGTAGTATATTGTGCAACTATTCTAATATGCATAATACACAACCTAATTCTAGGAACATAAGCATATACATCATTGAATAACATTATGTAAGAAATGACAATTCAAATACTTATCTTTGTTTGGTTGTTGGGTGGACTCCCTCTGAATCTTTGCAACTCCATTCTGATGTGGATTGTGAGAAGTGGTCAACTCCCTCTGAATATCTGCATCCTTGCAGAAAATACTGAAGTGTGCTCTTTCACTTTCTTGCAGTAACAACTGGAGTGTGCTCCCTCTTGATCTTTGCTTCCTGGATTACCTGTCCTTGAACTTATATCCATCCTTAATCACTATGCATGCTTATTAGTATCATCGTTGTGTTATCCTTGAGGTCTCATACATAATCACACATTTACTAGTATAATCTTAATACTATCAAAACACAATAATCTTAAAAATCTATAGTCATGATCATTCACAGATAATAAAAATTAATATTCAAGGTTTCAGAGAAGTCTTCTTTTACTTATGCATATTCTTATTTGATCATAGGACTCTTCTGATTAGTTAAATCATCAATGCATAAACCCATGATTACTCAAACCTATACCTTCATTATTCTTATGGTTAGTAATATAATCAATTATGGTAAGAAACATAATATGCATACAACCATGACTATTCAAACCTATGACTTCATGAATAATCATTATCAACAACACAACAGTATAAGATCCTAACACAAGGTAGGATTCTAGCTTGATATAGGAAAAACATACGTGGATTAGCATGCTAGCTAGTTATGTCTAACATACCCACATAATGTCTTCTGGTTCCCTTCAGTGACTTGTGCTAGTAACCTGCATGTCTCATAAGTTAACCATTGTAGAACCAAGTTATACATACCTCATAAGTATATCTTCTATGTGATCCATGACAACGGATGAATCTTTGTCTTCATGTCACCATGATCATATTTTCTTGAAGTAGAACATTATTTATCTTTCTTGGTGTACCTTTTATGTTAGCGAACAACATAAACCTCATACAACATCACAATGCATTAGTACAATCATAAGTGTCAAAACCTTAATCAATGAATATATTCTATTAAGGTGATACGACAAGTCTAGTAATAAATCAAGATTGTACTGTGATGATATGAAGACAAAGATATCATAAACTTAACCATGAACAGAATTCGAAACATACCTGTAAGCCATATCTATCTGATCTTGAATTAGCATGGTACATTGGACAACATCCTGAAGAATATCATCTAACTTGTTTAGTTGCATTACCATTTGTTGGTGTGCCTCAGTCAAGTCTAGACCAACCTACATGGCCACTCGAAAAGTCTTCACTTGAAATTCAATGGGAAGGAGGATTTGCTTACCATATACAAGCTCATAAGGTGTGTGGCCTATGGTATTCCTCCAAGTAGTCCTGTAAGCCCAAATTGCTTCTGGAATCCTATCAGCCCAGTTTTTATGATGTAGTTGAATGGTCTTGGTGAGGATGGACTCCAACACTTTATTGGTGGATTATACTTTCCCATTAGCTTGCAGATGATATGGAGACGATTTGAAATGCTTGATTTTGTACTGATCGGTAACAAACTTCATCAATTTGGATGTGAATTTTGTTCCCTGATCAATCACAATTCCTCTAGGCACACCAAAACAGGTAAATATTTCTCAAAAAGAAAATCAACAACATATTTTTCATTTTCTTTAAAAAGTAATTTTTCTTCTACCCATTTTGTTACATAATCAGTACAAGCTAAGATATACCTCTTATTTCGTGACATTGGAGAAACTGGACCTACAAATTCTAGTGCCCATTTTTCAAAAGGTTTGGTTAATACTTGAGGATGCAAGGGCATTTCATCTGCTTGTGTTGGCCTTCCCATTCATTGGAAGCTTTCACAACTTTTGACATACCTGGTTGCAACTTTTAAAAGAGATGGCCAATAGTAACCAAGGTGTAGGACTTTATAAACAACTATTTTATCTAAGAAATGGTCTCCACAAGGCCCATCATGAGAATCTTGGAGAATATCATGCATTTCATCTTCTCGCACACATCTTTTGATAACTAGATCAGTAGAAGTACGGAAGAGATCTCCCCCAATCCATGAATAATTGGCACTCAATTAGACAATCCTTCTCTTTTCTCAAGATGGAAGACTTTGTGGCAGCTTTCATGTAGCAAGATAGTTTTCTATATATGCAAACCAAGGGGTATGAGTAGAAACAGCAAACAAATGCTCATAAAAAAAATTATCATCTACAGGGACAACCTCACCATTGTTATGGATTCTGGAAAGGAAATCTACTACTAGATTTTCCTTACCAAGTCCGTCTAAAATGGTGACATTAAATTCCTATAATAAAAGAAACCTTCTTGTGATCCAACCATTAATAACAAGTTTATTCATGATAAATTGAATGGATGAGTCATCTGTTTGATTAAAAATTTCACAGCCTATAATATAATGTCTAAACTTATTGATTGCATACACAACAGCTAAAAATTATTTTTCAGTGACAGTGTAATTAGATTTAGTGGGCATGAGATTCTTACTAATGAAATAAATGGCATATGGAACTTGGTTTTCTCTTTGTCCAAGGACATATCCTAAAGTAGAATCATAAGCATAACTATGAATATGAAATGAAGAGACCAATTTTCCCCCTGTAAGGACTAGTGCAACTGACAATTTCTCTTTCAATGTATCAAAAGTAACTTGACAGTGTGAATCCCAATAAAAGACAACATATTTAGCTAGTAATTTAAACAAAGGTGCAACTATCCTAGTGAAATGTTCAATGAATCTTCTATAGTAACCTGTGTAACCTAAGAAACTTCTTACCTGTTTTGTGACTATGGAATTGCAAGATTAGTGATTACCTCGATCTTTGCTGGATCTATTCTAATTCTTGTAGCAGAGATATGATTCCTGATAACTATGCCCTTAGTTAAAAGAATTTTACATTTTTCATGACTAAGGAATGAGTTATTTTCTTGATATCTAATCAAAAAAATTCCGAAGTTAGTAAGATCTTCCTCAAAGTATCACCATATGTAGTAAAGTCATCCATATAGATTTCCACATAGTAGTGCATCAAATCTACAAAAAATTCTAGGACAACTCTTTGGAACGTGGCGGGAGCATTGCATAGGCCAAAAGGAAAAACACAGTATGCATAGGTACCCCAAGGGAAAGTAAAGGTAGTCTTATATTGATCTTCTGGTGCAATCTGAAGTTGATTGTAGCCACTGAACCCATCTAGGAAAGAAAAATACTTTTTTCCAGCTAATGTGTCTAATACCTGATCAATAGAAGGAAGAGGAAAGTAGTCTTTTAGTGTGGCTTTGTTCAACTCTCTAAAGTCTACACATATCCTCAACTTACCATTCTTTTTAGGTACAATAACAAGTGGAGAAACCCACTTGCTATCAGAAATAGGGTAAATAAAGATGGCAACAAGCAATTTCTGCAATTCCTCTTTTACAATGTCTTTTAGAGAATAATTCATTCATCTTTGTGGCTATCTAACAAGTCTAGAATCCTCTTGTCTATATGTGATTTATACATGTCTTAATCTGAATTCGTTTCATGTCTTTATAATCCCACACGAAAGCACCAACTTGTTCCTTGAGCATTTGAACTAACTGATGTTGTTGATCTGGTTCCATATCGGAATTAATAAGCAAAAATTTATCTGGACCAATCTTAATAGAAGTAGTGTGGAAAACTGCACTTACAACTATGGATGATACTAAATATGAAGCTGCAGCTGCTTGGGTCAAAATTTTCTTGAAATTATGTGCTGAAAATATGTTCATATTCTGAAAAAACTTCAGGATACTCAATTGTGTTAGTAGCAGAAAGAAACTGGTTTAGTATGTTCTCCTTTGTATGTTCTTGTAGTCCCTTAGAATGTTCAATGGTGAGTAGAGGATAAGTAGTTTCCTAATCCAAATAAGGATTCTCTATCCATAATAGTAATTCTGGAGCAGTTTGTGCAGGTGGATAGATGGTAAGGTTTTGCATAGATTCCCCATTGGAGATAGTCATTTCCCCAAACCTGCAACTGATGAAAGAATCAATAGTATTTAACCAGGTTCTACCCAAGATCATGGGATGACCATGCATATTTGTTTTTAGCTGAATTACCACAAATTCTATAGGGTACTCCCAATATGCAAGAGTCAGAATGATATAATCCAAAACACCAACATGTATAAGTTTCAATCTATCTGCCAATTCCAAAACTATTATTGTTGGTCTGAGACATTCTATCTGTAAAGATTCCATGAGAGGAACAATCATAATGGTAATAGCATATCTTCAGTCAAATAATGTGTTTTCTATGGGAGTATCATTGATGTAAATGGTGACTATAGGAATTCTAGGGTTAATGTACTTAATAGTATTTTTCAACATCAGAGTGTATAATTAACCAATTACTTGAATAGAAGGTGGCTCCTTACATTTTATTCAAGGATTCTTGAGACATAATTCCCTAATAGTTTTTGCATAAATAGGTATATCTTTGATAGCTTGCAACAACGGAATTCTAACCCAAACATTCTTGAATTCATCTTCTAGATCAAATTCTGGTTGGGCTACGATTTTTTCTCTGGTTAGTCTCTTCGGATAGGGAGGAGTTCTATATTCACGTGGATTACTAGAAAGTAAAGATAAGGATGCTTGTGGTAGTGGGATATATTTTCCTGGTTGATCATCATTGAGTGTTGAATTAGGGGTATCCTCATCATGTTCTTCTTCAATTATAACAACAAGTTTAGTTTTATTCATAACCTTCCAAGACCTGAGATCAATGTGATGCAAAGGAAAAGGGGCAATCATATAAGCTGAAAAGGTCTGGAGCCCAATGTTAAGAGAAGTTTGGGCTCTATTATTTGGGTTAGTGATGCGATAAGATGGAAATGCTATAGGGCGGGGAGGAATAGGTCGGTTTGAGTGAAGTTGGAGTTGTGGAGACTGAAAGATAGTAGGCTGAGGTGAATACATATGTGGGTGTGTTTGTGGCATGGGATTATGGAATTGTGGATAAGTAGTGTAGGGAGGTGGGAATGATTGAAGAGAGGCATTTTCATGAATATTTCATCTCCAACCTTGTTTCCAAGGTTCGTTTTGGAATGGTTGAGATTGGTAAGTTTCCTATAGGTTAGGTACACCCCATTGTGATAGTGTAATACCCCAATTTTGACATGGAATGTATTTAATCAAAACTATCTAGATGATGTAAATATGCTAGTATGGATTCCTAGTGTGGAGCTCAAGGCCAAGGCCCAACTAGTGAATGGCTAGGCATGCATGATGTATATATTTTTATTTGGACCATATGATTGGTTTATCGTGCCAATTCGAAATGTATGTAAATATTATGTTGGAAATTAATAAAATTGTCCAAGATGGTTGTGTAAAGAGCACTAGAGGGTCTGTGATTCCACCATAGGGGAAGAAAAAAGGGGGCCTATGGGGAAACCAAATCTAATGCTTCCATGTGTCAACCTTATAACTCATCCAAAATCTTCCATGTTCCTTGAATAATCCAACCACCTTCTCTTGACTATTAAATATAATCATTGAATGCATATACGAAGTTGGTGGGAAAAGTCACTTCATGTAGTTATTGAAGCATGACGGTTGTGATAGTTATGTCAGCCGTCATGAGTCTTATTTCAATCCCTAAACATGTGGTTTATTCCACATCCCAAACACTGAAGTGGTCCTTTTGATGCTTTTTATGCTACTATTGCTTCCTTGAATCCACTTCTTGCTTGTTGTCCCTGTGGAAAATTTTTGGGTTGATTTCTGAATGGTGGCTTGAATCCACTTTTCCTTTGTTCAAACCTCCCTCTTGGATTTCCTCTCCATGCTGGGTGAACCTACGACTTTCCTTTACTCTACTCATAGTAATGCATTTCCATCCTAATGGGTTCATCAAGGCTTGGTGGATTGACAAACTCAATCCTATCTCTGAAATTTTGGGGTAGACTACCAAGGAAACATTGGATCTTTACCCTTTCATCCTTGATGTAGTCTACATACCTCAACAACTCCAAACAATTATGGACATGTTATTCCATGGAATTATGTCCTAACCTAAGTTCATTGAACTCTTTCCTATTGCTATCATAATACCTAGGTGATAGGTATTTTTCCTTGAAGTACCTTTTGAACTGCTCCGAGCTGATCCTCTTTTCACTGATCCTCTTCACTTGTATGAGGTGCTCCCACCAAATTGAAGATCTTCCATTTAGATTGTGAATGGAAACTCTGGCCTTTTCATTTCCTAAATAATCATGCATTCTGAAGTACTTCTTCATTCCAAGAAGCCATGCCTCTACCTCTTGACCTGTCTTGCTTTCTCCATAAAATGTGGGAGGCCTTTCCTTTCTAAATTCTCCCTGTGGGATCCCTCTGAATTTATTTCTTCTCTCCATTATGCTGGAAGTATGCCTCGAACTTCTTTGAGAATATATGGAGTCACCTGACCTGTGGAAAGAGATATTGAGTAGGGTGTTCTATGCTTTTTTATCAAATAAATACTTCTAGGGATTGGAGTCGTCTTCCTATATTGACCCCTAGAGCGACTACCTACATCTCTTCCTTCTCTTCCCACATTGCTTCGGTTAGACCCAATATTTATCCTCTAATGTATATTAGTGAAGCTCTGCAAAATGGCAGCATTGAGCTGGTGTTGTTCTTCCTAGGCCTTCATCAATATCTCATTGAATCTCACCATGGTTTCAACTAAGTTATGGGGAGTTATTTTCTCCCTTATTCCATTGGATTCAATTTCAGTATGTGCTTCTTGCACATTCTCTCCCAACACATCTTCCTCGTGCTCATAAGGATCCTAAGCATCGTTTATGGTCACCATTTTCCTGCTTTCCCTATATGTTTCCCTTGTTGTACGATTCAACTACTAACTATTGGAATCACTGTGCATTACAGAGACATTTATCAGACATCATAAGAATTCATATGAAACATAAAATATCCATACAATCTCGAATCTACTCATTTGGACAACCACAATAATAATTCTTGTCAGACAATGCTAAGGGCGCTTCTCTGCCTGTAAATTCATTCACGGTTTGGCCCAAGAATCCCCAGTGTTATAAATTGTGCTCTGATACCACTCTGTCATGTACCGGATCCCTCATTTCCCTTCAGAGGAAATGGGATACATCCTGATACATTTTTTTCCAACAATTCTCTTTGTGTTTACACATAGCTGCAATGGCCTTCGATGCACAATCCGAAACCCGCAATCCGCAAGCCACAATGCATAATTCGGAAAGGTGGAACCACAATACACAGTTTCAGGATAAACGTACCTCTGACTTCCGCAATCCGCAATCCACAATGCGGAAATTGGAAGTTGGAACCTCCAACTGTCGTCTCGAGAAATTTATCTCTTCTAACTTCCACAATCCACAATCCGCATGCAAAACTCAAAAATCAGAAACTCAATTCGTCGTCCCAGAAAAATTACCCCTTCCAACTTCCACAATCTGCAATCCGCATGTGGAACTCAGAAATCAGAAACCTCATTTTGCAGCGCTAGGAAAATTCACCTTCCGACTTCCACAATCCTCTTTATGGGTGTGGGAAATCGTAAGTCCAACATGCCAAATCCGTTGAAATCTCCCTTCTAAATTTTGCAATCCGTAGTTCTCATTGCGGATTCGTAAATTCGGAATTCCAACCACGCAAATCCAAAGGATGGTCCCCAGCCTCCGCAATCCGCATTGCGGATTCGGAGAGTCGGACCACACACCCCTGCACCGGCAAACTTACCAGGGTGATAAATTTCTACTTCTTAGACCAAATTGGACAAGTCTGGTACCATTAGAAATATCTTGGAGAGTTCTATACACTGTTGTGATCCCCTACCACATCTGAGGATTCTAACCTAGCAATTTTTCCAACTAAAGTCTAACTCAAAACCTCCTCTATGCCTCTTCACCCATCTGCAAGGAACTATGCCTTCCTTCTACCATGAATTCCCCTTACACCTAGCCCATAGAGGGGTCCTGAACACAAGAGGAGGGAGGGTTATCTACCTTGTTCCCCAAGTCCAGATGAATCCAAGTAGTCCATCTTAAGGGTGAATGCAATGCATAATTAAATACATATTATAAAACTAAAACTTAGTCATGTAGTACATTAAACTCATGCAAATAATGAAGCATTCAAACATGAAATCATCCTCATAGTCACGCATATACATAGTTCCCTATTGATCGATTTCATGTAATCATTCATTCAAATAACTTTAACATAACAAGCATAACATAACATAAGGAAAACTAGCATCATTTTACACCACAAAAAGAACTTATCTTTGGAATGAAGTTGTCCAAGAAACTGGCTAAGTGAGAGAAACGTTTCACCCAACCATAGGTCTCTGTCCAGCCTATACTCTTTCAACTAAGAGACAACCCCCGAGTTGGGTTTTGTATCCACTAAGGAGGGATAAATAGGGTCTCTCGTAGTCAAGGTTCCATCTCAATGCTAAGCCAACCTACAGTTGGGCTTATCAAGCATGCAAGGGAACAGGGAGGATGATGCTAAGCCAGTGAGATCAACCACAGAGCTATAGGAATATCAACCATTCAGTAGTCATGGCACCCACAATACCTACCACACCCAACACAAGGAAGGCCCCCTTCTCTGTTGCACAGTCCCTCAAGGCCCCTTCTCTCCAGTGCTATTCGGGGTGGGCATAGAAAGGTCCAAACTACTTATTTCATGAGAATTTATCCTTCATTGGGTTTATTAAGCATATCCAACCACTATTTTATCTTATTTTTCCTTGTTATTCAAGCGTGGAACTTCTTAGGGTTACGGCCTAGCCTATATCCCACAACTCGATCCTCGACTATCAAATCCAGGTGTTCTCATGGGCCTTCTAAGATTCTCCAACTCTAGAATTTATCCCCAGGGTTTGATCCATCGATGTCCCCAATCGATTCACTTTCTACACAGGGTTTCTATGTGCTTTCGGCTCCGCCAATTCATGATTACACATAATCACGATTTTCTTCTCCTCTCCTTGCTACTGGGTTCTGCGATGTATTTTATTGAGGTTGTTGGTCAACAATGGGATAGGGATCAGGATGCTTGATTTCCCAGGAGGTAGAATGTCTTAAGGAACAAGAGAAAACTAGAGCCATATCGTGCCATACAGATTTCAGGGCTACCCCATACTCCATCGACCTCATGAGTAGGTTTTCTCAACCACCTTCTTACAACAGAATTAAATGTCAGCAAGGGAGTCAAAAGGGTTCATAGAATGACATGTGGCGGCATGGGTTCCAATCCCACAACCCCCCCACGTCTCCCTAGTGGATACACATGGACCCATCTCATTGGTTTCCTCCTTATCCAGTTTCCTTGGTATTTTTATTGCAATATTTAATATTTACATCATTTAAAACATATCATGGCTTAATAGCACATGGATAATCAGAATGTCAAATACTTGTCTTTTAAATAAAACCTGAACATCCTCTACTGGGGCCTTGGCCTTGAGCTCAACACTATGGAAACACACATTGCATTTATACAATATTTACATTGAAGCCAATAAACCCTAAGGGATCAAAATAGGGGTATTACACTTGGTGAAAAGTGTGGCTTTGACCATGTTTTAGTTCTTGCACAAAGATTGTAAGCCTTGCAATGCCATCTTAAAAATCAAGTAAACGACAATAGAGCATTGAATCCTTCATGCCACAAATTTATTTACATATGAAAAATAATTATTCTATTTGATATGCATCCATACCATCTATGTATGATTATAAGAAGATAACCATGATGTCTCAACAAAAAAATTCCCATCATGTAGTATGAGCGAAGACCACTAGAGATAGTGATCATTAAAAGAGAGCATAGATCTAAATGAGGGTTTCCTCTACAAGAAAAAGGGCTTCGAAATGTCCAAGAATTTCTAAATATTGTGGCTATCAAAAGTTTCACTCACCTTGAATTTTCTGTGCATTACAAGAATGGTAAAGAAGGATGACCCCTACAAGCTACCTCGGTTTTCCAACGGGAGGCCTAACTAATACAATGTCTCATAAGGACCGTCTAGTACATATTTCATGTAGCAAATAAGAATAACCATTTTTCACCAAAATCATGTTCATGTGAATCCTTGTCTTGATTATTCCTAGGCCAACCACATATCTTGATGTGCATTAAATGTCCTTGATGCTTCCATAAAATCAATTTCCCTATCTAGAATCCTAGAGAAAGTGTTCCTAAGGGATTTCCCAAGGTGTTTGTAAGCCACATTTACTGGGACATAATAAGATGAGTTATAGACAACACTAGATGCTAAATCCTTGAAGTAGATTTGAATTTTTGAAGCTAAAGCTAAATATTGTTTCTTTGTGAATTTATCAATTTTCCTCTCCACTATCTACCCAACAATCTCTTACATATCATTGGGCGAGGTTCAAAAGGAAAAGTGTATTATAAGAAATTTAAACACTTATCCTAGTTGAATACGAGACACATCTTTATTTTCTAATCACTCTAGGATTAGCTCAATGATTTGTCAATAATAGGATGTTTCATTGCATTAAATGTTAGAATTGGAGGCAAGGAAAAAGTGTCAATCTAATGCATATTATTATTCCAAGATAATCAATCTTCCATCATAGTGAGAAAAAAGTCATCCTTCAAGTGGTTGTTGACTAATTGTCCAATACTTGACTCAAGAAGGGGAATTCCCTTGATTAAGCTAAGGTTCACTATATGATTTATTAGGTTTCCTTGAAACTCCACAACCATTACATGCTTCAATGGAGCCAATGAAAAACTTTCCAAATGGACAACCTTTTCAAATTAATAGTAATTAATGGAGACATAAATCAAAGCATTTTTAAATGGGGTTTCCACCATGTGCATGAAGAAAGGGTGAGCACCAAGGACTTTAACCATGGCAGTAATAAATGATCATTCCGAACTATCATAGATGATAGAACTTAAGTCAACTTTGATAAATAAGACGACGGTTAGTCAACCAATTTAAGGGTTGACTAACCGTAGTCTAAGCCGACCTTTTTCTTCTTTTTACTAAGACCTACGCTACGCGACTCATGGAACGTCGCAATGCATTAGACGACGGAAGGGTTGACTAACCGTAGTCTAAGCCGACCTTTTTCTTCTTTTTACTAAGACCTACGCTACGCGACTCATGGAACGTCGCGATGCATTAGACGACGGTTAGTCAACCAATTTCATTATAAAAACGCTATGGTTAACGTACAATTACCCATCGAAGTCACCAGCTATTCTCTATACGTCTCGTCAAGCTCCCATACATATTTTAATTCCCCGGAAATAATCTCACCCCGTGCTGGCCCGGTTCCAAGCTCAGATAAAACCGGAGGAGTTCTCAGAAGGGTGTAACAGCAGAGCGATTGAGATGGAGTTCCATAGGAAGGCAGCAACAGAAGCCAAGGAACTTGCAGAGGAAACACTTCTTACAGGGAACGATGTTTCAGGTGCAATGACTCTTGCATTGAAGGCACGGCGTTTGTACCCTGAACTAAAAGGCATTGACCTATTAATCTCAGTTTTAGACGTCCTTCTGGCTGCAGCGGATCCTAAGCATCACAGTGGAAAGAGGGACTATTACAAGATCTTGCAGGTTGATCCACATGCGGAAGATAACGTGATCAAGAAACAGTACAGAAAAATAGCGCTAAATGTTCATCCTGATAAGAACCCGTCCGTAGGAGCGGAGGAAGCGTTTAAATTAGTTACAGAAGCTTTCGAGGTACTTTCGGATGAGCGCAAGAGAGCACTGTACGATCAAGGTGCTTGCCACGGTCTTTCGGACATCTCACAGGTTAGGATTAATATTGAGATTTTATTAAGTAAAATTAGAAAATCCTATCAGAAATCGCAGAAAATAAAAAAGGATATTGAGAAATTACAGACAGGAGAAGAAGAATGCATAAGCACAATTAGAAAATCCAATGAGGAACCGCAGAAAATAAAAAGAGATAGTGAGAAATTACAGACGAGAGAAGAAGAATGCATAAGGAAAATCAGAAAATCCAATGAGGATTGGCAGAAAATAAAAAAGGTTATTCAGAAATTACAGACGAGAGAAGAAAAATGCATACAGAATATTGAGAAATCACAGGGCCAATGATAAGACATAAATCCTGTTAGCTTAAAAAAATGGATTTAAATGAACTATTTGATAAATGCTACTTTTTCATCCGGCACTGAATTCAACCTACATGGATAAATCATGGTTTTTACACTGAATTCATTTGACTAATGGCATGAAAAGCACACAAACACACTATACGATGTGCTTCTATTATTGTTGTCGTATGTTTTTTATTAAATATTATTTCATTTAGAAAATTTTCACGGTGGTATGACTTTAATTTAGGAAAAATGTCTTCATGTTCATGTTTTAGGTTGGGGTTAAAAAGATTGTAAAATATATAATATGTATTTTGATTTCTTCTTTCATATATATATATGAGAAATTATATATCTTTCATAAAACAGAAATCTGTGTGGAACATAAAAAAAATTACATATTTCCCATAAAATATATAAAAAAAAATGTTTAATTTTTTAATATTTTTATAAATATAATAATTATAAATATATATAAATATAAAATTTAAATATAATGAAAAAAGTCAAAACATCAATATTTCTTAATTAAAACTTCTATTCGATATCCATTCCATTTACTATGATAGATTAAGAATATTAAAGGTTATGTTCATATTATTTAAGTTTTAATATTCATTTGTTTTTTTTTTAAATTGCATTACATAATGTATTATTGTTATAGAATATGAAATATTGTTACAGGGAAAAGGTTAAATTTCCTACGTTTTAACTATTATATATATATTATTATTATTTAAATATTATTTTTAATGATACATAATTGATATAAAATAAAATGTTTATTTTAAAATGATAAAAAAATTAATAGATAAGTATATGATACTGGTGGTGGTGGTTATTATCATTCATTATGTTCAAAAAACACTGTAGTTGATGAGTTAAAAAGTGAGGAATGTCATCATTTTAGTAAAATATTTTGAAATTTCAATTTAATGTGGGTTTACACATGATATAGATAGTGACAATGTCTTCTTCTTGGCTTTACAAATGTGGCAAAACAAAGACAACTATGGTCAATGAAGGTTGAATATGGTCTTCCATAACTACCAAAGTTAACCATTATCTACTAGTCAACCTTGGTTAACTCACTTTAACCATATCTATCCATGGTTTACAAAAGTCAGTCAAACATAGTTAACCAAAGTCAACCATGCTTAACCAAATTCAACCATAGCTAACCATGAGATGTGGTCAACCATGTTAAACATAGTCAACAATGGTTAATTGATGTCAACCATAGTCAACCATGATGTAACCAAGTCAATAAAAGTCAAGTAGAAAAAAAATGTACTAACATTTATAAATCAACCATAGTCATACATAGTCAACCATAATCTACATGGTCACCCATAGTCAATTGTAGTGAATCATAGTCAACCATAGTCATAGATAGTGAACCATGATCAAGATTGGTTAACCACAACCAACCAAATTCGACCATAATCAAACATTGTTAACCAAAGTCAACAATGCTCCTAAACATTGTCAACTTTATCTAACCAAAGTCACCCACACACAACCAAAGTTCATTGAAGTCAACCATTGTACACTAAAGTCAACATTGCACAAACAGTATTCGACAATAATTAATTATGGACAAACTAAGTCAACCATAATCAACAATGGTCAATGATGGATAACCATTATAAACCAATGTCAATCATAATTGGACAATATTAACATAGTCAACCATGGTTAACAAAAGTAAAACATGGTCAATAATGAGATGTGATCAACCATTGTTAACTAATATGATTGAAGACCATGGTTGACTTTGAACATTTCAATCATGGGTTATTTTAAACATCAACCATGAAATGTTCAAATTCAACCATGGCCTTTAATCATGAGACATTCAAAGTGAACCATGAGATGTTCAAAGTGAACCATGGTAATCCAAAGTGAATCATTGTTAACTAGAGTCAAACATGATGAATTATGATATGTGGTCAACCATGGTTAAACAAATTCAAACATGGTTAATTAAAGTCAACCATAGTAAACTATGATGTACCAATAGTAAACCATGCTTAATAAAAGTTTACCATATTCAACGATGATGTAGTAAACTTAACCGTGCCCAAACAATGGTAAACCATGGTTTAATATGGTCACACTTACTCAAGCATAATTTGACACATTTCATAAACAATGGTCAACAATGGTCTAACCATGGTCAAATATTGTATACCATGGCCTAACAATGGTTGGCCATGGTTCTCCTAGTTATTTCAACCATGGCCAATGATTCTCAAATGTGGTCTTCCATAACTAACCAAAGTCAACCATTATCCACTAAAGTAAAACTTATTTAACCAACATTAACCGTAATTATCCATGGTTGATCGAAGTAAACCATTAATAATGATGAGATTTCATCATGCATGGTTAGACATAGTAAACGGTGGTTAACCAAAATAAACTATAGTTAACAATGATGCAACCATATTCAACCATGATGCACTAAATTCAACAAAAGAGAACCATGATGGACTAAAATCAAACTTGTCTAAACAATGGTTCAACCATGTCATAACATTGGTCAACCATGTTTTAATATGGTCAAACTTAGTCAATCATAATTTGACACCCTTCATCGATCATGCTTAGCAATAGTCTAACCATGGTCAAATACTGTAAACCATGCTCTAACAATGGTTGGCCATGTTTCTCATAGTTAGGTCAAACATGATCAATGATGGTTTAACATGGTATTCCATAGCTAACCAAAGTCAACCATGGTGGTCTAAATTCAACCTTGGTTAACCAACATCAACCATAGTCAACTAGGGTTAACCAAAGTTAACCATGGTAAAAAATGAGATGTCATCAACTATGGTTAAACATAGTTAACCATGGTTAACCATATTCAACCATGATGTAACCATAAGTAACCATGATGCATTAACGTCAACCATATTCAACCTTGGTGCATTAAAGTCAAACTTACATAAAACATGGTAAACCATAGTTTGATATTGTCAAAGTTATTTTAAAGCGAATCATGTCTAAATAATAGTTAACCATGTTTTAAATTCAACCTTGGTTTAATGTAAAGCATGTAATAAAGTAAATAATTGTTTGATGTCAATCATTGCCTAATCAATGGTAAATCATAATTTAACCAAAGTCAACCATGGTTGACCAAGATTAACATAGTCACCCATGGTTAACCAAAACAAAAGATGGCTAATGATGAGATATGGAATATCGAAACCATGGTTAAACAAAGTCAACCATGGTTAACTAATATGATTTAAGACAATGGTTGACTTTGAACATCAACCATGCGATGTTCAAAGTCAACCATGGTCTTCAATCATGAGATGTTCAAAGTAAACCATGAGATGTTCAAAGTCAAGCATGGCAATCCAAAGTCAATGATGGTTAACTAAAGTCAACCGTGATTTACAATTGTCAACCATAATTACCTAAAGTGAACCATAGTAAACCATACTTCATTAAAATGTATTGCATAAAAATAAAATGAATTGAACTCGTATGTGTATTTATATTATTTTTTCATTTATATTATTTATTTATTTATGCATTAATTCTTTATCTTTACTTTTTATAGTTTTTCTTTATATTCATAATTATTTTCATTTAATAATAGATAATAATAATAATAATTAACCAATTCTTCTCTGCATGCCATATGTCAACTAGCACAACCACATTTTTAAAAATAGTTGTTGATATACATTGATCAATGTATACCAACCATGATCAAACAATTAAAAATGATTTAGCATATTTAAACCACTATTAAAATTTTGGTTGTGCTAATATTTAAGAAATGTTAAATTATTAGTTAAATTTAAAATGAATTCATGTAGACTATATTTTTATTTTAAATGTTAAACTTTTTAAATTATCTTTTTTATAAAAAAAAAAAATGAAGAGTGATATAAATGAAAGATGTATATATTAAAGTATATATTGAAAATATTGACATTCAATTTGAAATTTGAATAATGGTTGACAGTAAAAAATAAGCATTACTCATTTGATTAGATTTAAATAAAGTAGTTAATAATTTATATGTTTGAAAGATATACAATCTCATTTAAAAGTATTTTATAAGTATATTATTAAATAGAGTGTTAGATTTAATTAAAGTAATTAATAGCGATATGCTTAAAAATATATATATAATCTCATTTAAAAGTATTCTATAAGTATATTATTAGATAAAGTGTGTTTAATATACTATTAAAGAAAAGATAATATTTCAAATATTATAGATAACCTAAGCATATATGGGTATAGATTTGATTGTAATATTGAATTTATATATATATTAGATTTAAGTCATTTATGGGTAAGTTATTTTTTAAAATTATTTTTGATAAAATTTGTAGAAAAAATAATGACAAAGATTTG
The DNA here is from genome assembly GCA_027924585.1 of Larix kaempferi. Classification (NCBI taxonomy): domain Eukaryota; kingdom Viridiplantae; phylum Streptophyta; class Pinopsida; order Pinales; family Pinaceae; genus Larix; species Larix kaempferi. The sequence continues at coordinate 10,875,979 of BSBM01000318.1, read as the reverse complement.
AAGATTATTATGGATAAATATGTGTTACACTCAAATTTTCATGCTATCAATATGGATGATGTGAATATTGTCTTTGGATATTCTTATATGGACTTAGTTGGTACAATTAATATTAATGTGAGAAAAAATGAAGTTTTAGTACAAGAAAAACAAAAGTGCATTGCAAGATATTTCTTTTACTCAAATAGGGCTCAATGCGACCCATGAAGAATTCTTTGCATGTACAATAACTAGCGTCCTCACTAGCATATCAAACGAATAGTGTGAGGTTGAATCGAAAGAAGGGGTCATATAATCACATAAAGAAAATACCCAAAAAGAGCCTAAACATGAAGAACAGTATAAGGAGCTGCGTGTCTCAAATTAAGCGTAGGTTGAAGAGTCAAAGAAAGGAAAATTAATTACTAAGGTTGTAGTATTTTGTCACCCACACTACCATGAGAAATAATATTCATCAAGGCGAGGTTGGGATCATTAATGCTACTTTGATATCTCCTTTGGTTTCATGTTCTCATTGTGCTACTTTGATATCTCCATGAACTGCTTTTAGTACTCCATGTGCCTCCATACTAGGTGTTTCACTGGTTCATTGTTTTTTATGTTGGTTCCAACCTTGACTTGATGAGTACTTTTGTTTCTCATGGTGTTGTGTTCGGTGACATATAGAAACCTTTGTTATTTTTTCTTATTCCCTTTACTCTTAAACATGTCTCTTCTTGGAGTGATTTAGATAATTAGTTTCTTATTCTTTTATATGCATTTCTTCAAGTACTTTCTATAGACTCTTATTATTATTATTCAACCTCAAACACTTTATTTGATGTGTGTCTAGGTAATTCCATCACAACACTTTATTTGATGTGTGTCTAGGTAATTCAATTAGTTTATTTGTAGGGAAATGTTCCCCCTTGGGCCCTTCTTTATTACTAAGATAAATATTATATAATATGATTTTATTCTTCTTATAGATCTTCAAGAACTTCTTTTGCACAATATTATTAATTGTATCAATAGAGTTCATCTATAGGTATCTTAAAAAAACTATCCAAATAGTTCATATCTATCAAATAGAAATTTGAATGCAACACATATTTATCCATGGTCATGTTTAATTGTTTTTTAAATTGAAACATTTTTACCCTAAATCATATGCTTTACATATGATTTGTGAGGACTAGCAATCTCACCTTTAGGAAATTATGTTTTATATTATAATTTATAAAAACAATGGCATTATCTTGTTGAATACATCCACAAACATGTAATAGGATTTTTTCACATGAAAATAAAAACTTATGGATATCATTATCTTTCTTCACAACATTATCCCACCTATATTAAAATATGTTTTCATATTCTCCATTTAGAAGTGATTGCACGGTGTAAGGGTTAAGCAACATCCACTAAATGGAAACAACTTCTCTTAAACTCATTAATAACTCATATCTCCACCCATATGGGAACAATTACTTTATCTATTTGATGTATTATTCAATACAGACATCCAATCGAATTTATAATGGTCATAAATATTAAACTATTGCTCATAATGTCTATTGTGACTATAATTGTAAAATTCCAGGGTCATTCTACATCTACTGGAGTTAGTTTGATGAGAAGATATTTTAATTGTAATATGCATAACAACCACTAGAGAAAAAAATAGTTGATTTTAACTCAATGATAACTCAACTTCCTAGACTCTAATTTGGATTTTTTTTTAATTGGATGTTTTTTTTATTGGAAAAAAATATATATTTGGTTTCTTGAATTTATTTATTAAAAAAAATCAGAAATTTACCTAAATAATGTTGCTCTCTTATTTCTCTCCAAAAAAAATGCAAAAAAAAAAAATATTTATTGCATTTTTCCTAAGAAATCCCTATAATACCAAAGGTTTGGTTCCTTGTTCTGAAAATGTTATTTAGAAACAAACACAAGTACATCCATGGGAGAATGACCACAAGAGTACGGAAAGAACCCTTAAGCTAGGGTAACACCATTAACTATTCCTCATAGAAGGAAACACTCCATAATATATGTGCTTGCTATAACTATTACATATAATATACTTTGCAAGACATCTCATTACATTGCGTCTACTTCTTTGTATAGTTTATATCTAACGTCCTAGGTACTTTCTATATGAGGAACTTTCTAGTAGGTGGAACCTTCTACATACTTCCTAGAGGTAGAACATTTTAGTAAACCATATTAAAATTATTAGTTTTTGCACTACATGGGTCTTATTTAATAGAGATGGCCTCAGGTCATAGAATTATCCTCTTGGGTACCTCCCTAGGGATCCCATAGTATCCTCATTCGATACATTATAGACAATACTTATAGCATAACACTGCTTCCAAGTATTTAAATTCAAAACAAAAGTGAGATTTAAAACCCAAATCCTCCAAATACCAGCTAATCAATGGTATCTTGTTCCAAAAAAATTATGATGAAGTATTTCTTATGTCCTTAAAAACAAAGTGCTAACAAGGTTCTCATAGAATTACTTCGCAGACTTATTGCAAAAAAATTTAAACTAGTGAGACAACAACATATACGATTTTGAAAGATAGGTATTGATGACCAACAATATTTAGAGATGCACACTCATATGTCAAAAATTCCAAATCTACCAAAATTGTGTTGGGAGAGAAAATAGGTATGTTTTCCCACTAAAACCTGTGACTCTAGAAAAAAATTTGATCAATAGGTCCTAGATATCATAAGGGAGATAAATCATAACTCATGTAAGCAATGCAAGCACATTCTGACTACCATATACCATTTCACACTATGTACTAAGGAAATACCTTTAACTAGAATCAATGATAAAGTAGTTATCAGATTTATTGACTAACATCTAGTCACCATGTTTGGCATTCCATTGATGCTTTTTTTGTAATCACACCTAATTCTACTCATTAAGGTTAAATAATTTTTTTTGTACAAGGGTATTATTGATTGATACTCGTCTAACTATTAACCTCAGGGAAATGGTGTAGCTAAGTCCAAAAACAAAAACTTTATCCATATCCTAAAGAAATTGTAGTTTACAATAGAGGAATCAAAACACTTATTTACCTAATGATTGTAGGATAATATATTAATCTTAAATACATCATAAGAAAATCCCATTATTTCTTGGTTTATGGAAAAGAAACCATCCTTCCTCTAAATATGTTCTTTCCATCTCTCCAATTATCTAAGTCCATACATGGGGAAATTTTTCCACCCATCCAAACCATGGTGAATACTCTTTTGAAATTGGAAGAAGAAAGAGAGAAAGTAAAGAAAAGATTTTTTTCACCAATAGATAGTTAAGAGATGATTTGTTAACCTATCTACATGTGATAAATAATTCTAGGTGGAACATCTTTTTTTGAATTGGGACAACCCACATGAAGATATAGGAAAGCATACTAAATTTTGATAGTTATGGGTTTATCCTTCCCAAGTAGTAAAAAAACTAGTCCCATGAACCTATAAATTGCAAGATCGAGAATGATAAGTAGACATGTTTCCTATCAATGGACAAATTTCTAAAATGTACTTTAGTTAGATACTTCTTGAGACATTAGGCTATATAAATATAATTTTGTTTATCACTTGTTTTGAAAATTTTCATTTGATGTCTTCTTTTCTTTTCAAGTAGGTTTTCCACAATTTTAATTCACTACTCACTTTCGATTTTTGAGAATTTTCTTTTCAACCTAGTTAGGAAGAATTTCCTTTTGTTTTCTTGTCAAGACTAATGGAGCTTGCATCATAAGTATCTTATTCTCCTTGGAATCCCCAAGCATGATCGTTCATAATAATAAAAATATCACATGAGACTAATGGACTAAGCACTAGTTCATGAATTATTTAATCAAAACCTTTAGTTGGATATATAAACTTTACTTCAATAATGGGACACTACTTGAATAATGTTAATGCCTAAATTTCATACACATGTGACATTTTGGAAATTATTTTAGTAAGGAATCATCAACATAAAGAATGTAGTTTACCAAAGGCATTCTCAACAAATCCAAAAGACAACATGAGTCCCAAATTTTCCAAGACCAGTCAAAACAAGAGGCCATGTGGCTGAAACCATTGTTAACCCACGCTATAGTGCATGTTATTAGTTCAGTGCTTGTGTGATACTCACATGGCTATTTGTTCGATAATCACTCTAATGTCAAAATGCCGGTACCACCTACTTCCCACAGTGCAATGAACGATCCATCACCTCCAAGGATTTGAATTCAGATCCTCACACACTTAGTTGTAGTAAAGAAACCCCTTGGTGTACCTTAGAACTAGTTAATGGAGGGTATGGGTTCACATTTGGATCTAGTTGTTTATTCGGCACATCTTGCCCTATAAAAGAAAGCCATTGGCATGCATTTTTTAGAGAGAAAGAAGAGAAAGGTTATGCTACTATATTTTTGTTGTAGCTTCCGCATAGACCACTTCTTCCTACCTTTGTAAGCATTCCCAAGCTCCCTTGTCACCTTATTTCAAGAGACAATAGTTTGTCTCCATTTTTCTACCACTCACTTAGCATATAGTTTGGACAAGAAAAGGCCTCCCTACGGGATATTGTTGGATTCCCATTAAGGCCACACCTCCTAGGTATTGTACAACTTGACCATTGGGAAATACAAAGTGGTTTGGCATACCTTTGATTGTTGTTGGAGTTTGCATTCTCCCCCCGTTTCCTTTTCATTTACATTTTGTTAAATTTTCTTTATTTTATGTAAATTCCACTACAATCTATTACATGATCACTTGGATGATAAACAACAAACCACATAGGGGATCCAAGTACAAAGGCCTTGTTATAGCCTACAAGTACTAGCCCCTTACCCAGTGGATGAGTGCACACTTGTGCAATTTTTTCCACAATAGTTCTAATGATGACTCCACTTATTTTTGCTTATTTATTTTAAAATAGGTTGTTTTATGCTGAGTGATTAATTTTGGGTATTTATCATTTGTAGGAGATGAGGTTTACCACCTCCTAATCGCAAATTTTCACCCCTATTAGTCACACTTAATTTTTACACAGTAGCATGGATCCTGACCTCTCGGTCATGATGCTAGTGTGGAAATTCCTTCAACAATTGTGCTACTAGTGAAGGTAATTATTTTACAACCCATGTGACCTCCCTTTGGTTGATATGCACATCTTGTATGTGGGCATGTGCAAGCTAATGAGGGTCACTTTTGGTGCGTTAGATGCAATAAAAAAATGAAAAATCAGGCATCCCTCAACTTATTTGGTTTATTTGACATTATTACACAAGATATCTTGCATCGAGTAAAAAAGATGAAACGTAGGAAATTGAGTCACATTTCCAAATATATAAGTTTTAAGTATTGAAAATTTACATAACTATGTCAAATTTCATGTTTTATAATAGTCACTTATTTTTTTTTGGCAAATGATAACGTATATGTTTTTGTGGGTGCAGCCTTTCAATGCCTAAATGACGGGTTCAGGCTACAAAAATTGGTAGACATGTATAGAACCCGTAGCACTAGTGCAGCGCTATTTTTCCAAAATTAAATGTTTAATTTTTTTTTTTTAACTATGTAAGTGATCAAACCTCGAGAACGATACGTCAAATGTGGGTGCAACCTTTGAAGGTCTTAATGCAGTTATTTCAACTTGGATTTTTTATATCATGTAGAGGTTGGTGTCTTCTAGTGCAACATACAATTTTTTTTTAATGGTTGTGAAATGAAAAAGTTACAAAATAAACACTAATATTATGTTTTTTGACCAACAGAGTGATGAAAGAAGAAAATTAGGAAATAAATAGAAAATCTCAATATTTTTTTTTCAAATTACATATTTGGAATCTGCATAAAAAATTCTATCTATACCTAAAATTTCGTCAATATTGGTCATGTATGCCATGTTGTAGAGAGAGGTGAAAAACATGCATATTTAGGTGTAGAATTGCACCTAAAGGGTCCCTCAACTTCATGCACAAACCCATGTGTTCTTCCCACACTACAGTGTGACTTTTTATTTTTATTTTTCTGTGTTATCGCGCGGTAGAGTGATGTTTTCCCGCACTAGAATCATTTGGTTTTCTTTTTATATGCATACTACAATCTGGAAGCCCCATTGTTTCTTACTAATTAACTCAAATTAATTTAATTTGTAATAATGACTTAATTTTTTAGTAATTAGTCCACATAGACCAAGATTAGGGAGTAAATTAGGTAACAAACCTTGAGGATTTTAACGGGCCTCATTGTTGTCACTAGTATTCAAGACCATTCTTGTTTATGGACAATTGACATGTTTGTAGGATTAAATCTAGTGTAAAATCCACTTTTTGAACACAAGCAAGGAGCTAAAAACTCTTGTCCCCCTAAAAATTTTCTTCACCGCGCACTTCTTGTGAGTTTGGTGAATCCGAAAAGGGTGTTAAGTGTGAAATATCTCCATTGCACACTTTTTCAAGTAGTTAGAACTTTGATTTGCAAAGCACCTTGATCATACTTTAGAGTTAAAAGTACATCTACTTGTGCATTTACTTTATACTCTTCTAGTTAATTTGACAACAATCTATTTGCTTTCATCACATGTGTTTGCACCACTAGCACACACTAAGAAACCTAAAGGCTCTCCCATTCCAAATATGATCTTCACCTTCATTAGAGTAAATTTGAGGTCTATAATTTTCCTCCTAAGGAAAATAATAAAATAATATTTATAAATTTTAGAGGAAAAGAGGAAAAACTACTTTATTTTGTTTGGATGTTCAACATATCTCCATGTCATTTTACTCAAATTTTGAGCGAGAGAACTCATTAGATGAAGAATTAAATTACGCATCTAACAAGTACCCACACTGCATATGTTTGAGGGATCCCACACCACTAAAAATGAGAAATACTTAAAAAAAAGCATTGTTACTTTGAAAAACCTATGTTACTTTTCAAAGTAACATGTTTTTTTTTATGTATTTCTCATTTTTAGTGGTGTACGATCCCTCAAAAGTATGCAGTGTGGGTACTCGTTGGATGTGGAATTTAATTTTGCATCCAACGAGTGCTCCCGCTCGAAATTTGAGTAAAATGACATGGAGATATGTTGAAAATATGAATAAAAAAATAGTTTTTTTAATGTCAAATATGCCAACTCAACCATTATGGTTGACTCTTTTTTTGAAATTCTATTGTTTCTTGAATTCAATGACTCTTTTTCTTACGAGGTGGCTCATTTTCTTATAAGGCCCATCTTAGACCCCGAATTTTCTCTAATGGCACTTCTTGTGAGCTTGGTGAATCAGAAAGGTAGGAGTTGTGAAATACCTCTCTTACACATAAATGAAATTCAACCCCCTTAAAATCGACTTTTTAATTGTCCAACGAATTAAAATCCTCCATAGGAGATCAAAAAATAAAATTTTAGCGAGGTAGGATTGATTGGGCTAGGAATCCCTTAATGCCCACCAATCTAGTTTCATTAGTGATATTTTGAAACATAACATTGTTGACTAATAAGGTACTTTTAAAAATCTTGCTGTAAGAAAGTGTTCAAAGAAAACCTGGATCACAAATGTGTCATGAACAAGGAGGTGAAGGCCAAGGTATAACTTCCCTACTCTCCCCTATGATCACTCAACTTGTTTTAGGGAGATGACAATATATCATGCAGGCCAAACCACTGATCCACACTTGACACAAGGTATCTTAGTAGCCAAACATAAGATATCACCAAGCAAAAATTGTGGGTGCAATTGACTCGTGAAGTTACCTATTTCCATTGGGAGGCATTTCCAAGTCGGATTGATTGGAACATTAGCCCCATTACTCACAAAACTAGCTTTTATTTACCTCCATTATTCAATTGGTAGGTGGATACAATCATCACCATTAGTTGCGCTTTGGGGAGGCCCAGTTACATTTGAGAGGAAGGACGTTAAGTTTTTTTAGGGAATTTACATTTATTTTCTTTTTAAATACAAGTTCACTAACTTGTAATTAAAAAGAACCCGCATGTAGTAACTCTTGCACTAAAACCAACTTTTGCACATATCACTCACTTATTCCACCATATTGCATATGTTGTGGTTGGAATATTTTTGCATTTGTTCGATTTTGTTTAAATTCCACCATCACTATCATTTGACACAAAAGTATTCACCATTGAGGAACAAAACAACCCCTTAAGGAAGTATCGGTTACTGCAAGTTCTCTCCCCTCTCTGAAGGGTTGATTTTACACCATCTCCCCATTGTTTGTGTAGAAGATACATTAGTCGGGGTCAATACGATGCCACATTGATAGGATCATCTGGGAAAGGCCGCTCCTTGTTAGGTCCATTTTCTCCTATAGGAGAAACTATTAATCATCCTACTTCCTCCACCATCAGAAGAGAAAAACCTTTATTTTCTCCCCTAGGAGATAATAAAGATACATTTACACCTACCCTCCTAGGAAGAAGTACCACTTTGGATTCTCCGCTCGGAGATCCTTTGGACCCCCTAGATCCATCCTCTGTCATAGGAGGTCACTCGGTGTTTTCAACACCACCTGGGTCTCTCCCTAGTGGAAACCACACCCATGATACAATGGTAGGACCAAATCCTCCTACCCTACATTTCATGGCTAGTGTAAATCTCCGTGATTTGGAAAAATTGATCAATGAACCTATTGCACATGATCCAACATGGTCGGTTATGCCATATAAACTTCCTTCTGACATAAATTCGAAGGAAATCAAGGGGATGATGTCCCCAACCATGTCATGTCTTTTCACTTATGGTGTTCATTTAATAGCATAGTGGATGATCAACTGAGGATTATACTCTTCCATCGTACTCTCATCAGAACAACAACCAAATGGTATGTAAACATACCGAGAGAGACCCATGCCACCTTTGCGACATTGGACACCGCATTTATCTCTTACTTTCAGTTTCCAATTTGACATGAAATTGGTCTTGAAATTCTCACAGAGTTTCGACAAAATACATCCACCCACATCGCGGACCACATCCATGAGTGGTGTAGACAACACACATTGTGTAGAATCGAAATACAACCACCCTTTTTGTTGGATTGGATTATCAAATCACTCCAACCTGACATAGCTAAGTATGTTGGCACCTCCATGCCACAGAGTGAGGAAGAGGCTATTCTGAATATCACGTCCCCAGTCACGTCAGTTCCCTTCAGAGGAAATGGAAGAAAACTCTTGGATCTACCTGAAATTTTTTTTTCTTCTTTTTCCAAGCAATTCCAAAGGTTCTGCAACTCTGCACTTGTAATGATATTCATTTGTGAAGAACCTACAACAATTAATTAATGAGAATACGCGAGATAGGAAAAATAACAGAACTCGGAATCGCTTTTATTGATCACAGGCCACTTCGAGGGGGAAACCTACTTTGAGCAAGCTCAATACAAATAACTTCACGGTACCTTCATTGGTCTCAACACAAAATTATATACTAAGTCTAGGTGCCAATACCATGCGTAAATACCATGTGTCAATACAAATCATGGGCCAATACAAACTATGGATCAACAATTACTACGAGACGACTTATAAAGCATATGCGTCCAACAACAATAAGACAAACTATGGATCAACAAATACTACGGGATGACTTACAAAGCATATGCATCCAACAACAATATACTAACAAAGTAAATAAAAGGGTTGACATGGGTTCCTAACATCCCCTCTCCCTTAGAAAAAGCTTTGTCCTCAAAGCTTTAGATGTGAAAATTGATGTAGAATCTGAAGGAGTGGTTCCCCTATGTTAGAAAAACAGGATCGCAAAGCAATAACAATAAACAAAAATGCAAATATAGTCACACATACACATTACAAGAGAGAGACATATATATCGTGGTTCAACCCAAGATGGGATACGTCCACACTGAAATTGCCAGTCCTTATTATTATTCCGTCCAACAAAGTGAAGGGATACAACCTACAGCATAGCCGCTGCACTTCCTCTTCACTGTCTCGCAATCTCTCTTCTTTATCTCCGAGATATTTACAATTCATAAAACCTAATACCTCAACCCTAGCCATGTTACAATGTCTTTATTTTATAAGGGAAATACATTGGGAAAATACCGCAGGTTACCCAAAACCATGGGCCCGAAAACTGTTAGCGAAAACAACCCCAAAAAATTTTCTCAGGGGCGTTGCCCCCGAACCCCCTTTCTCGGGCGCGCTTCCCCCCAGACTCCCTGGGGATCATGCCGGAATCATAACCAAACCTGGGGTTCAAACACGACTGAATCATCATCTATGAGACTAGAATATCAGACTCCACAACCAACAATCTCCCACTTGGATATTGATCACAATAACTCCACCGCTGCTGGACTTGGAAAATTTATCCTCTTCACCTTCATGCTAGAAGGCCAACAGAAACTGAGCAAGAACTCGGTTTCTCTCTGGTCACTACCTTTGTGAACATGTCTACAGGATTCTGGCTAGTATGTATCTTTTCCATCTTCAACAGTTCATCTTCCATAACATAGCATATAAAATGGTACTTCAGCTGTATATGTTTAGTCCTAGAATGGAATGCTGAGTTCTTTGCAAGATGAATGGCACTCTGGCTATCACTATACAACCTACTATCCTTCTGCTTCTTACCCAATTCCTCTATAAACCTCTGAAACCAAATTATCTCTTTACTAGCCTCTATAACATCAACATACTCTGCTTCCGTTGTTGAAAGTGCAACAACCTTCTACAGTTTCGAAATCCAACTTACTGTTGTTCCACCTATAGTAAATACATACCTTGTGGTGCTCCTCCTGCTATCCTTATCACTTTCCATATCCGCATTAACATATCCCTGTAGAACAGTGTCTGAACCTCCAAAACATAATGCCTAAGTGGTAGTACCTCTCAAATACCTAAGAATCCACTGTACTTCCTTCCAATGTTATTTACTTGGATTGTTCATATATCTGCTCACAACTCCCACTGCTTGTACAATATCTGGTCTTGTGCACACCATGGCATACATCAAGCTGCCAACTGCTGATTGATAGGGAATCTTGGACATGTAATTTGTCTCTTCCTGTGTCTTGGGACACATTTCCTTACTTAGACTAAAATAGCTGGCCAAAGGTGTACTAACTGTTTTTGCATTCTGCATTTTGAACCTCTCCAACACCTTTTGTATGTACTCACTCTGAGGCAATGTCAATTTGTGATTTTTCATGTCTCTCATTATTCTCATACCAAGGATTTGCTTTGCAACACCAAAATCCTTCATCGCAAATGAATTAGATAGCTTCCTTTTGAGTACATTTATATCCTGCATGTTAGACCCTGCAACAAGCATGTCATCCACATACAATAACAAGATAATATATCTTTCATTGTCTAGCTTCTTGAAATAAACATAGTGGTCAGAATGAAATCTACTATAACCTTGTTCTATCATAAACCTGCAAATCCCCATGGGGAAAGGCTATTTTTACATCTAACTATTCAAAATTCAAATCTTCTACCGCCACTAGACTTAAGATAGTCATAATTGAAGTCATCTTAACAATAGGGGAAAATATTTCATCAAAATCTATACCTTTCTTCTTCATAACACTCTAGTTCACCAACATCAGTCATCAATAAATAATGTTAGGATATCTCATCATTCACTTATGTACTTTGCATGCATGCATGCATTGCATGCATCCGCATGCTACCCATTCATCAATATGGTACCTCCAGCACCTAGTCCCTAGTCTCCCAGCACTCAGGAACTACTTTCCACTCAGATTTAGCCCTCCTAGCCTGTCATGCACCCAGTTCTCACCTTCCACCGAAGAAGGGCGCCTTTCTCACCTACCAATCTAGTTACACTTCAGTTATCACTCCGATTTACCTCCGATTGACCCATAACTGATTTTATCACTCCGATTGACCTCCGATGAGACATGACTGACAGTTGTGAGTGCAGTTAAGCCCTCATGCGCCCTCCACTAAGCCTCCATCCATAGATTAGTGCCACTTACCATCAGCTACACTTATTACACTCAGTTAGACTCAGTTAGACTTAGTTTCACACCTGTTTGACAGTGACTTGTGCATTGATGACCACCACTAATTGATGATGAGGAATCCTAGTTGGATCCAAGCTATGCTATTTAGTTAATTTGAATGACCTCCTTAGGCAATTCGAATTGCTCACTCATTGTGACAGTATTGTATTGTATTTTCACCCTTATTGGGATTATAGAGCACTGTTGCATGCTTTTGCACAGTTTACACCATATTTTCTGAGTTTCATCTATTGTGATTGATTTACTTGTTCATTAGATCTGTTGTGACTAATTTTACATGGTATCAGAGCTATGGAAGGGACACAACTTCTTTTCTGCAGGTGTTCTACATGAAGATTGAGCAATTTTTTCTCACTTTGCAGTAGTTTTCTGCAGTTGCAGCTATTGTTCCATAATGGTTCTTGTTTGTTTGTGATTTGCAGGTTTCTTACTTCCTCCATTTTCATTCGCTAATGCAGATATGGAGACTTCTTCTTCACAAAATATTCTTACTCCATTCAACTATGATGAATGGAAACCAAAGATGATTGCATTCTTGAAGATACAATGTCTTTTTTATATGTGCATTGGCAATACAAGAGATTTTGATTCCGATGAAGAGGAGAATGATTGGCTTAATGATTGTGACAGAGCTTTTGGGACAATATGTCTTTCTATGTCTCCTTGTATGCGCTACCCCAGTACTACTGCTGAAAATCCAAGAGATCTATGGGCCCAACTCAATAGAGAATTTGGAAAGAAGGAAGAAGAGGATCATGCTAGCCTTTTCGAGAACAAGCCCAGTGAGATCTCCTTATCTTCTCTCTCCGATTATGTCTTGGCCTCATCCATTGTTCAAGATGAATAAGAAACTGTAGATTCAACACTCATTCTCTCAAAGTCTTCTATTTCGAATTCTGAGCAAGATAAACCAGCTCATACTCTAGATTCCGAAGAGGTTCTTGAATCCTCTCTTTCACATGAGTTTGTCGGCATGCAGAATAATGATCTACTTGATGTTTTGGAGGTAAAATCTGATTTTGGAGGTGAAGCATTCGTCCTCCTTGATTGCATGCCTCCTGAAAACTTTTGTTCTATCATTTGCATAGTTTCTCAGAGTTTTACTGAAGATAAAGAGCACTACCATTCGCTTGAGTGCAATTATCATGCAATTTTTGCTGATTTTGGTTTTGATCTCACCCTTGTTGGTTCAAAGGAGATCTCAAGAAACCATTTGTCAAATCTTGGAGCTAATTTAACTTCCACTTATAAGAAGTTCAAGTTTCAAAATCTATTGGATCCAATTGGAGCTATTCCTACCTCACTTGGTTCAAATCACAGGTTCCAGGATCATCCTCATATTTTCAGATTTGTTCTCACCATTTTCGGTATGAAGAGCAAGTTCATAAAGTCTCCACATTCGATTGCATCCACTGATGGAGAATTCAAGCACATGTTTTTGGAGCATGATCCATTTACTCCCAAGAGTAAGATACCTCCAGACATATCTACTTGAGTTTGGGGCAGTTAAATCTTGTGGTCTGTTATAGTCCATTTTGAGGGGGGGGTTTTCCCATGAAGTTTTCTCCATTTCCTCGGTTCATGGATTGTTCTTTATTTGGATTATTATTGTATTGGGGTGACCTTTGGTCTCAGTAACCAGGGCCCTACATTTTATTTTTTACATCATAGTATAGCTTGAGGGGGGGTGTTAGGATATCTCATCATTCACTTATGTACTTTGCATGCATGCATGCATGCATTGCATGCATCCGCATGCTGCCCAGTCATCAGTATGGTATCTCCAGCACCTAGTCCCTAGTCTCCCAGCACTCGAGAGCTACTTTCCACTCAGATTTAGCCCTACTAGCCTGTCATGCGCCCAGTTCTCACCTTCCACTGAAGAAGGGCGCCTTTCTCACCTACCAGTCCAGTTACACTTCAATTATCACTCCGATTTACCTTTGATTGACCCATAACTGATGTTATCACTCCAATTGACCTCCGATGAGACATGACTATCAGGTTTGAGCACAGTTAAGCCCTCATGCGCCCTCCACTGAGCCTCCATCCCTAGATTAATGCCACTTACCATCAGTTACACTTATTACACTCAGTTAGAATCAGTTTGACACCTATTTGACTGTGACTTGTGCATTGATGACCACCACTGATTGATGATGAGGAATCCTAGGTGGAGCCAAGCTATGCCATTCAGTTAATTCCAATGACCTCCTTAGGAAATTCGAATTGCTCACTCAATGTGACAGAATTGTATTGTATTTTCACCCTTATTGGGATTATAGAGCAATGATGCATGCTTTTGCACAGTTTACACCATATTTTGTAAGTTTCATCTATTGTGATTGATTTACTTGTTCATTAGATCTGCTGTGACTAATTTTACAAATAATAATTTGAAGGAGAGTATTTTTCAGAGAGTCTACTTAACCTGGTAGATCTTCTTGCAGTTGCAGGAGTTTCAGGTACTTGTTGTTTTTCTTGATTTTCTGACACCTTTGGAATTTCATTTTCTTTAATTTCATCAAGTACTGTGTACTCCGTGTTTTCCTTTTCCTATTTCTTTCTCTGCAACTGATCTTTATACATGAACTTATCATTGAATATCACATCTCTACTCCTGATGATTTTGTTATTTTCATAATCCCATAAGTGATAACCAGATTCATTAACCCCATATCCAATAAAGGTACATTTCTTGGATTTAGCTTCAAGCTTTGTTCTATTTTCTTTATCAATATGGACAAATGCTTCACAACCAAACGTTCTCAGAAATGAGTAGTTTACCTTTTTATTGTCCATGCCTCCTCTGGAATACCACCATCCAAAGCACTTGAAGGTCCTCTGTTCATTAAATAAACAACAATATTTATAGCATCCGCCCAAAACTGTAAGGGAAACCTTGCATGCAATATCATACACCTTGCACACTCCATGATCATTCTGTTCATCCTTTCTAACACACCATTTTCTTGTGGTATTCTTGGGACTTTCTTCTCTCTACAAATCCCATGGTATGAACAGTAACTATCAAACTCCTTGCCGCAGTACTCACCTCCATTATCAGATCCAAGACACTTCAACCTTTTTCTTGTCTCATTCTCAACCAAAGCTTTCCACTTCTTAAAAGTAGAAAACACATCAGATTTCTGTCTAATGCAATAAACCCAAGTTTTCCTATTTGCATCAACAATAAATGTAACATAATAATGAGAGCCACCAAGTGATTGTACATGAGCTGGTCCCCATACATCAGTATGCACAAGCTCTAACTTTTCATTCTTCTTATGTTTCCCATCCCTGAGAAACCTGACTCTCCTCTGTTTTCCATAAACATAGTTCTCATAGAATTCCAAACTTAACTGCTTCAAATCTAGTAGCAACTTCCTTAAGTGGAGAATCTTCATCCCCTTCTCACTCGTGTGGCCAAGCCTATGATGCCACAATGTTGTATCTATTCATGTGAAAGCTAAAGAGATAGAATGGTAAGTATTATGAGGACCCCCTGAGGATCGTGTCGGGATCATAACCAAACTTGGGGTTCAAACATGGCTGAATCATCATCTATGAGATTGGAATATCAGGCTTCACAACCAACACCATGTAGCATCCTCGGGTTGCATTCTGGGCCACTGACACCTTCTGAGTTTCAGGGAGGGTTGCTTGGAAGCATGTAGACGAAGAAGAACCATATCAACTACATGAAAAGTGCGCTCAGAACGGTGTTGATCGGCTTGTTGTTTCAGTTGAAGTCTTTCCATGTGAATATTTTCCTGTAGAATGAGAAGAATTTGATCGTGGTTTCGAAGAACCGAGTCAATTTCCTGAACTAGGGAGCTATTGAGAGCGTAGGTAAGAAGAACTGGTAGTTTCTGTCCATAGACTACTTCATATGGTTTCCTTTTAGATGTGGTATTTTACCACTGGAGCTCTTCTAGGAAATCCATAAAAATAGTTGTCAAAATCTATGTAGGGATGGGCAAGGGTTCGAGCAGTCCCGAAAGGAGTGTTGTTTCACCCTTGTTGACCTGGAAAGTATCACGGTCAACCACCATCTGTTGAATTTTCATTTTCATTCCCTGCCAAAAGAAGTTACATTGTTCCCGGTCATACATTTTGAGGAACCTAGAGTGCCCTGCTGATGAAGAAGCATGGAGTTCATAGAAGAGATAGCCCTGTTGAACAGATTGCAACCAATTTGGAACAAGCATCGAAATAGTTGTAAGAGAAACCGGGTCATCAAATGTGCGAGAAGTAGCATCTACCACCATATTGTCCTTACCGTTCTTGTAAGTAATCGCATAGGCATAACTATGAGTTGGATAACCCATTTCGGCCATGCTGGGCAGGAAACCCAATATTCTAGGAAATTTTCCAGACTCTGGAGATCAGTCTCGATGCATAAATAATTCCCTAATAGGTATGGATGCCACTTCGGCACTACATGAAAAATAGCCATGATTTCCTGCTGAGATGTAGATGCGGCTAAATTCTTACTGGAAAGGTCTCTTGAAGGTGACAATCCCACTGGTTCAGCAAAGACACCTGCATATCTATCCAAGGAAGTAGGGGAGACTGTTGATGGGTGCATCTGAATGGAATGGAGTTGAGCGATGACACCATGTGAATTATTCTTAAGGATCTTTTCCAGGCGATGTGAACCGATGATGCGGAGAGACCCTTGTTGTAAGCCCTTAAATTTGTGTTGTTTCCCATTGATTGAAAAATGCATCCAAAGTTCAGTAAAATCCCATAAGATGGGGCCAAGTGTGCGTAACCATTGAACACCCAAAACCACATCACATCCGCCTAGGGACAAGGAAAACATGTGAGAGCGCAGGTTATAATATTCCATAGAGATACACACATTGTGACACTTCCCCTTGCAAGGTAAGGTGCCCCCATTGGAAACCATGACTTCAAAGTTGGAGCAAGGATGGACAAAACAATCAACATGTTTGGCGATCCGAGGGTCAATGAAGTTATGAGTGCTACCAGAATCGATGATTATTGTAAGAGGAATCTTATTGAAGTAACCCCTGATCTGCATTGTTTGGGAGGGTGGTGATGTCGGATAAAGCATGGAGAGATATATCTGGTTTGTCATCCTCAGATGGGGGGTCATTAGGCAGCTCCTAAATATCGACCTGATCATCCATTGTATCTGGAGCTTCTTCACCAATTTTAGAGGCAGGTGGAGAATCCATATCCAAGAGATAGATCTTTTGTTGAACACATTTATGTCCCCAAATCAATTTCTCATCGCAATTATAACAAAGCCTTTTTTTCTCTATGTACCTGCATCTCCGTTTCACACAAATGATTGATAGGAGTTGGTCAAGGAGCTGGCGGGATGGGAGGTCATTGAGAACCCATATTTCAGAAGGGAACAAAAGTAGGTTTGGAGCGTTGTTGGGATGCAATCTTGTCTTCTGGAAACTTAGCCAACCCTATGACTTCCATCATTGTGTTGGGACAGGACATTTTAACCTCTGAGTGGATTTCATGCTTAATACCACTGATAAAACAACTCTTGTAGAATTCATCAAACAATCCTTCTATGTGATTGGCTAGTTTCTCAAATTTTGTCTGATATTCTCTCATCAAAAGCACTAGGACCATTTATCATTGCAAAAAGAGTTGGCAAAAATATGTTCATTTTGGCTCGTCTTGAGCCTTGATGTACCAACGGTACCATTGAAGGGTTTCGTGTTCCAAATGAAAGGATGCAAGTGGAAATTTTTGGACATCAAAAGTATTATGCAAATTGAAATACTGTTTTGCACGATAGATCCATCCAATCGGATCAATACCATTGAAGAGACGAAATTCAAGCTTCGAACAACGGAAATTGTTGGAAGAAGAAAACCCATTGGCTGCAGAAGATTCTTGCTGTCGGTTATTGTTAATTGTTGAATGCTGAAGATGGAGGTTGAGAAATTTTTCATCCAGATCTTGGAGTTCAGTTTGGATGGTTGCAAGTGCTTCCTCCATGGTTTCTGCTCCTGTGTGGGTGACAACCATAACCAGGAGTTTTTTTTTGGGGGGGATGGGGGGTGGAATACATAGAAAAACACAAACAAAAGCTTATTTAGTAAAGGGACATTTGTATTTGGGAAAAAAATGGATGGGTAATTGCGGTTTGACTAGGTTTTGGACACTTTCTGATGGACAGGGAAATAAAAACTGGGGATTTCAGAAGCGGGGTGAAAGAATGAGAAAATATTTCAAAGATGGTCAAAGAAGCAGAAATAGGGAATGAACACGGTGGCAAAATTTGGAGGTGAGTGGGTGAAAATTTAAGAAGTTATGGCAAACCCTAAAAATAGACAAATGTGAGATTTCTAGCTTTGGGAAGTAGAATTTGGGATAGGGTCCTCAGGAATGAAATATGCATAATGGGATTGCAGGGGTGTTTGGGAAGTTTCAAGGGAAACGAATTTAAAACAAGGGAGATATGGTGAAAAAACAGATTTTTTTTCTTTCAGAAATGGATCTGCAACGGCGCAGAAGGGATCAGAACAGTTGGATCTGAAACGGTGCGGAAGGGATTGGAAATAGACGGATCTGAAACAACATTGAATGGATCGAAAATGGCTAGATCTGAAATGACATTCAGAATAGATCTGAAACGGCTTGGAATGGATCTAAAATGACAGGTAAGTGATCGACAATTGTTCAACTAAAAATAGACATGGACCCCAGGTATGTTCATATTCCTAACAGTTCAAGGGTTTCACTTAGCCACCAATGTTGTCTAACGGTTTGCGTATTGGGGTAGTACCCCTCACTCCACGACTCAGGTAAAACTGATAACCATTTTTCCACAAACGACAACTCTTGGTTTACCTCACGGGTGTGAACTAGTTAATCAGGTAGGGGTCGTTTTCCTTTTCGCTGGAAGGTCCTCTCAATGGGACAACTACTTTGGGTCTCTTGTGGTACTCCTCTCAATGAGTTTTAGGGATTATTCCTAAGTACTTCCCACAGTTAAGCGGAAAGGGATTATTCCCAGATCCAAACTTGCAATAGATGCGAAAAAAAAAATTGGCAGAAATTCCACCCAACGAGCCCAAGAAAGTGCTCTGATACCAGATTTGAAGAACCTACAACAATTAACTAATGAGAATATGTGAGATAACAGAAATAGCAGAACTCAGAATCGCTTTTATTGATCGCAGGCCATTTCGAGGGGGCAACCTCCTTTGAGCAAGCTCAATACAAATAACTTCACGGTACCTTCATTGGTCTCAACACAAACTTATATACTAAGTCTAGGTGCCAATACCATGTGTCAATACAAACCATGGGCCAATACAAACTGTGGATCAACAATTACTATGGGACAACTTACAAAGCATATGCATCCAACAACAATAAGAAAAACTATGGATCAACAAATACTACGAGATGACTTACAAAGCATATGCGTACAACAACAATATACTAACAAAGTAAATAAAAGGGTTGACATGGGTTCCTAACATCATTCCGCAGTCCGAAATCCATAATCCACAAGCCGTAATGTGGAACTTGGAAAGACATAACCAAAAATGCACAACGCCAAATGTTTACCCCTCTGAATTCTGCAATACGCAATCTGCTATGTGGGATTCAGAATTTGGAACACCAAACTCCACCGCTCCTAAAAAATTCAGTTCTAACTTCCGCAATCCGCAATGTGGAACTTGGAAGTCAGAACACCAAACTTCTTCTCCAAAGAAGATCTCCTCTCTAACTTCCGCAATCCACAATCCTCCTTGCAGGAATAGAAAGTCGGAATCCCCAATCGCACATCACCGAAGAAATGCACCTCCGACATCCACAACCCGCAATCTACAGTGCAAAAATAAAAAATCAGAGCACCCAATTACACGACGTCAAAACCCATGCCTCTGACTTCCGCAGTGTAGAAATCGGAAGTCGGAACGCCAAATTTATCAACTCACCAAATTACCTTTCCGAATTCCGCAATACGCAATGCGGAACTCGGAATTCCAAACTCCACATTCGCCAAATTACCTTTCCGAATTACACAATCCACAATGCAGAAGTTCGATGTGGCAACTTGAACTTTTCCAACTCGAAAAAATTACCTCCCTGACTTCCGTAATCCGCAATCCACCTTGCGGAAGTCCAACATTACAACTATGAAAATTTTACCTTTCCGACTTCCGTAATCTGAAATCCTCATTAGGGAGTTGAAAGTTGGAAACTTCATTTCTCAACCCCATAGAAAATGACCTTGTGACTTCCACAATCTGCAATCCCTAATCTACATGCGGTTTCGGAAACTCGGAAACCCAAATGAACAACTTCTCCAACCCATAACTTCTTCATCCTAAGTCCATTTTGGGAAAGTCCAGTACTATTGGAAAGCTCTTGGCGACCACTATGCAAATTCCTAATCCTAATCCACACCTGATAACATTTATTTTGTCCTTATTCTCATCAAAATATGGCCTTAAACCCCATCTATGCCTCTTTACCACCCTGTAAAGAGGTCTGCTCCACTCTTCCATATCCTCTCTCCTTCATTTGATCCATAGGGGTCATGAACACCACATGGGGGGTGTTTATTCTTTTCCCACAACCATGAATGAAGTATTTTTCACCTCCCGGGCCTTGCACTTATTCCTATTCATCAAAGAAACATTCAAATACTTAGCCCTAATTCATTAATGGAAAATTTAGAGACATTACACCAATGGAAATGAAAATGTGCAGAAGCATAATAAGTCACTCATGTATGCAAGTTCATACAACAATAAACATAGGAAGATGAAACATTATCCATGCACATCAAATGGAATACATCCGCATATTCCTCCGAGGAAGATTGATAAAATAACATGCAGAGACTTTGCTCTATTCCTCAAGCATAAATACATATGAGTTCCAACATAAGGATAAGAATGTAAATGTGCAAGAAAAATGTAGCTAACACACACACATAATAAATTAGCCATATTAACACATAGGGAAGTGAGACCTTATTCACACACACATCTTCCATCAATAACAGTCATTACTAGTTAGAACATTGCAAAGATAAAACACATGGAATGGGTATAACTTAACACAAAGAACACTTATATTTTTCATTGAATCCCCAAACAAAATGGCTATGGAATGCAACGTTCCAACCCAACCATAGGTCTCTCCCTAACATGTATTATTTCATCACTCAGAGATCACCCCCGAGGTGGGGCTATGTCACATACCCAAGTTCTAGACATTTTATATTATGAAGGAAACATTATGTTTTATTTTTATTGTAAAGTTTTATGACTATCGACCAAGTGGGGTCAAGGATGACTGTAATTAATTACTTTGAATATTTTATTATTAATAAATAATAGTGGAGACAAATATCCAAAGGAGTTTGTTGAATGAGTGTTCACTGACCTGCTAGGAGGAATGGAATGGGGTGGAGAGCAAATTGACACTTGGTAGCATCCTCAACTCACTTCTAACTGTTGCAGTGGGAAACTTACCTACTTTTATTGTCATGTTCCCCAAGAAACTCGAACTGAGCAGGTGGCTCATTTACTCAATAAAATTGACCAAAGACGTAGGCATGCGTTTTATCTACCCATCGAATTCAGCAGGAGGCTGTTCATCCTTACCTTGTGATAATTTCTAAGCATAAGAGATTCGATGAGGAGAAGGTTAGAAGTGATTGAGTGTACTAAGACTGCATTCTAAACTAGTGCAACACAATTGCTGAGTTCAATATTCCTAAAAGAAGGAAGTACTACTGCTGAGTTGCAAAGGAATTTATTCCATTACCCCACATAGCATCTTTGTCCCGGTGTTTCAGTGAACAGGATTGGAAGTCCTAAGGCAAGTATCTCGGTTGTATTCAGGAGAAGGTTGGGTGGAACAGGCTCCGTTGGTCGTTTGTCTCTGGTATAGTTATCAGGTTCAAATCGTGTTATCTTATGTTTTTTTTTCAAGTATACTAATGATCTGAATATATTATGTTATCAGTTTTCTAATTATTTCCAAGTAATTTAGACTGCTGATAATTGTTTTACTTCTGCAAACTTATCTGCTTTAAAAATATGTATATCATTTAGGTTAAAATTCTAGATGGTTAGCTAATTATAAAACTAATGAATGATAGAATAAAATTATTCCCTGCATTATTCCACACATTATTTCAGTGTAGTACTCTAGTATAGGGAAGAGTAATTAAAGATAGATTTCAATATTGATGCACTGTAAATAGATTCGAATCATAGATTGCATGTATGCACATAGATTAATAACAGCACTATTAACTTTCTTTTCATCTAAGTAAACTTCTATAGTACAAGATTTATGTTAATACATATCTTACTCTGTAAATAGTACAAATAGGACAGAGTTCTGGAATGTTTCATAAATAGTTTCATTCATGATAGTAAACTTGTAATAATTGTAAAAAGATTTGCTTTAGGATTTTAAAAATAAAAACAATGCTTCTATCCTATTGTAAATCATCATAAATAAACATAGAGAATTAATGAAAAAACAAATCGGTTCTTAATTAGTAACATGACTTATTTAAGTATCGAATTATACTTTTAAAACTATTACAGAGAACATTTTCTTAAGTTTAAACAATGACCTTACAAAACCCTAATAGGGTCGAAACACATAGTTCGGGTCTTAATAAATAAAATATGAATTGTAATTAATGTAAGGAAAGTACATAGAAATCATACATATCTATTATACAGTACCAGTAATGTGAAATATCATCACATACGAGTTTATTTAACTATCAATTGATAATAAACTTTAAATATTACAAGTGGAATATCAACTATTTTATTTGACGAATGACCTAGGGTTCAAACCCTGTCTTTAGCTATACATTTTAATACTCTATATACATTGCATATGCTTAAGCAAAACAAGGACTAGATACGAAACTAGGGTTCGATACCCTAAGGGTTAACCCTATCAAACTATGTTTATATAAATATTTATAGTAGGGCGATAAAACCCAGCCTTACGGCCATCTTCGCAAACAACATTTAAAAATTAGACATTATATTGTTTCTCAAGTAGTAACATAAATCCCAAACTCAGGCTTACACCCACTAAACACAAAGTAGTTTTACCTTAAGAACTAGACATTACATTAATCCAGCATTATCGACGGGCCTTTCCCTAACAACATCAATAGTAAGCATTGTAAATAACAAAGATTGGCCGAAAGCATCTCGTCACCTAGTGATACATATTATATGTAGTCTCTAGAAAAAATATTTAATCCATATAAACATTATACATAAACAATTTCAAAAAGGAAATCATTGATAAACCAACGAGAGCTCTAAAATATTGGGAGCAAAACTCTCCCAGTCGTAATCTTGCCTTTCGGCATACAACTGTGCAAAAAATGACAACAGTAAACTCTATCAAGAGTCTTCTCAAAAAATGCATTTGACAAAGGATTACATACTAGAAGCAATGCCTTTTCACCATTCCTTCACATTTCACAGTCATAACGTGGGCAACCAAAGAACCATCAAGGTTTACCGTAAATCATATGTAGCATAGCCTTATCCATGAAGTTTCTTCTTCCAAGAAAGTTGACAGGAAACCACCTGCTCCTCTTTAACCAAAACCACAACGTTTTCAAGTTAGTTTAGCTTCTTAAAAGGCATATGTAACAGAAGATGTAAAAACAGTATTAAGTATCAAGATATTACCTTCTTAAAAACTGAACTGTTCCAGTCCAAACTCTGAGATGCTAAGATTCACCATCGAACCAACAAAAGGGTTTTGTAAACACTGTATTACAACAACCGTTGTTTCATTGATCAAACCTGATATCTTAGTCCTTATTTCATAAACCATAAACATTATACAGGATGCAGGGTCTCGGCATCGAAACCTCGGGAGACTCTACTGCCATGCCTTTCAAACCCTAGAAAATCGCAGAGCTTGTCGACCTCTCCCACAAAACTTACAAATGAATTGATTGATGAAGGGTGAGGGACTATCAATGCGAGGTTAGGGTTTATCCCAAAACCCAATACCACATACAAGATCGACGGTGTAGATCCAGCCATGGGGTTATGCTAGTATACGACCACCAAACCTCGTTCAATGTCATTAAGAGTCACAACTCTCAATGTTAAGTATCCTTCCAACACATAATTCCACTATGAGTAATATCAAAGTCTATTCCATGCATAAGGTGTAAAGTCTAGAGCTTATGGTAGGTAACATTATATTGTAAGTATATCCTTTTCGTAGATCAAGTTCATAAGGTATGTTACAATAATTTCCTTACTCATAGTTCATATGCATAGTGGCTATGGCTCTTAGACCTCAAATATATAGTCTATAGCATAACGTTAATCAATTCGCATTTAGTCCATAGTTTATAGCATAGGTATACATGCCTTTAGCCTTAACTTATGTTTTGTTTTAAATCATGTATGTACTCCATATTATCGGTAGGTTGGATTTCCTCCTTTGAAGGATGTAAATGGTTGGATCATATTAGAGGCATTCCTTGTAAAGGTATGCATAAAAACCTTGGTTAAATTAAATATAATAATACTAATAACTCACATTAAAATTAACTTTGGAGGATCGATGTTAAACCATAGTAGAAGATAGTAAATGCATGAAACTAGATAATGAATGTAACTAGAGAACACATGTCTATAACAGATAACAAATGATTAAATCCTGAGTATGTCATTCTTAGCTAGGGTAGGTCTTACCATCGCTTGAGTTAAAGATCTCTACACTTTCGTAATTAATATCTAAGGTTAAATATTGTCCATTAAGTTCCAAATTGAAATGCATAAGGATATGCTTCAGTTGAAGTCTCTTTTCTTACCTGTAATCTGCAAATAGAAGTTAAGGCGTTAGCTATCAATAGATAAGTAAGTCTCGGGGCATACATAAGGACCCCTTCATTACAATGAGATGATCAGTTAGACTCTAGCATCAAACTTATAACATAAAATGATTAATGACGTTGTGCACTTTGAACAAGAAGCAATTCAAGTGTCAAACATTAAATATATAATGTAAACTATTGTAATCATAAGACATTCTAATATTTGAATGACGTTTAATGACATTATATCTTTCAATTAACTATCATACGTTGAAATAGAATAACAATTGTTACAACAACCGTCGTTGCTTGTAAGTGCCATAAACCTTTAACCACCAATGACCTTTTATAGAAGTTGTCGTCATGTAAATTAATGGATTAGTGTTTAGACATATCGAAGTTAACACAAAGATGCTTCTACACAATAAATACAAGTCCCTTAGTGAATTTTTGGGGATGTTACATGTGGTATCAGAGTGCAAGTTAAAATAGTAGGCCTAAAGTGGCTCACTCACGCAAATACAAATTTATAACAAAATTACAAATTATTGATTTTTATTTGTTTTTGTTTTTGTTTTCAGTTTCGGCATTTTATAAATATAGTATGCAGGTATGGAAGGGCCAGAAGAGTCGGCTGAGGACAGGTCCCTTAATAATGAACAAGGACACATTGATGTAGAAAACGTATTTGTTGAACTGAATGCTAATTCATCTGAATTATTAAGAACAATAAAGGATTTAAAAATTGAGATAAAAACTATTAAGGAAGAAAATGAATGAATCATGAAAGCTCAAGAGGAGCTGAATCAAATACTGTTGAATAATTTTCATAAAAATGATCAAGATAAAGAAACATAAAATAATGTTGAATCTGAAAAGTTAAAGATTCATGAAAAAAACTATGCAACTTCCAATCTAGAGTTGGCTGCTGTAATACATGCATTAAAGATGTGGCGCCATCACTTAATTGGAAGAAAATTTACTTTAATGACATATAATAAAGGTTTGGAATATTTGTTGGATCAACTAAACCTGAATGCAAGGCAAGCTAGGTGGCTAGCTTTCCTTAGCGAATATGACTTTGAGATTCAGCACATTAAAGGTAAAGAAAATAAGGTTGCAGATGCCTTAAGCATAAATGCTAGGTTAAATTTTGTTTCACCAATCAACACTTATAAAAGTGAGCTAGAAAATCATATTAAAGAAGGAATTAGAATGGATGAAATAGATTAGAAATTACTTAAAAAGGTTGCTGAAGATAAAGATGAAAATTTAATAATAGATTTTAGAATTGATGAAAGAGATGTACTGTTATATAAAAAAAGGCTTTATGTGCCTAATGTTGCTGGAATTAATTTGCTAATTTTAAATGAATTGCATAAAAGTCCATACTCCGGTCATCCCGGTTACCAAAAGATGATAACAATGCTCAGAAAGGATTATTTTTGTCCATGTATGAAAATTGAAGTAGTTGAATATATTGCTAGGTGTATAGAATGTCAACAAGTGAAGGATGAACATCAACACCCAATAGGACTGTTGCAGCCACTACCTGTTCCGGATTGGAAGTGGGAAATAATTAGTATTGATTTAATTATTGGTTTACCTAAAAATAAAAAAAAGAATGATTATGTAATGGTGGTTGTCGATAGGCTTAGTAAAGAAACCCACTTCATACGTGTTAAGACAACCTACAAGGCTGCTAACATTGCTGAACTTTTTATGAAACAAATTTTTCGTTTGCATGGGATTCCAAAAGTTATAATTTCTCACAGAGACTCAAAGTTTACAGCAAATTTCTGGAATTCTTTATTTAAAGGTTTAGATACTACTTTAAATTTCAATACAACATTTCATCCACAAATGGATGGGAAAACCGAAAGGGTCAATCACATTCTTGAAGATATGTTAAGAATGTATGTTAGAGATCAGCCAGGTAAATGGGAGGAATATTTACATCTTGTTGAGTTTGCTTATAATAACCATTATCAATCTTCAACAAAACTCAATCCATTTAAAATTTTATATGGTAGAAAATGTAATACTCCTATTTCTTGGAGAAATCCAGTTAACAGGTTAATGCTAGGACCTGATTTATTAAAAGAAATGGAACTAGCCGTGAAACATGTTGAAGGCAATTTGAAAATTGCACAAGATAGACATAAAAGTCATGCAGATCTCAAAAGAACTTAGAAAGAGTTTCAGGTTTGTGATGTTAGGTTTAAACTAATTTGACTAGCAAGATCAGTGAAAGAAACATAATGACAAGATAGACAAAGATATTACCCTGGGAAACCCTCATGGGGTAGAAAACCCAGCAAATATTTCCTCAATAAGATGATCAACCAAAATACAAGATGTGCTACAAGACTTGACCTCCTTCTCTTCCTCCTATGCAAACCTCTCAAACACAAGTGCGCTACTTTCTGAGCTGAGCAAGTGTGAGGTAAGTGAGGAGCAATCTCCTCTACTTATACTAGTTCCCGATTGACTAAATCGCTAATGGGGCCGAACTCTCCTAGTGAAGTCTAATAACCCCTAAATAATAAACTTAGGGCCGACCCCCACATGGTGGGTCTAATAACCCTGGTTACCACAATCCATCGAAGGAATAAACATCTCCGGATATGTAATAGGATCACCTAGGAGGTATGTAACATCTCCGAAATAATAAAGTACAAATATAATATTCTTAGAAGTTACAATATTCAACACTCCTCCTTAACGAGAAGGATATTATAACAACATTTGCAGGAGCAAGGAGTCATCGACTACATCACACATGATACATCTATAAATCATCCGAAGCTTTCTTCAATACATCATCATCCATAACTCAACTAGTTACTGGAACATCTCACGATCATCAGCATCGTCATCACACGATCATCAATATACTCTACAACACACATGATCCTTCCTTTCGGAATTCCAGGATCAATCTCATCACAATCATGTTTGAGACTATCCTTCCTTTCGGAATTACTGGATTTATTGTCTAAGGATGATTAATCCAATCTCAATCTCATTTAAGACTATCCTTCGTTTTGGAATTACTGGATTTACTGTCTAAGGATGATTAATCCACTCTCAATCTCATTTAAGACTATTCTTCCTTTCGAAATTACTGAATTTATTGTCTAAGGATGATTAATCCACTCTCAATCTCATTTAAGACTATCCTTCCTTTCGGAATTACTGGATTTACTGTCTAAGGATGATTAATCCACTCTCAATCTCATTTAAGACTATCCTTCCTTTCCGAATTACTGGATTTATTGTCTAAGGATGATTAATCCACTCTCAATCTCATTTAAGACTATCCTTCCTTTCGGAATTACTATATTTACTGTCTAAGGATGATTAATCCACTCTCAATCTCATTTAAGACTATCCTTCTTTTCAGAATTACTAGATTTACTGTCTAAGGATGATTAATCCACTCTCAATCTCATTTAAGACTATCCTTCCTTTGAGAATTAATGGATTTACTGTTTAAGGATGATTAATCCACTCTCATACATTTTGAACTAAGCACTCAGGGACGATGTAGTCTATCATGTCCACTAGGGACTTCATTCTCAGAGACATATGTCTACGGATCAATTCAGGGGACCGAAGTCCGGGGATGATACAATCCCTACTTGTATTCTCATTAGTACATCATTAGTACAAGTACATACAAGTATCCTCATCAATACAAGTATCCATATCATCAAAACATGTATCCTCATCAATACATCAATACAAGTATCCTCATCAATACATGTATACATATCAAAGCATGTATCTTCATCAATACGTCAATACAAGTATCCTCATCAATACATGTATACATATCATCAAAACATGTATCCTCATCAATACGTCAATACAAGTATCCTCATCAATACATGTATACATATCAAAGCAGGTATCCTCATCAATACGTCAATACAAGTATCCTCACCAATACATGTATACATATCAAAGCATGTATCCTCATCAATACATGTATACATATCAAAGCATGTATCGTCATCAATATGTCAATACAAGTATCCTCATCAATACATGTATACATATCAAAGCATGTATTCTCATCAATACATCAGTAAAAAAATATTAGAAATATAAGTGATATAAGTATTCTAAATATACATATAAGAATCCTAAGCATACATATAAATATCTAGGTGTAATAAACAGGTATCCTCATCATCGACCTTGTTGTCAATGAGGGAAATCTCATCATCAGTGACTATATCACTCCCCCTTTCGAGGAGGGTCCTTTTGAACTACACCAAGCTTGTCTTAGAAATATTCAAATTTCACTCGAGATAGAGGTTTGGTCAATATATCATCAATTTGTTCGTCAGTGCTCACATACTCGAGCTTAATAGCTCCTCTCTGCACCATATCTCATATGTAGAAATATCGGATCTCTATTTGTTTTGACTTATCACGGAATACTAGATTTTCTGTCATCTTAATACAACTTTGATTGTCACACATGATCACAGTGGGATCCATTTCTAAGTCAAACACTCCGGATAATAGTTTCCGAAGCCACATTGCTTCAGAACTAGTAGAGCAGGAAGCTATATATTCTGCTTCAACAGTACTAAGAGCCACACTAGATTGTTTCTTGCTGAACCATGAGATCATGGCACATCCAAGACCATAACATCCACCTAAAGTACTCTTTCTGTCTAAAACACTTCCTGCCCAATCAGAATCTGAGTAACCATGTAATCTAAGTTCATGACTTCCAAGATAATATAGACCAAAATCTAATGTACCCTTTAGATACCTCATTACATGCTTTGCAGCTATTAAGTGAACCTTTCTAGGTTCTTTTAGATATTGACTCGAGGTATTTACAGCAAAGCATATGTCTGGTCTCGTATTTGTTAAATACATCAGTGACCCAATGATTTGTCTATATAGAGTCACATCCACTAATTCTGAAGAGTCATCAACTAATAACTTCAAGTTTTAGTCCATGGGAGTGGCCATGGCTTTACACTCCAACATATCGAATCTTTTTAGAATCGTCACAGCATACTTACCTTGATTTAGAAAGATTCCTTTTGGTTCTTGCCATACTTCTAGACCTAAGAAGTAGTGCATTAATCTGAGATCTTTCATCTCGAATTTTGAAGAAAGCTTATTCTTACATTCGATAATTTGATTCTCATTTCATGTTAGAAATAGATCATCTACATACAACAGTAATATAATAGGTTCATCATCCATAACTTTGAGGTAAATATTAGGATTAGCTTTACTTTTGGTAAAGCCCATGCTTGTTAAGAAATTATCAATCCTTCTGTACCAAGCTCTGGGAGCTTGCTTTAGTCCATATAAAGCCTTTTTTAGTTTGCATACATGTGTTCTCCCATCTTTAACCTCAAACCCTTGTGGTTGTTCTATGCACACTTTTTCTTCAATTACACCATTCAGGAAAGTTGTCTTAACATCCATTTGGTGTAATTTCCACTTCATCATAGATGCAAGTGCCTTGATAGTTCTAATTGAAGTGTACCTAGCAACTGGTGCAAATGTTTTTTCATAGTCAATTCCCTCTTTCTGAGAGAATCCTCTGGCTACAAATCTTGCCTTATATTTTTCAATGCTACCATCTGCAGCATGTTTTATCTTGAATATCCATTTGGAAGAAACCACACTTTTATCTTTTGGTTTGGGAACTATATACCAAACATCATTTTTCATTATTGACTGGTATTCTTCTGTCATTGCTTCTACCCACTCCTTCTTCTGAGCTGCCTCTTCATAGCTAGTAGGTTGTTGATCCACAAGATCACACATCAAGGCCACCTAGTTGGATACTAGCTTTGGTTTCTTTCTTTCTCTAGTGGAGCCTTCAGGAGCTCCATATTTTTCAACTCCTTGAATAATGTCTCTAGCCCATGCTGACCTTCTTTTCTTAGATAAGTTTGTAATAGGGGGTTTTTGTGGTTCCAACATGTCATGATCCTCTAGTGTATCATCTTCAGGGATGGGCACAACTTCTACGGTTCTAGGAGGTGTATATTCTTCATAGATTTCTTCAAGTTGGCACTTCCTATAGTTCTTGAGAGCTACTTCTTCATCAAATGTTACATCTCTACTTATTTCTATATGATGAAAACCAGCTATGTAAATTCTGAAAGCTTTGGATGATTCATAATATCCAACAAATATTCCCTTATTACCAGAAGGATCCAACTTGTTTCTCTTTTCTTTTGGAATGTGAATGTACACTAGACATCCAAATATTTTGAGATGATTTACCTCAGGCTTCTTCCCTGTGAATACTTCTTCTGGAGTCTTGAATCCAAGAGCACTATGGGATAGTCTATTTTGTACATAGACTACTGTCCTCGCTGCTTCGGCCCATAGATACATGGGTAGATCTTGGTCATGTATCATAGTCTTTACATCTTCCATGATAGTTCTATTCTTTCTTTCAGCAACCCCATTTTTTGGGGGATTGTAGGGAGTGGTTAGTTCCCTCTTGATTCCATATTCCTTACAAAAATCTTCAAATTCCTTTGAAGTATATTCTCTGCCATTATCCGTTCTAAGAATCTTGATTTTCTTTTCTGAGAGATTTTCTATTAAGGCCTTGAACTCTTTGAATTTTCCAAAGACTCAATTCTTTCCTTTTAGAAAGTATATCCAAGTCTTCCTTGAATAGTCATCAATGAATGTGAGATAGTATTCAAACCCACTTAGGGATGTGGTGGGCATTGGTCCACATACATCTGAATAAATTAATTCTAGAGTATTTTTGGTCTTTGTTTCACTTTTTGGAAAAGGGTTCTTGATATTCTTTCCTTTGGCACACCCCTTGCATGTGCCATTATGATCAATCTTCAATTCTGGTAGTCCTATGACAACTTTACTCACATGAGGTAGTGATTTGTAGTTAATATGAGCAAGCCTTTTATGCCATAGTTCATTAGGACTAGTGGCTTCATGAACAAAGGCAACTTCTAGATGTCCTATGAGTTTGTATAGACCTCCTTCCTCTTCACCAATAACAATTGCATCCTTAAATGATTTTCCTTTGGGCCACATGAGTACTTGTCCATCTATGAATGCAACCCCGTAACCTTTCTTATCTAGAGCTGAGATAGAGAGTAAGTTCTTCTTCAATCCTGGGACATATAAATTTCTTTCATTTTCAATGATGTTCCAGAATCAAGTTTGTAACTTGCTTCACCAATTCCCTTGATGGGATATTGATAGTCATCTCCTAATGACACCTTTTGTGGAGAAGTCTTCTCTTCCAATTTTGAAAGAGTTTTCTTTTGTCCATTCATGTGCTTTGAAGCACCACTATCAATAAGCCATGTATCTTCTCTAGGTGTTATAGATCCTAAGAGTGTAGAGAATAGGACATACTCTTTTGCATCTTCTTCTTCATTTCTTCTAGATCTTTTCTTTGGGAGGGGCCTTTCT
This sequence comes from Larix kaempferi, assembly GCA_027924585.1. NCBI lineage: Eukaryota > Viridiplantae > Streptophyta > Pinopsida > Pinales > Pinaceae > Larix > Larix kaempferi. Next base: position 10,843,614 of record BSBM01000318.1, on the reverse strand, counting down.
TCTTCTTCATCTCTTTTAGATCTCTTCCTATGAGGCCTTACTTCCTCTTCTTCTTCTTCTTCACTTTCATCTTCTACAAGATGTGCTTGATGTCTTTTATAATGAATATCTTTCCTCTTCTTTGAGGGACAAAATTTAGCAATGTGTCCTTCTTTATGACAAATGAAACATTGGAAGGAGGAGAATTTTCTTCTTCCTTTCTTCTGAAATCTTTGTGGAGATTGAGACTCCTTGTGATTATTGATTTTGAAGTGAGATTGATTCCTCCTTCTCTTAGTGTGTGTAGCCAAGGCTTGGTCATCCTCCTTGAGAAGGGATTCTCTATTGGCTACCCTAGCTTCTTCTTGAACACAATCCTCCAATACTACATCAAACTTCATACTTTCTTTTCTGGCATACATAGTTTGTATAAATGACTCCCAAGGTCTAGTGACACCATTTAGAGCAGTCATCACAAGTTCATCTTCATCAAGAGTATCACCAATGGCATCTAGTTGTTGCTTGATTTGGGAGACCCTTGGGAAGTAGTATTGAATGGATTCTCCTTTGTGCATCTTGGTATTCTTCAACTGAGTTCTTAGGTTCATCTTCCTATTGATGTTCTTTCCTTCATACATTCTTCCTAGGGAATCATACATTTCCTTTGGAGTCTTCTTGGATGCCACTTGGGGAATCAAGTGGTCCTTAATAGAATCAGCAATGATTCTTTTTTCCCTAATCAAATTCTTCCTATGCTTCTCATTGGCTTCATCTTCTTCAGGTTGTGCAACTTCATCCTTGATATATTGAGCAAGGTCATTCTTTTCAAGAATGAGACCAATTCTATATTTCCATGCTCGAAAATTCTCTATACCTTCAAGCTTGTATTCAAGCTTAGTGTTGGATCCATATTCTCTTGGGGGAGTCCAAGAGATAAGAGAAAGAGTATTACTTACCAAGAAACTTTACCTTTTCACTTTTTCGGATCTGCAACAAAATTTCTGGTTTATCGTACTTTTGGTAAAACTAGGGTTTGACTTTCCCGAAGTTCCGCCTAACCAAAAACCTTGATCTAGAGCTCAAACATCAGATCTTTAGAAGGGCTATTCATCCATGCAACCAGAATCCAAAAATACTAACTTTTGCAGAAACCCTAATTTTGGGAGAGAGAGAGAGAAATATAAATTCACCTTGTGAAAGATGTTCTATTCAGGCTAGCTCTGAAACCATGTTAGGTTTAAACTAATTTGACTAGCAAGATAACTGAAAGAAACATAATCACAAGATCGACAAATATATTATCTTGGGAAACCCTCATGGGGTAGAAAACCTAGCAAAGCTTTCCTCAATAAGATGATCAACCAAAATACAAGATGTGCTCCAAGACTTGACCTCCTTCTCTATCGCCTATGCAGACCTCTCAAACACAAGTGCGCTATTTTCTGAGTTGAGCAAGTGTGAGATAAGTGAGGAGCAATCTCCTCTACTTATACTAGTTCCTGACTGACTAAATCCCTAATGGGGCGGACCTCTCCTAGTGAAGTCTAATAACCCCTAAATAATAAACTCGGCACCGACCCTCACATGGTGGGTCTAATAACCCTAGTTACCACAATCCATCGGAGGAATAAACATCTCCGGATACATAATAGGATCACCTCGGAGGTATGTAACATCTCCGAAATAATAAATTACAAATATAATATTCTTAGAAGTTACAATATTCAATAGGTGAACATGTGTTCCTCAAGGTAAAACCTAAAAAGAGCTCCCTAAGATTGGGAAGCTGTTCCAAATTAGCACCAAGGTATTGCGGACCTTTTGAAATCTTGTCCAGAGTAGGACCAATGGCATATCAGTTGGCATTGCCACCAAATTTTAAAGTACATAATGTATTTCACATCTCTCTTTTCAAAACATATGTGTGTGATGCTACTCATGTGATTAATTGGAATGATATACAGGTGGAACCAGAAGGAGATTTTCTGGTGGAACCGGATTGTATCATCGACATGAGGAAAAAATTTCTTCGTAATCGTACCATTGGACAGGTAAAGCTGCAGTGGAAGCACCTTAGTCCGGACTTATAAAGCATATGCGTCCAACAATTACTACGAGACGACTTATAAAGCATATGCGTCCAACAACAATAAGACAAACTATGGATCAACAAATACTACGGGATGACTTACAAAGCATATGCATCCAACAACAATATACTAACAAAGTAAATAAAAGGGTTGACATGGGTTCCTAACATCCCCTCTCCCTTAGAAAAAGCTTTGTCCTCAAAGCTTTAGATGTGAAAATTGATGTAGAATCTGAAGGAGTGGTTCCCCTATGTTAGAAAAACAGGATCGCAAAGCAATAACAATAAACAAAAATGCAAATATAGTCACACATACACATTACAAGAGAGAGACATATATATCGTGGTTCAACCCAAGATGGGATACGTCCACACTGAAATTGCCAGTCCTTATTATTATTCCGTCCAACAAAGTGAAGGGATACAACCTGCAGCATAGCCGCTGCACTTCCTCTTCACTGTCTCGCAATCTCTCTTCTTTATCTCCGAGATATTTACAATGCATAAAACCTAATACCTCAACCCTAGCCATGTTACAATGTCTTTCTTTTATAAGGGAAATACATTGGGAAAATACCGCAGGTTACCCAAAACCATGGGCCCGAAAACTGTTAGCGAAAACAACCCCAAAAAATTTTCTCAGGGGCGTTGCCCCCGAACCCCCTTTCTCGGGCGCGCTTCCCCCCAGACTCCCTGGGGATCATGCCGGAATCATAACCAAACCTGGGGTTCAAACACGACTGAATCATCATCTATGAGACTAGAAGATCAGACTCCACAACCAACAATCTCCCACTTGGATATTGATCACAATAACTCCACCGCTGCTGGACTTGGAAAATTTATCCTCTTCACCTTCATGCTAGAAGGCCAACAGAAACTGAGCAAGAACTCGGTTTCTCTCTGGTCACTACCTTTGTGAACATGTCTACAGGATTCTGGCTAGTATGTATCTTTTCCATCTTCAACAGTTCATCTTCCATAACATAGCATATAAAATGGTACTTCAGCTGTATATGTTTAGTCCTAGAATGGAATGCTGAGTTCTTTGCAAGATGAATGGCACTCTGGCTATCACTATACAACCTACTATCCTTCTGCTTCTTACCCAATTCCTCTATAAACCTCTGAAACCAAATTATCTCTTTACTAGCCTCTATAACATCAACATACTCTGCTTCCGTTGTTGAAAGTGCAACAACCTTCTACAGTTTCGAAATCCAACTTACTGTTGTTCCACCTATAGTAAATACATACCTTGTGGTGCTCCTCCTGCTATCCTTATCACTTTCCATATCCGCATTAACATATCCCTGTAGAACAGTGTCTGAACCTCCAAAACATAATGCCTAAGTGGTAGTACCTCTCAAATACCTGAGAATCCACTGTACTTCCTTCCAATGTTATTTACTTGGATTGTTCATATATCTGCTCACAACTCCCACTGCTTGTACAATATCTGGTCTTGTGCACACCATGGCATACATCAAGCTGCCAACTGCTGATTGATAGGGAATCTTGGACATGTAATTTGTCTCTTCCTGTGTCTTGGGACACATTTCCTTACTTAGACTAAAATAGCTGGCCAAAGGTGTACTAACTGTTTTTGCATTCTGCATTTTGAACCTCTCCAACACCTTTTGTATGTACTCACTCTGAGGCAATGTCAATTTGCGATTTTTCATGTCTCTCATTATTCTCATACCAAGGATTTGCTTTGCAACACCAAAATCCTTCATCGCAAATGAATTAGATAGCTTCCTTTTGAGTACATTTATATCCTGCATGTTAGACCCTGCAACAAGCATGTCATCCACATACAATAACAAGATAATATATCTTTCATTGTCTAGCTTCTTGAAATAAACATAGTGGTCAGAATGAAATCTACTATAACCTTGTTCTATCATAAACCTGCAAATCCCCATGGGGAAAGGCTATTTTTACATCTAACTATTCAAAATTCAAATCTTCTACCGCCACTAGACTTAAGATAGTCATAATTGAAGTCATCTTAACAATAGGGGAAAATATTTCATCAAAATCTATACCTTTCTTCTTCATAACACTCTAGTTCACCAACATCAGTCATCAATAAATAATGTTAGGATATCTCATCATTCACTTATGTACTTTGCATGCATGCATGCATTGCATGCATCCGCATGCTACCCATTCATCAATATGGTACCTCCAGCACCTAGTCCCTAGTCTCCCAGCACTCAGGAACTACTTTCCACTCAGATTTAGCCCTCCTAGCCTGTCATGCACCCAGTTCTCACCTTCCACTGAAGAAGGGCGCCTTTCTCACCTACCAATCTAGTTACACTTCAGTTATCACTCCGATTTACCTCCGATTGACCCATAACTGATTTTATCACTCCGATTGACCTCCGATGAGACATGACTGACAGTTGTGAGTGCAGTTAAGCCCTCATGCGCCCTCCACTAAGCCTCCATCCCTAGATTAGTGCCACTTACCATCAGTTACACTTATTACACTCAGTTAGACTCAGTTAGACTTAGTTTCACACCTGTTTGACAGTGACTTGTGCATTGATGACCACCACTAATTGATGATGAGGAATCCTAGTTGGAGCCAAGCTATGCTATTTAGTTAATTTGAATGACCTCCTTAGGCAATTCGAATTGCTCACTCATTGTGACAGTATTGTATTGTATTTTCACCCTTATTGGGATTATAGAGCACTGTTGCATGCTTTTGCACAGTTTACACCATATTTTCCGAGTTTCATCTATTGTGATTGATTTACTTGTTCATTAGATCTGTTGTGACTAATTTTACATGGTATCAGAGCTATGGAAGGGACACAACTTCTTTTCTGCAGGTGTTCTACATGAAGATTGAGCAATTTTTTCTCACTTTGCAGTAGTTTTCTGCAGTTGCAGCTATTGTTCCATAATGGTTCTTGTTTGTTTGTGATTTGCAGGTTTCTTACTTCCTCCATTTGCATTCGCTAATGCAGATATGGAGACTTCTTCTTCACAAAATATTCTTACTCCATTCAACTATGATGAATGGAAACCAAAGATGATTGCATTCTTGAAGATACAATGTCTTTTTTATATGTGCATTGGCAATACAAGAGATTTTGATTCCGATGAAGAGGAGAATGATTGGCTTAATGATTGTGACAGAGCTTTTGGGACAATATGTCTTTCTATGTTTCCTTGTATGTCTATCTAGGTGTAATAAACAGGTATCCTCATCATCGACCTTGTTGTCAATGAGGGAAATCTCATCATCAGTGACTATATCACTCCCCCTTTCGAGGAGGGTCCTTTTGAACTACACCAAGCTTGTCTTAGAAATATTCAAATTTCACTCGAGATAGAGGTTTGGTCAATATATCATCAATTTGTTCGTCAGTGCTCACATACTCGAGCTTAATAGCTCCTCTCTGCACCATATCTCATATGTAGAAATATCGGATCTCTATTTGTTTTGAATTATCACGGAATACTAGATTTTCTGTCATCTTAATACAACTTTGATTGTCACACATGATCACAGTGGGATCCATTTCTAAGTCAAACACTCCGGATAATAGTTTCCGTAGCCACATTGCTTCAGAACTAGTAGAGCAGGAAGCTATATATTCTGCTTCAACAGTACTAAGAGCCACACTAGATTGTTTCTTGCTGAACCATGAGATCATGGCACATCCAAGACCATAACATCCACCTAAAGTACTCTTTCTGTCTAAAACACTTCCTGCCCAATCAGAATCTGAGTAACCATGTAATCTAAGTTCATGACTTCCAAGATAATATATACCAAAATCTAATGTACCCTTTAGATACCTCATTACATGCTTTGCAGCTATTAAGTGAACCTTTCTAGGTTCTTTTAGATATTGACTCGAGGTATTTACAGCAAAGCATATGTCTGGTCTCGTATTTGTTAAATACATCAGTGACCCAATGATTTGTCTATATAGAGTCACATCCACTAATTCTGAAGAGTCATCAACTAATAACTTCAAGTTTTAGTCCATGGGAGTGGCCATGGCTTTACACTCCAACATATCGAATCTTTTTAGAATCGTCACAGCATACTTACCTTGATTTAGAAAGATTCCTTTCGGTTCTTGCCATACTTCTAGACCTAAGAAGTAGTGCATTAATCTGAGATCTTTCATCTCGAATTTTGAAGAAAGCTTATTCTTACATTCGATAATTTGATTCTCATTTCATGTTAGAAATAGATCATCTACATACAACAGTAATATAATAGGTTCATCATCCATAACTTTGAGGTAAATATTAGGATTAGCTTTACTTTTGGTAAAGCCCATGCTTGTTAAGAAATTATCAATCCTTCTGTACCAAGCTCTGGGAGCTTGCTTTAGTCCATATAAAGCCTTTTTTAGTTTGCATACATGTGTTCTCCCATCTTTAACCTCAAACCCTTGTGGTTGTTCTATGCACACTTTTTCTTCAATTACACCATTCAGGAAAGTTGTCTTAACATCCATTTGGTGTAATTTCCACTTCATCATAGATGCAAGTGCCTTGATAGTTCTAATTGAAGTGTACCTAGCAACTGGTGCAAATGTTTTTTCATAGTCAATTCCCTCTTTCTGAGAGAATCCTCTGGCTACAAATCTTGCCTTATATTTTTCAATGCTACCATCTGCAGCATGTTTTATCTTGAATATCCATTTGGAAGAAACCACACTTTTATCTTTTGGTTTGGGAACTATATACCAAACATCATTTTTCATTATTGACTGGTATTCTTCTGTCATTGCTTCTACCCACTCCTTCTTCTGAGCTGCCTCTTCATAGCTAGTAGGTTGTTGATCCACAAGATCACACATCAAGGCCACCTAGTTGGATACTAGCTTTGGTTTCTTTCTTTCTCTAGTGGAGCCTTCAGGAGCTCCATATTTTTCAACTCCTTGAATAATGTCTCTAGCCCATGCTGACCTTCTTTTCTTAGATAAGTTTGTAATAGGGGGTTTTTGTGGTTCCAACATGTCATGATCCTCTAGTGTATCATCTTCAGGGATGGGCACAACTTCTACGGTTCTAGGAGGTGTATATTCTTCATAGATTTCTTCAAGTTGGCACTTCCTATAGTTCTTGAGAGCTACTTCTTCATCAAATGTTACATCTCTACTTATTTCTATATGATGAAAACCAGCTATGTAAATTCTGAAAGCTTTGGATGATTCATAATATCCAACAAATATTCCCTTATTACCAGAAGGATCCAACTTGTTTCTCTTTTCTTTTGGAATGTGAATGTACACTAGACATCCAAATATTTTGAGATGATTTACCTCAGGCTTCTTCCCTGTGAATACTTCTTCTGGAGTCTTGAATCCAAGAGCACTATGGGATAGTCTATTTTGTACATAGACTACTGTCCTCGCTGCTTCGGCCCATAGATACATGGGTAGATCTTGGTCATGTATCATAGTCTTTACATCTTCCATGATAGTTCTATTCTTTCTTTCAGCAACCCCATTTTTTGGGGGATTGTAGGGAGTGGTTAGTTCCCTCTTGATTCCATATTCCTTACAAAAATCTTCAAATTCCTTTGAAGTATATTCTCTGCCATTATCTGTTCTAAGAATCTTGATTTTCTTTTCTGAGAGATTTTCTATTAAGGCCTTGAACTCTTTGAATTTTCCAAAGACTCAATTCTTTCCTTTTAGAAAGTATATCCAAGTCTTCCTTGAATAGTCATCAATGAATGTGAGATAGTATTCAAACCCACTTAGGGATGTGGTGGGCATTGGTCCACATACATCTGAATAAATTAATTCTAGAGTATTTTTGGTCTTTGTTTCACTTTTTGGAAAAGGGTTCTTGATATTCTTTCCTTTGGCACACCCCTTGCATGTGCCATTATGATCAATCTTCAATTCTGGTAGTCCTATGACAACTTTACTCACATGAGGTAGTGATTTGTAGTTAATATGAGCAAGCCTTTTATGCCATAGTTCATTAGGACTAGTGGCTTCATGAACAAAGGCAACTTCTAGATGTCCTATGAGTTTGTATAGACCTCCTTCCTCTTCACCAATAACAATTGCATCCTTAAATGATTTTCCTTTGGGCCACATGAGTACTTGTCCATCTATGAATGCAACCCCGTAACCTTTCTTATCTAGAGCTGAGATAGAGAGTAAGTTCTTCTTCAATCCTGGGACATATAAATTTCTTTCATTTTCAATGATGTTCCAGAATCAAGTTTGTAACTTGCTTCACCAATTCCCTTGATGGGATATTGATAGTCATCTCCTAATGACACCATTTGTGGAGAAGTCTTCTCTTCCAATTTTGAAAGAGTTTTCTTTTGTCCATTCATGTGCTTTGAAGCACCACTATCAATAAGCCATGTATCTTCTCTAGGTGTTATAGATCCTAAGAGTGTAGAGAATAGGACATACTCTTTTGCATCTTCTTCTTCATTTCTTCTAGATCTTTTCTTTGGGAGGGGCCTTTCTTCTTCTTCATCTCTTTTAGATCTCTTCCTATGAGGCCTTACTTCCTCTTCTTCTTCTTCTTCACTTTCATCTTCTACAAGATGTGCTTGATGTCTTTTATAATGAATATCTTTCCTCTTCTTTGAGGGACAAAATTTAGCAATGTGTCCTTCTTTATGACAAATGAAACATTGGAAGGAGGAGAATTTTCTTCTTCCTTTCTTCTGAAATCTTTGTGGAGATTGAGACTCCTTGTGATTATTGATTTTGAAGTGAGATTGATTCCTCCTTCTCTTAGTGTGTGTAGCCAAGGCTTGGTCATCCTCCTTGAGAAGGGATTCTCTATTGGCTACCCTAGCTTCTTCTTGAACACAATCCTCCAATACTACATCAAACTTCATACTTTCTTTTCTGGCATACATAGTTTGTATAAATGACTCCCAAGGTCTAGTGACACCATTTAGAGCAGTCATCACAAGTTCATCTTCATCAAGAGTATCACCAATGGCATCTAGTTGTTCCTTGATTTGGGAGACCCTTGGGAAGTAGTATTGAATGGATTCTCCTTTGTGCATCTTGGTATTCTTCAACTGAGTTCTTAGGTTCATCTTCCTATTGATGTTCTTTCCTTCATACATTCTTCCTAGGGAATCATACATTTCCTTTGGAGTCTTCTTGGATGCCACTTGGGGAATCAAGTGGTCCTTAATAGAATCAGCAATGATTCTTTTTTCCCTAATCAAATTCTTCCTATGCTTCTCATTGGCTTCATCTTCTTCAGGTTGTGCAACTTCATCCTTGATATATTGAGCAAGGTCATTCTCTTCAAGAATGAGACCAATTCTATATTTCCATGCTCGAAAATTCTCTATACCTTCAAGCTTGTATTCAAGCTTAGTGTTGGATCCATATTCTCTTGGGGGAGTCCAAGAGATAAGAGAAAGAGTATTACTTACCAAGAAACTTTACCTTTTCACTTTTTCGGATCTGCAACAGAATTTCTGGTTTATCGCACTTTTGGTAAAACTAGGGTTTGACTTTCCCGAAGTTCTGCCTAACCAAAAACCTTGATCTAGAGCTCAAACATCAGATCTTTAGAAGGGCTATTCATCCATGCAACCAGAATCCAAAAATACTAACTTTTGCAGAAACCCTAATTTTGGGAGAGAGAGAGAGAAATATAAATTCACCTTGTGAAAGATGTTCTATTCAGGCTAGCTCTGAAACCATGTTAGGTTTAAACTAATTTGACTAGCAAGATAACTGAAAGAAACATAATCACAAGATCGACAAATATATTATCTTGGGAAACCCTCATGGGGTAGAAAACCTAGCAAAGCTTTCCTCAATAAGATGATCAACCAAAATACAAGATGTGCTCCAAGACTTGACCTCCTTCTCTATCGCCTATGCAGACCTCTCAAACAGAAGTGCGCTATTTTCTGAGTTGAGCAAGTGTGAGATAAGTGAGGAGCAATCTCCTCTACTTATACTAGTTCCTGACTGACTAAATCCCTAATGGGGCGGACCTCTCCTAGTGAAGTCTAATAACCCCTAAATAATAAACTCGGCACCGACCCCCACATGGTGGGTCTAATAACCCTAGTTACCACAATCCATCGGAGGAATAAACATCTCCGGATACATAATAGGATCACCTCGGAGGTATGTAACATCTCCGGAATAATAAATTACAAATATAATATTCTTAGAAGTTACAATATTCAATAGGTGAACATGTGTTCCTCAAGGTAAAACCTAAAAAGAGCTCCCTAAGATTGGGAAGCTGTTCCAAATTAGCACCAAGGTATTGCGGACCTTTTGAAATCTTGTCCAGAGTAGGACCAATGGCATATCAGTTGGCATTGCCACCAAATTTTAAAGTACATAATGTATTTCACATCTCTCTTTTCAAAACATATGTGTGTGATGCTACTCATGTGATTAATTGGAATGATATACAGGTGGAACCAGAAGGAGATTTTCTGGTGGAACCGGATTGTATCATCGACATGAGGAAAAAATTTCTTCGTAATCGTACCATTGGACAGGTAAAGCTGCAGTGGAAGCACCTTAGTCCGGACGAAGCAACTTCGGAATTGCAAAGTAATATGCGGGTGGCATATCCAATGTTATCCCAGGAGGAACAAGAGGATTATGAATAAAGTAACATCTAGGACGATGTTGAACTTAAGAGGGGGTGTTTGTCACATACCCAAGTTCTAAACGATTTATGTTATGAAGGAAACATTATGTTTTATTTTTATTGTAAATTTTTATGACTATTGACCAAGTGGGGTCAAGGATGACTATGATTAATTACTTTGAAAATTTTATTACTAATAAATAATAGTGGAGACAAATATCTAAAGGAGACTGTTGATAATTGTTTTACTTCTGCAAACTTATCGTCTTTAAAAATCCATATATCATTTAGGTTAAAATGCTATATGGTAGTTAATTATAAAATTGATGAATGATACAATAAAATGCTTCCCTGCATTTTTCCACACATTATTTCAGTGTCATACTCTAGTACAGGGAAGAGTAATTAAAGATAGATTTGAATATTGATGCACTGTAAATAGACTCGAATCATAGATTGCATATATGCACATAGATTAATAGCAGAACTATTAACTTTCTTTTCATCTAAGTAAACTTATATAGTACAAGATTTATGTTAATGCATATCTTACTCTATAAATAGTATAAATAGGACAGAGTTCTGGAATGTTTCATAAATAGTTTCATTCATAATAGTAAACCTATAATAATTATAAAAATATTTGTTTTAGGGTTTTAAAACTAAAAACAATGCTTTTATCCTATTGTAAATCATCATAAATAAACATAGAGAATTAACAAAAAAAACAAATCGGTTCTTAATTAGTAACACGACTTATTTCAATATCAAATTATACTTTTAAAACTATTACAGAGAACATTTTCTTAAGTTTAAACAATGACCTTACAAAACCCTAATAAGGTCGAAACACATAGTTCAAGTATTCATAAACAAAATATGAATTGTAATTACTATAAGGAAAGTAGATCGAAATAATACATATCTATTATACAGTACCAGTAATGCGAAATATTATCACATACGAGTTTATTTAACTATCAATTAATACTAATCTTTAAATATTACAAGTCGAATATAAACTATTTTATCTGACGAATGTCCGAGGGTTCAAACCCTATCTTTATCTATACATTTTAATACTCTGAATGCATTGCATATGCTTAAGAAAAATGAAGGACTAGATATGAAAGTAGGGTTCGATACCCTAAGGGTTAACCCTGTCAAAATACATTTATATAAATATTTATAGTAGGGTGATAAAACCTAGCCTTACGGCTATCTTTAAAAACAACATTTAAAACTGAGACATTATATTGTGTTGCAAATAGTAACATAAATATCAAACTCAGGATTACAGCCACTAAACACAAAATAGTTTTATCTTAAGAACTAGACATTACTTTAATCCACCATTATCAACGGGCCTTTCCCTATCAACATCAATAGTAAGCACTGTAAATAACCAAGATTGGTCAAAAGCATCTCGTCACCTGGTGATCCATATTATATGTACTCTCTGGAAAACAATCTTTAATCTATATAAACATTATACATAAACAGTTTCAAAAAGGAAATTGTTGATAAACCAATGAGAGCTCTTAAAGATCAGGAGCAAAACTCTCTGAGTCGTAATCTTTCCTTTCGGCATACAACCGTGCAAAAAATGACAACAGTAAACGCTATCAAGAGTCTTTTCAAAAACTGCATTTGACGAAGGATTACATACTGGAAACAATGCCTTTTCACCATTCCTTCACATTTCAGAGTCATAATGTGGGGATCCAAAGAACCACTGAGGCTTACCGTAAGTCATATGCAACACATCCTTATCCATGAAGTTTCTTCTTCCAAGAAAGTTGACAAGAAACCACTTGCTCCTCTTCAACCAAAACCACAACGTTTTCGAGTTAGTTCAACTTCTTAAAAGGCATACATAACAGAAGATGTAAAAACGATATTCAGTATCACGATATTACCTTCTTAAAAACTGAACTGTTCCATTCCGACCTCTGAGATGCTAAGCTTCACCATCGAACCAGCATAAGGGTTTTGCAAACACTGTACTACAACAATCGTTGTTTCATTGATCAAACCTGATATCTCAATCCTTATATCATAAACATAAACATTATACAGGATGCAGGCTCTCAGTATCGAAACCTCAGAAGACTCTGCGGCCATGCCTTTTAAACCCTGGAAAATCGCAGAGCCTGTCGACCTCTCCCACAAAACTTACAAATGAATTGATTGACGAAGGGTGAGGGACTATCAGTACCAGGTTAGGGTTTATGCCAAAACCCAATACCACGTACAAGATCGACGGTGTAGATCAAACCATGGGGTTATGCTAGTATACGACCACCAAACCTCATTCAATGTCATTAAAAGTCACAACTCTCAACGTTAAGTATCCTGCCAACACATAATTCCACTATGAGTAATATCAAAGTCTATTCCATGCACAAGGTGTAAATTCTAGAGCTTATGGTAGGTAACATTATATTGTAAGTATATCCTTTTCGTAGATCAAGTTCATAAGGTATGTTACAATAATTTCCTTACTCATAGTTTATATGCATATAATTCATATGCATAGCAACTATGGAGCTTAGAACTCAAATATATAGTCTATAGCATAATGTTAATCAATTCGCATTTAGTCCATAGTTTATAGCATAGGTATACATGCCTTTAGCCTTAACTTATGTTTTGTTTTATATCATGTATGTACTCCGTATTATGGGTAGGTTGGATTTCCACCTTTGAAGGATGTAAATGGTTGGATCATATTAGAGGCATTCCTTGTAAAGGTATGCATAAAAACCTTGGTTAAATTATATATAATAATACTAATAACTCACATTAAAATTAACTTTGGAGGATCGATGTTAAACCATAGTAGAAGCTAGTAAATGCATGAAACTAGATAATGAATGTAACCAAAGAACACATCTCTATAACAGATAACAAATGATTAAATATTGAGTATGTCATTCATAGCTAGGGTAGGTCTTACCATCGCTTGAGTTAAATATCTCTACACTTTCATAATTAATATCAAAGGCTAAATATTGTCCAATAAGTTCCAAATTGAAATGCATCAGGATAAGCTTCAGTTGAAGTCTCTTTTCTTACCTGTAATCTGCAAATAGAAGTTAAGGCGTTAGCTATCAATAGATACGTAAGCCTCGGGGCATACATAAGGACCCCTTCATTACAATGAGACGATCAGTTAGAATCTAGCATCAAAGTTATAACATAAAACGATTAATGACGTTGTGCACTTTGAAGAAGAAGCAATTCAAGTGTCAAACATTAAATATATAATGTAAACTATTGTAATCATAAGACATTCTAATATTTGAATGACGTTTAATGACATTATATATTTCAAGTAAGTATCATACGTTGAAATAGAATAATAGTTGTTACGAAAACCGTCGTTGCTTGTAAGTGCCTAAAACCTTTAACCACCGACGATCTTTTATAGAAGTTGTCGTCATGTAAATTAATGGAATAGTGTTTAGACATATCGAAGTTAACACAAAGATGCATCTGCACAATAAATACAAGCATTAGAAGCTACTTAAAATTTTTAAATTTTAGTGAATTTTTTGGGATGTTACATGTGGTATCAGAGCACAAGTTCAAATACTAGGCCTAAAGTGGCTCACTCACGCAAATAAAAATTTAGGACAGAATTACAAATTATTGATTTTTATTTATTTTTGTTTTTGTTTTCAGTTTCAGCATTTTATAAATATATTATGCAGGTATGGAAGGGCCAGAAGAGTCGGCTGAGGATAGGTCCCTTAATAATGAACATAATAATAATGAACAAGGACACATTAATGTAGAAAACGTATTGGTTCAACTGAATGATAATTCATCTGAATTATTAAGAACAATAAAGGATTTAAAATTGAGATAAAAACTATTAAGGAAGAAAATGAATGAATCCTGAAAGCTCAAGAGGAGCTGAATCAAATATTGCTGAATAATTTTCAAAACAATGATCAAGATAAAGAAACATAAAATAATGTTCAATCTGAAAAGTTAAAGATTCACAAAAAAAACTATGCAACTTACGACCTAGAGTTGGTTGTTGTAATACATGCATTAAAGATGTGGCGCCATGAGTTAATTGGAAGAAAATTTACTTTAATGACAGATAATAAAGGTTTAAAATATTTGCTGGATCAACTAAATCTGAAAGCAAGGCAAGCTAGATGGCTAGCTTTCCTTAGCGAATATGATTTTTAGATTCAACACATTAAAGGTAAAGATAATAAGGTTGCAGATGCCTTAAGTAGAAATGCTAGTTTAAATTTTGTTTCACCAATCAACACTTATAAAAGTGAGCAGGAAAATTAGATTAAGGAAGGAATCATAATGGATGAAAAATATCAAAAATTACTTAGAAAGGTTGTTGAAGATAAAGTTGAAAATTTAATAACAGATTTTAGAATTGACGAAAGAGATTTACTTATAATAACCATTATCAAGCTTTAACAAAACTCAGCCCATTTGAAATTTTATATGGCAGAAAATGTAATACTCCTATTTCTTGGAGAAATCCAGTTGACAGGTTAATGCTAGGACCTGATTTATTAAAAGAAATGGAACTAATCGTGAAACATGTTGAAGGAAATTTGAAAATTGCACAAGATAGAGATAAAAGTCATGCGGATCTCAAAAGAACTTAAAAAGAGTTTCAGGTTGGTGAACATGTGTTCCTCAAGGTAAAACCTTAAAAGAGCTCCCTAAGATTGGGAAGATATGCTAAATTAGCACCAAGGTATTGCGGACCTTTTGAAATCTTGTCCAGAGTAGGACCAATGGCATATCAGTTAGCATTGCCACCAAATTTTAAAGTACATAATGTATTTCACATCTCTCTTTTGAAAATGTATGTGCGTGATGCTACTCATGTGATTAGTTGGAATGATATACAGGTGGAACTAGAAGGCAATTTTCTGGTGGAACCAGATTGTATTCTCGACAAGAGGAAAACATTTCTTCATAATTGTGCCATTGGATAGGTAAAGGTGCAGTGGAAGCACCTTAGTCTGGATGAAGCAACTTCGGAATTGGAAAGTAATATGCGGGTGGCATATCCAATTTTATCCCAGGAGGAACAAGAGGATGATGAATAAAGTAACATCGAGGACGATGTTGAACTTAAGAGGGGGTGTTTGTCACATACCCAAGTTCTAGACATTTTATGTTATGAAGGAAACATTATGTTTTATTTTTATTGTAAATTTTTATTACTATTGACCAAGTGGGGTCAAGGATGACTATAATTAATTACATTGAATATTTTATTATTAATAAATAATAGTGGAGACAAATATCCAAAGGAGACTGCATACATAAGGACCCCTTCATTGCAATGAGAGGATTAGTTAGACTCTAGCATCAAACTTATAACATAAAACGATTAATGAGGTTGTGCACTTTGAACAAGAAGTAATTCAAAAGTCAAACATTAAATATATAATGTAAACTATTTTAATCATAAGACATTCTAATATTTGAATCATGTATAATGACATTATATCTTTCATGTAACTATCATACGTTGAAATAGAATAACAATGGTTACGACAACCGTCGTTGCTTGTAAGTTCCGCAAACCATTAACCACCGATGACCTTTTATAGAAGTTGTCGTCATGTAAATTAATGGAATAGTGTTTAGACATATCGAAGTTAACACAAAGATGCTTTTGCACAATAAATACAAGCATTAAGAGCTACTTAAAAATTTTAAATTTTAGTGAATTTTTGGGGATGTTACATGTGTTATCATAGTGCGAGTTCAAATACTAGGCCTAAAGTGGCTCACACGTGCAAATAAAAATTTAGGACAAAATTACAAATTATTGATTTTTATTTATTTTTGTTTTTGTTTTCAGTTTTAGCATTTTATAAATATAGTTTGCAGGTATGGAAGGGCGAGAAGAGTCGGTAAGGGAGGTCCCTTAATAATGAACGGAATAATAATGAACAAGGACACATTAATGCAGACAACGTATTTGTTGAATTGAATGATAATTCATCTAAATTATTAAGAACTATAAAGGATTTAAAAATTGAGATAAAAACTATTAAGGAAGAAAATGAATGAATCTTGAAAGCTCAAGAGGAGCTGAATCAAATACTGCTGAATAATTTTCATAAAAACAGACTTTATGTGCCTAATGTTGCTGGAATTAAGTTGCTAATTTTAAATGAATTGCATAAAAGTCCATACTCAGGTCATCCTGGTTACTGAAAGATGATAACAATGATCAGAAAGGATTATATTTGGCCATGTATGAAAATTGAAGTAGCTAAATATAATGCTAGATGTATAGAATATCAACAAGTGAAGGATGAACATCAGCACCTAGTAGGACTGTTGCAGCCACTACCTGTTCTGGATTGGAAGTGGGAAATAATTAGTATTGATTTTATTACTGGTTTACCTAGAAATAAAAAAAAGAATGATTATGTACTGGTGGTTGTCGATAAGATTAGTAAAGCAACCCACTTCATACCTGTTAAGACAACCTACAAGGCTGCTAACATTGCTGAAATTTTTATGAAACAAATTTTTTATTTGCATGGGATTCCAAAAGTTATAATTTCTGACAGAGAGTCAAAGTTTACAGCAAATTTCTGGAAGTCTTTATCTAAAGGTTTAGATACTACTTTAAATTTCAATTCAACATTTCATCCAAAAATGGATGGGCAGACCGAAAGGGTCAATCAAATTCTTGAAGATATGTTAAGAATATATGTTAGAGATCAGCCAGGTAAATAAGAGGAATATTTACATCTTCCTGAGTTTGCTTATAATAACCATTATCAAGCTTCAACAAAACTCAGTCCATCTGAAATTTTATATGGCAGAAAATGTAAGACTCCTATTTCTTGGAGAAATCCAATTGACAGGTTAATGCTAGGACCTGATTTATTAAAAGAAATGGAACTAACCGTGAAACATGTTGAAGGCAATTTGAAAATTGCATAAGATAGACATAAAAGTCATGCAGATATCAAAAGAAATTAGAAAGAGTTTCACGTTGGTGAACATGTGTTCCTCAAGGTAAAACCTAAAACGAGCTTTCTAAGATTGGGAAGCTGTGCTAAATTAGCACCAAGGTATTGCGGACCTTTTGAAATCTTGTATAGGGTAGGACCAATGGCATATCAGTTGGCATTTCCATCAAATCTTAAAGTACATAATGTATTTCACATCTCTCTTTTGAAAATGTATGTGCGTGATGCTACTCATGTGATTAATTGGAATGATGTACAGGTGGAACCAGAAGGAGATTTTCTGGTGGAACCGGATTGTATCCTCGACAAGAGGAAAATTTTTCTTCGTAATCGTACCATTGGACAGGTAAAGGTGCAGTGGAAGCACCTTTGTCTAGATGAAGCAACTTCGGAATTGGAATGTAATATGCGGGTGCCTTATCCAATGTTATCCCAGGAGGAACAAGAGGATGATGAATAAAGTAACATCGAGGATGATGTTTAACTTAAGAGGGGGTGTTTGTCACATACCCAAGTTCTAGACATTTTATGTTATGAAGGAAACATTATGTTTTATTTTTATTGTAAAATTGTATGACTATTGACCAAGTCGGGTCAAGGATAACTACAATTAATTACTCTGAGTATTTTATTATTAATAAATAATAGTGGAGACAAATATCCAAAGGAGACTGTTGAATGAGTGTTCACTGACCCACCAGGAGGAATTGACTGGGGTGGAGAGAAAATCGACACTTGGAAGCATCCTCAACTCACTTCTAGTTGTTGTAGGGAAAAACTTCTCTACGTGTATGGTCATGTTCTCCAAGAAAGTGGAACTGAGCAGGTGGCTCATTTAATCAATAAAACTGACCAAAGAGCTAGGCATGCTTTTTATCTACCCATCGAATTCAGCAGGAGGTTGTTCATCCTTACCTTGTGATAATTTCTAAGCATAAGAGATTCGATGAGGCTAAGGTTAGAAGTGATTGAGTGAAGTAAGACTCCATTCTGAACTATTGCAGCCACATTACTGAGTTCAATATTGCTAAAAGAAAGAAGTACTACTATTGAGTTGCAGAGGAATTTATTCCATTACTCCACACAGCATCTTCATCATGGTGGTTCAGTGAACAGGCTCGGGGATCCTAAGGCAAGTATCTTGGCTGTCTTCAGGACAAGGTTGGGTGGAATGGGCACCTTTGGTTGTTTTTATCTACTACAGTTATCAGGTTCAAATCGTGTTATCTTATTTATTTTTTGTCAAGTATACTAATGATCGGAATGTATTATGTTCTCAGTTTTCTAATTATTTCTAAGTATTTTAGACTACTGATAATTGTTTTACTTCTGCAAACTTATCTACTTTAAAAATATGTATATCATTCAGGTTAAAATGCTAGATGGTTTGTTAATTATAAAATTGATGACTGATAGAATAAAATGCTTCCCTGCATTTTTCCACGCATTATTTCAGTGTCGTACTCTAGTACAGGGAAGAGTAATTAAAGATAGATTTGAATATTGATGCACTGTAAATAGACTCGAATCATAGATTGCATATATACACATAGATTAATAGAAGAACTATTAACTTTCTTTTCATCTAAGTAAACTTCTATAGTACAAGATTTATGTTAATACATATCTTACTCTATAAACAATATAAATAGGACAGAGTTCTAGAATGTTTCATAAATAGTTTCATTAATAATAGTAAACTTGTAATCATTATAAAAAATATTTTTTAGGGTCTTGAAATGAAAAACAACTCAGTCCTTAATTAGTAACAAGACTTATTTCAGTATCGAATTATACTTTTAAAACTATTACATAGAACATTTTCTTAAGTTTAAACAATGAACTTACAAAACCCTAATAGCGTCGAAACACATAGTTCAGGTCTTCATAAACAAAATATGAATTGTAATTACTGTAAGGAAAGTAGATCAAAATCATACAGATCTATTATACAGTACAAGTAATGTGAAATATCATCACATACGAGTTTATTTAACTATCAATTGATACTAAACTCTAAATATTACAAATCGAATAGCAACTCATTTATCTAACGAATTTCCCAGGGTTCAAACCCTCTCTTTTGCTATACATTTTAATACTATATATACATTGCATGTGTTTAAACAAAACGAAGGATTAGATACGAAACCAGGGTTCGATACCCTAAGGGTTAAGCCTGTCAAAGTACATTTATATAAATATTTATAGTAGGGTGATAAAACTCAGCCTTACGGCTATGTTTGCAAACAACATTTAAAACTGAGACATTATATTGTTTCACAAGTAGTAACATAAATATCAAACTGAGGCTTGTGTCCACTAAACGCAAAATAGTTTTATCTTAAGAACCAGACATTACTTTAATCCACCATTATCAACAGGCCTTGCCCTAACAACACCAATAGTAAGCACGGTAAATAACCAAGATTGGTCAAGAGCATCTCGTCACCTAGTAATCCATACTATACATACTCTCTGGAAAAATATATATTTTTCCATATAAACTTTAGACATAAATAGTTTCAAAAAGGAAATCATTGATAAACCAACAAGAGCTCTAAAAGCTCAGGAGCAAAACTCTCTTAGTCGTAATCTTGCCTTTCGGCATACAACCGTGCAAAAAATGACAACAGTAAACTCTATCAAGAGTCTTCTCAAAAACTACATTTGACGAATGATTACATACTGGAATCAATGCCTTTTCACCATTCCTTCACATTTCAGAGTCATAATGTGGGGAGCCAAAGAACCACTGAGGCTCACCATAAATCATATGCAGCACAGCCTTATCCACAAAGTTTTGTCTTCCAAGAAAGTTGACAGGAAACCACTTGCTCCTCTTCAACCAAAACCACAAAGTTTTCGAGTTAGTTCAGCTTCTTAAAAGGCATACATAATAGAAGATGTAAAAACGGTATTCAGTATCAAGATATTACCTTCTTAAAAATTGAACCATTCCAGTCCAAACTCTGAGATGCTAAGCTTCACCATAGAACCAACAGAAGGGTTTTCCAAACACTGTACTACAACAACCGTTGTTTCATTGATCAAAACTGAGATCTCAATCCTTATATCATAAACGATAAACATTATATAGGATGCAGGGTCTCAACATCGAAACCCCGAGAGAGTCTATTGCCATGCCTTTCAAACCCTAGAAAATTGCAGAGCTTGTCGGCCTCTCCCACAAAACTTACAAGTGAATTGATTGATGAAGGGTGAGGGACTATCAATGTCGGGTTAGGGTTTATCCCAAAACCCATGTCCACCTACAAGATCGATGGTGTAGATCCAGCCATGGGGTTATGCTAGTATATGACCACCAAAGCTCATTCAATGTCATTAAAAGTCACAACTCTCAACGCTAAGTATCCTGCCAACACATAATTCCACTACGAGTAATATCAAAGACTATTCCATGCATAAGGTGTAAAGTCTAGAGCTTATGGTAGGTAACATTATATTGTAAGTATAACATTTTCGTAGATCAAGTTCATAAGGTATGTTACAATAATTTCCTTACTCATAGTTCATATGCATAGCGACTATGGCTCTTAGACCTCAAATATATAGTCTATAGCATAATGCTAATCAATTCACATTTAGTCCATAGTTTATAGCATAGGTATACATGCCTTTAGCCTTAATGTATGTTTTGTTTTATATCATGTATGCACTCCATATTATGGGTAGGTTGGATTTCCACCTTTGAAGGATGTAAATGGTTGGATCATATTAGAGGCATTCCTTGCAAAGGTATGCATAAAAACCTTAGTTAAATTATATATAATAACACCAATAACTCACATTAAAATTAACTTTGGAGGATCGATGTTAAACCATCGTAGAAGCTAGTAAATGCATGAAACTGAATAATGAGTGTAACCAGAGAACACATGTCTATAACATATAATAAATGATTAAATCCTGAGTATGTCATTCTTAGCTAGGGTAGGTCTTACCCTCGCTTGAGTTAAAGATCTCTACACTTTTGCAATTAATATCAAAGGTTAAATATTGTAGAATAAGTTCCAAATTGAAATGCATCGGGATATGCTTCAGTTGAAGTCTCTTTTCTTACCTGTAATCTCCAAATAGAAGTTAAGGCATTACCTATCAATAGCTAAGTAAGCCTCGGGGTGTACATAAGGACCCCTTCATTACAATGAGACGATCAGTTAGAATCTAGCATCAAACTTATAACATAAAACGATTAATGATGTTGTGCACTTTGAACAAGAAACAATTAAAGTGTCAAACATTAAATATATAATGTAAACTATTGTAATCATAAGACATTCTAATATTTGAATGATGTTTAATGGCATTATATCTTTCAAGTAACTATCATACATTGAAATTGAATAATAGCTGTTACGACAACTGTCGTTGCTTGTAAGTGCCATAAACCTTTAACCACCGATGACCTTTTATAGAATTTTTCATCATGTAAATTAATGGAATAGTGATTAGACATATCGAAATTAACACAAAGATACTTTCGCACAATAAATACAAGCAATAAAATATACTTAAAAATTTTAAATTTTAGTGAATTTTTGGGGATGTTACAGGCTATGTATCCAGTAAGGAGTACCACTTAGGCTCACTCATAGCCTTGGTTCACAGTCAATCAGGGTCATCCAACACATAGCTTGCTTTATCAAGCAAATGGGAAGCATGTAAGCATATTCTAAGTCAATAAGCTCATCCACAGAGCTATGGGAATTTCCCAATGATATCATCCAGTTCAGACACCCCCATCACCTCCACTTCAACCTACATAAAGTCCTTTTCATTGCTGCACAATCCCTAGGTTTTCCCTTCCTTTAGCACTTACTTGGGAAAGTGTGGCTGATCCTGACTACTAAATCACAATAATTGAGTCCTCACTCGTTCTAGAATGCAGAACTAAACCCTCCTGGTCTCTTCCCACTATTTTTCTCGTCGTCTCACCACTTGAATCCACCCAAATGTTTGGAACTATGAATTCTTCATTGGTCTTGCTTCCTAAGCCAATTTCTAGACGATCTTAGCTATGGAATTCACAACCTAACTCAGGATCATGATTTCGAGTTCATGGCCCCTCTCTTTGGTTTTTTGGGTCGCATAAGGGTCCAACTGATGCCTGGATGATCAACCATGGCCTATGGATGGGTAATACGTCCTCCACGAGGTAGGGTCGCTTATGGGACAAGCAAAACACATCCGCATACCCTGCCTTACGAATTTAAGGGATGTCCCATACTCCATCGACCTCATGAACAATGCTCTTCACCCACTTCCTTACAAAAAAATTCAATGGAATCTAGGAGAGTCAAAGGGATTCTCAAGGTGACAAATGGAAACCTAGGGTTCAATCCCACAACCCCCTCACCACTCCCTAGTGGATACACATATCCCCCTCATTTAGTTGCATTCATAGCCATCCCTTGGGGTTTTAGTTATAGGGTATTATTTACATCATTTACATTTTCCATGGCTTACTAGAACATGGTTACCATAATACTGAATGTTTTCCTCTTGAAGGCCGAGCATTCACTAGCGAGGCCTTGGATTTGGCCTCCAAGCTAGGAATCATACATATAGCATACAATATTTACATTACAACCAAAATATCATAAGGGTAAAAATGGGGGTATTACACTGAAATCCCATCATTTTTATCTCATATACACACAATCAACATATCTTTACACTATCCTTCCTGATGCCCCCCAGCATCAGTCATTGGATCCTACACCCACGTGCTCACCACATTCAATGAATGGTCTTATTAGGTCCATTTCTCACTTAGGAAAGTTTCCTCCTACCACTTTCGTGCCATTTAATATGGCTCCACAATACCCATCCATGCCACTTGCGTCGGTACCCATTTCCCCAGTACCAACCCCACCAGTTATTCAGCTATAGTATGGACCCTATATCCATACTTATCCAAATTTTAGCCATAGTATAATGGTTCCTACACCGCAAAGTCGTTCCTACATCCACCTCTTATGGAACGCAAGAGGCACTTATCCCACCCCTAGGGTATAACCCTTATTATCCATTCCCATGCCCGATTGGTCAGCAACCCATACCTCACATGGGGGTGAACCTCGTTCAACCTTCTTATGCTCCACAAGATCAATAGTTTGATAAATTGATCACTGCAAACCCCAATAATCCACAGCCTCAGGGGAAGAAGAAAGGAAAGAACAAGAAAAACCAATAGTCGAGGCAAGGGGGAAACCCCCTTTCCCAACAAATACAAAATGTGGGTAATCAAAACACAGGGACTAATGATTCCCCCAAACAAGGAAAGAACACAAACTTGAGGACCAATTATTGATGTTGCATTTGCGGCAAGTATGACCATTACATCCATCACTTCCCTCGAATCCCCAACTTCCGGTAGCTAGTTGAAGCCAAGAAGAAGACATTGAAAAACCCCCTCACGTCACGAATCCTCCACAACCCCAAACCATTGTATTGAAACAACCCTTTGCAAACCAAGGCGTTTCCCATACTCCTTGGTTTGCAAAGGGCTATCCCATAGTCGATCAACCTCATGAACAATGCTCTTCACCCACTTCCTTACAACAACATTCAATGGAAGCTAGGAAAGTCAAAGGGGTTCTCAAGGTGACAAATGGAAACCCGGGTTTCAATTGGACAACCCACTCACCACTCCCTAGTGGATACACATAGCCCCCTCATTTAGTTGCATCCATAGCTAGCCCTTGGTATTTTATTTATAAGGTATTATTTATATAATTTACATTTTTCATGGCTTACTAGCACATGGTTACCATAATACCAAATACTTGCATCTTCAAGGACGAGCATTCACTAGCAGGGCCTTGGCTGTGAGCTCCACTCTAGGAATCATACATAACATGCATACAAAATTTACTGTACATCCAAAATATCCCAAGGGTCAAAATGGGGGTATTACAATTCCCCTCACCTTATAATAACACCATCATCAGTGTTCCAATACTTAGGAATACATATACAGTTTACATGTCCAAACTTTACAAAACTTTTGCAGTTCTGCCTTGTATTTTACCCCTTTACTTTGAACCTTTAGGACCAAGTTCTTTGGATTCCAAAAGATACCCTAGTTGGCTTTAATCTTCCAACTCTGCAGGTGGGAATTTCTCCACAACAACCCCTTCCTTCTCTTTACCTTCCAGCGGATCTACATGTCTGGAAACTTCATGGCTGCTAACTCTCTTGTTGTTCTTTGTTGGGAAGTTGTCGAGGAAATGATTTCCTCCACATTCCCAACATTTCAGTGGATGCTTCTTCTTTACCTACTCATTTTCCTTTCAGTCTTCCCACCTAGATTGTTTCATAGTGGACTGATTGGATGAATACATCTTCATTTACCCATTGTCCTTTCCATTGTTGATTGTTTTTAGAATGCTTTTTACCTGCCTTTGTAGAAAAAAAAAGTCTTGCAAAACCTTGTGGTTCATCTCATTCTGTTGCTTTTGTAGCTTGAGAATATCTCCAATATTTTCTTGGGTCTTGGCAATTATTTGAAGAATATTTTTAGCCAAATCCAATAGCCTTTGGTCTAATTCCATCGTAAATGTACACAGCTACCTAAATTTTGCTTGCTAGCACCACTTGTTTTGTAACAGCTATGACCAATTGATTTCAATTTCTCACCTGTGAAATCCATCATTGCAAATCTTGTTAGGCCAAGCATAACATAAACATTAAAAATCACTCAATTATTTGCTCAATTGACATGAAGATCCCATCCTCTATTCATTAGACTTCCACACTTTTCATGCTTTCCCAACATACACATGAAATCATTCATGCTCATCCTTTGATAGAAAATTTACTATTTCAGCATTGACAATTTATTTTCAAGCAAATAAACACAATCCACTTTCATCCCTAACATGCATTCAACGATTTTCTCTTTTCTAAAAGGCATCAATCAAAAAGGAAAAAGAAGAGTAAGAGTTTCCCCCTCTTAGTCTTGTTCCAATATGGAGTCACACCACCACTGTGGTTCCCTACTCCTTAGCCTCTTTCACTTTAATGTGAATGATTGACTTTCCCTTTCTTGTTTTGGCAATGACACTTAGTTTATAAGGTCTTTCCAAGGCTTTTTGAACCTGGGAACCCCTCCTCGTGGTTTTCCTATAGAACCTTGGCCGTTAGGACCCACACCAGTCCACTAGCACCATCTTCCATTGATGCTCATACTGATATTTCTAGGACAATCACACATGCATCCTTAGCATGCCTTCATAGTCTTTTCTTCCTGTAATGACCTAGGTTTCCAACAAAGAAACAACAGTGTATCAGCTTGGCTGTTATAAGACTTGTTAATGAAATTTTCATTATCCAGAATAAGAAATAGATGAAATTTAGATACTTATCTGCATTGGGAATTTCCTCTCTATTCCATAGGTTCCTTCTTTGGTTTACAAGCCTTGGACCACCTGTGGAATGAATGTTGTCCAATAGACAGGCTGCTCCACAACATCCAAATAGTCAATGCCAAGCCATTACACCAACTGGGTTTATCAGACATTGATGGTGCCAAACCAGTCCCATACCTGGTTTTCCCTCTCCATTGGCAAGCCAACACTTCCGTGTGGGTCACCAGGACAATGGAAGGGAACTACATCATGACCATTTCAAGGTCAAGGGTTCTACTATGGAGCCATATACATCTCAAGGGTTTCCAGTCAGTCTCGGCACCCCCTTTATTGCTGAACCAATAGGGATTTTATGCTTTTACCAATATCACCATATTCCAACTCACACTACCCAACCAACATATCGACTCAATCACTCCCCACATATAAGGGTAGTACCCTTCTTCACTTTGATTCCTTAGTGTGTAGCACCAAATTGCATCTTTTTAAGATGACAACACAAGGTGGGTAACCAATCTCATCAGTATTACTGATATAAAATTGTAAACATATTTCATAACATTCACTATCTAATATTGAAACACCAGGAATGCGTCCATTCCTTTAGGGTGTAGTCAATATTGAAAACCCTATCATATCCCAACACCTGGAAGGCATGCACCCCTTTTCTAATGTGAGCCATGTAGACCCTAATCATACTCAAGCAGTTGGAAATGAAAAAAAATAAAAACATGCTCTACCTATTAACTATATTAATTAGACATGCATATTGTTAGCTAGGGTTACATAATACTCATCCATTTGCAGATGTATTTTCTCTTCATTCATGAGGAATGGAGATCCCTTCTATGAGTCAACAGTCCCTTGCTTTTCCACCCCAAACCCTCTCACATTCCATAGAAAACATATGCCCTATTGGAATAATTTTACCATTTCATCCACATTGTACTTCAACTAAGATAACATCCTTAAAATATGCAATGGAATTTCTCCTGAAACCCATTTCCAAGACATGGGATCCTTCCCATGGAGTTTGGTTTTTGCAGGACATCACACATGGTCTTCCTGCAATGGTTCTTCATGACACACTTCTCAAACAACCAAACAATTAGTGGCATTTATCAATAAATTCAAATATGATTTCTCCGTAACCAATCAATGGAATTAATAATTAAATTCAATATGAATTTACAATTCTATCTACTACAGAATTTGATTTTCTTAGCCATGAGGTCATCCTCATAAACTTAAATCAAAGGGTTTGAAATATGAAATGGACAATATGAGTTGCTCATAACTTTAATATTACAACCATGAGACCCTTCTCATGAAGTTTGGCTCTAGCACATGCTCAAGTCCATCCTTCATTATGGTCATACCCACATGGCCATGCCAAAGAAATTCTACCTAAAATATGAAATCTTAAATCAGTCCAAAAAATTGTAAGTTTTCATGCATATAATATTTCATTGTTGCAACAGTCACCGAAGTGGTCTGAGAATTATAATACCCAATAATTCGAACGTTATCAGTTGTTCACATCTCAAGGATAGTGAAATCTATATGTACTCTATATGGATCATTATCACAATGAAACTGCAAGATACCATCACACCATCTATGCAATTTAATAAAAACTTCAATACTCCTTACTTCACAACCATATCCCTTCATGCAACTCGGTCCTTCCAACATAGCATTATGGTAGTCCATCAAACATGACTACCTTCTTCATGCAATCATTCTCCTGCATTCATAGCAGGTCATGAAATGATCCCAGAATTACCATTAATTCATCATTTCATATAATATCTAATTGCAACGACACATACCTAACACAACCATGCATTCATACAATGCATATCAACATGTGCACTCACACCTATGCATGCACATTTACATCACTCACTGTTAGTTTTTCATAATTTACTTCAATCTGATCTAGAATGTTAACTGAGAGAACAACATGTACAGCATATCAATCATGGACACAATAATGCAAGCACACAAGAGACATGGAGTTTACTTGTGGAAAACCATAAAGGTGAAAAACCCCAATAACTTCTTCAGAGATAGATAGAGCAATGATACAACCCAAGCATAAGAGATAGACATCTCCTAGAAGTATCTTCTCCTCCTCCATAAGTGTGCCACTCTCCAAAGAGTGTGTGTGAGAATAGAATGATCAAATAGAGTGCCTCCCGCACTCTATTTATACTTGACTTGACTTGCCTAATAAACTTTACTAGGTCGACCTTAACTTAACCACATAACATAATGTTGACTGGGCCAACCCCCAATAGGGTGGTCTAATAACCCTTTGACCCACATGGCCGACCCCCAATAGGGTGGTCTAATAACCCTTCGACCCACATGACTTATACAGGGCCGACCCCTACAAGGTGGTCTAATAACCCATCAAGTATAAGTCATAACAATTACAATATAAATGATGACACTTCCATATAGAAGAATAATAACATCTCTATAGGAATACAAACACTTCCGTATAGAGGAATAATACATCTCTATAGGAGTACAATAAATATATATATGAAATACATTTCGAAGTTACATATAAATCAACACTCAGACAATCTTTTAATGTGCATTCACTCAATGCGTAACCACAAGATTGTACAAAATATTTTTAATGTGCATCCACTAAATGTCACTTTGCATTGATTCATGAATACTATACTATCATGTCATCCATTCTATTATCCCAACAAATTATGGTCCTAACCAGGGCTATCTCATATAACATGCACTACCATAACAGGACCATAAGTCCTCACTTA
Source organism: Larix kaempferi (assembly GCA_027924585.1). Classification (NCBI taxonomy): domain Eukaryota; kingdom Viridiplantae; phylum Streptophyta; class Pinopsida; order Pinales; family Pinaceae; genus Larix; species Larix kaempferi. The sequence goes on along the minus strand of BSBM01000318.1, from coordinate 10,814,750 downwards.
ATTTGGTTATTAAACTCATAACCAGAATGGCATACTATATTTTCGTAAGAATGCATTCTAAATTTTTAAATAGTCACATGGTAGAAGGTTCCTTTCCCTTACTACCCCATACCTCACCATGCCATGGTGGTATGGAATTCACATAGATGCATTCAACCTTACATTCATACCATTTCATCATTACTAAATATGGTTCTAGGGATTCTTACCCAATCCCCATTTCAACGCTTGTACAATTAGCATAAGTAAAATATTATGTGCATGTATCCCATTAGCATCTTTTATGTTACTTGATCAACTTGGTCTCTTTCCAAGGACTACACCATCCTTTCTTCAACCTCATGATAATAGATTTGTTGCACCAACCTTTCCTTCATAAGGCTATTGGTCACATGAAACAACATCATGTACATCTTCAACCATGCTTCAACCACAACAATTGTCATTAGTGGCTCATTGCATATGTAAAACCTCACCACTATTACCAATATGCAACATCCTATACATGCACAAACATTTTCACATGCACTATGCAATATCTAGCAATATGCCCATTAGTGAATAATCATTTCACCCATCTAATTCCTTGCATGTTCAACATTCCTATGCCAATCTTTCTGTATGTAAAACTCAGAAAATATGAATACAAGAACAAGACAGGGGTTAAGGAGTTCTACCTTTCCATTCCCTTTCATAGCATGTAATTATTCTTCCATATCATAGCTGGTCCAATTTCATGGCCTTGTCAACCCTCTGTAGCTTTCCTTGAGTATTGCAATAGTCCTCATTGTTTCAGGTTCACATGATTTGCTATTCACAATACTCCCAAATTATGGCCAAGTCCAACTCGACCTCTCTTGGACTAACCTGTAAGCTTACTTTGGCTCAAGCAGTCCAAGTGCTGCAACCTTGGGCTATGATACCACTCTATCGCATCCCCTGTCACCTTGGTCTCGAGGAAATGGGAGACAACCCTTGGATCTACTTGTTAATTTTTTTTTCTTCTTTTTCCAAGCAATCCCAAAGGTTTCGCAACGCTGCACCCACAATGATTTTCAGTCCTCAATCCGCAATCCGCAATACAGAACATAGAAAGGTAGAACCACAAATGCACAATGATGAAGATTTACCCCTCTGAATTTCACAATATGAAATCCGCAATAAGGCATTCGAAAGTCGGAACACCAAATTCTACCGCTCTAGAAAACTTCACTTCTGACTTCCGCAATCCGCAATGCGGAACTTGGAAGTTGTAACACCAAAGTTCTTCTCCGAAGAACATCTCCTCTCCGAATTCTTCAATCCGCAATCTGCCTTGCAAGAATCAAAAGTCGGAATCCCCAATCGCATGCCACCAAAGAAATGCACCTCCGACATCCGTAACCCATAATCCACAGTGTGGAAATTAGAAATTGGAGTGCCCAATTACATAGTGCCTAAACCCACATCTCCGAATTCCGCAATCTGCAATCCGCAGTGCGGAAATTGGAAGTCAGAATGTCAATTTTACCAACTCACTAAATTACCTTTCCAAATTAAGCAAGTCGCAATGTGGAACTCGGAAGTCATAAATCCAACTTCTCCAAATTACATTTCCACAATCCGCAATGTGGAACTAGGAAGTTGGAACCCCAACTTTCCAACCTGAAAAAATTACGTCCCCAACTTTCGCAATCTGCTATACACCTTGCGAAAGTCAGAAGTCCAACTTTACAACTTCGGAAATTTTGCCTTTACGACTTCCGCAATATGCAATATGCATGCGTGATTCAATAGTTGGAACCACCATTTCGCAACCCCATAGAAAATTCCCTTCCAACTTCCGTAATCCGCAATCTGCATGTCGGTTCGGAAAGTCAAAAGCCCAACCGAACAACTTCTCTAGCCCATAACTTCTTCATCCTAAGTCCATTTTGGGAAACTTCGGTACCATTGGAAAGATATTGGCGAGCACTCTGCAACTGGATGATCCTCATCTATACCTAAGAACATTAATTTTTTCCTTCTTCTGATCAAAATATAGCCTTAAACCCCATCTATGCCTCTTTACCACCCTATATGGCCTTAAACCCCATCTATGCCTCTTTACCACCTTATAAAGAGCTCTGCTCCACTCTTCCATATCCTCTCAGCTTCATCTGATCCACAGGGGTAATGAACACCACATGGGAGGCATTTATTATTTCCCCACAGCCATGAATTAAGTAGTATGCATCTCATATTCCTTGCACTTAGTCCTATTCATCAAAGAACCATTCATAGACTTAGCCCTAATTTATCAATGGTCAATTTAGAGACATTACACCAATAAAAATGCAAATGCGCAAAAGCATAATAATTCACTCATGTATTCATATTCATACACCAATAAACACGGGAGGATGAAACATTATCCATACACATCAAATGGAATACATCTGCATATTCCTCCCAGGCAGATTGATAAAATAGCATGCAGAGACTTAGCTCTATTCCTAAAGCATAAATACATATGAGTACCAACATAAGGATAAGAATGTAAGTGTGCAAGAACAATGTAATTAACACACACACAACATAAATTAGCCATATTAACACATAGGGAAGTCAGACCTTATTCACACACACATTTTCCATCAATAACAGTCATTACTAGTTAAACCATTGCAAAGATAAAAACATATGGAATGGGTATAACTTAACATAGAGGACACTTATCTTTTCCATTGAATCCCCAAGCAAAATGGCTATGGACTGCAACGTTCCAAACCAACCATAGGTATCTTCCCAACCTATATTAATTCAGCACTCAAAGATCACCCCCAATATGGGGCTATGTATCCACTAATGAGTACCATTAAAGCTCACTCAAAGCCTTGGTTCACATTCAATCAGGGTCATCCAACACATAGCTATCTTTGTCAAGCAAATGGGGAAAGTAAGGGTATTATAACTCAATAATCTCATCCATAGATCTATGGGCATATCCCTATGATATCATCTAGTTCAGGAACCCCATCACCTCCACTCTCAGCCTAAGTAATGTCCCCTTCACTACCACACAGTCCCTAGGGTGCCCCTTCCCTTAGAACTAACCTAGGAAAGTGTGGTTGATCCTGACTACTAAATCAAAATAATTGGGCCCTCATTGGATCTAGCATGCAGAACTAAACCCTCCTGGTCTCTTCCCACTGATTTTATGGTCATCTCACCACTCAAATCCACCCAAAGGTTCAGAACTATGGATTCCTTGTTGATATTGCTTCATACGCCAATTTTTGGATTATCTTAGCTCTAAAATTCGCGGCCTTACTCAGGATCGCAAATTCTAGTTCTTCCCCCCCCTATTCACTCTGTTGGGCTTCATAAGGGTCCAACTGATGCCTGTATGATCAACCATGGTCTCAGGATGGGGAATATGTCCTCTACGAGGTAGGGTGGCTTATGGGACAAGAAAAACATAGCCCCATACCCTAACTTACATATTTCAGGGTTGTCCCATACTCCATCGACCTCATGAACATTTCTCTTCACCCACTTCCTTACAACAACATTCAATGGAAGCTAGGACTGTAAAAGGGGTTCTCAAGGTGACAAATGGAAACCTAGGGTTCAACCCCACAACCCCCTCACCACTCCCTAGTGGATACACATAGCCCCCTCATTTAGTTGAATCCATAGCTAGCCCTTGGTATTTTATTTACAGGGTATTATTTACATCATTTACATTTTCCATGGATTACTAGCACATGGTTACCATAATACCAAATACTTGCTTCTTCAAGTCCAAGCATTCACTAGTGGGACCTTAGCCTTGAGATCCACGCTAGGTGTTAGTCCCAAAGACATTCTAAGGATGCTTTTAGAACTGTGCATGGGCATCAATAAAATATTATGTGTTCTTTTGTTTGATCAAAATCACATTCATCATAAAAATAATACAGACAGAAAAAATATTGGAATATTATGGGGAGTACTTTGATATGCCAATGATAAAATATTGAATAAATTGATGTTAATGAAGAGGCACGCAACAAAGGTACTTCAGAGAGAATAAGTATTTGTTCTGTGTTTGAGAATAACATACTAGGCCTAAGAGAGGAATTCAACAGTTCTAAAAAGAATGATCATAAAACTAAAATTGAATAATATGAGGATATAATTTCCAGATAACCCAACATGAATACTTCATGCCATGAAAATATTAGAAGCCATACTTTAAGCTTGTAGCACTCACATTAAAATCAGAACCAGATTCATAAATCATGAACATATGAAAGAGATGAATTAACAGAAGGAAAAATACTAACTAGACACATCAAAGCTTTGAATCCATGAAATCCCAATCTCGAGCAAAAGATGTTCTTCTTTACATTTGTTCACCACTTGTTATTTTGTATAGCCCAACGACTTTATACATTTATGTTCGAACTTTGCAACAAAATTTGTTACTAGAAACAAACTTGAGTACTATGGTTGACTAGTACGCTGATGAGATTGGGACACACTTGCTTGCTAAGGAAAGATTCCATACTGATTGGAAGAGACTTCTGTTGTGGGCTGCATGGTCGCAACTGCGACTATTGCTTGATTCTTGGTGAAATGGTCTAATTACTTGACTGTGAGAAACTTAGCAATAGCCTTCCAATCCTTACCCATGGGGTAGCTATAGAACTTGAGCTCTCTCACTAGTACATTTGGGCAGATTTTTCAACGAAATATTTCCACGTTTCGAACATTCATGGAAAAATACAATAAAATTTAAGATGTCTTTTCATTTTTTTTATCATGGCGGAAAAACCGTGGCAATATCGACATTTTTTACTTTTTGACGAACTTTCGTCTCTATATCGACGAACTATGGATATCTTTGCACACCTGCCAAACCAATGCTAGTTTCCAAGTACGGCTCTTGGATTTTTACATGTGGGTCAACTCATGCATTTTTGTCGATATAGAGATGATTGTTGATCTGTAAATACATACTTTAAGACAATTTTAGACACATTTGCTATAGTTACGACAAGGTTCCTGGTGATTGATTGAGCCCATATTTTGAACTTGCGACAAATTTCGTGGTGATTGTTTGAGATCGGATATTCTACATCCCTCCAATTTTGAACTTGCATGGTTAGTATTTTTATATTTTTTTGTATATATGTTAAGAAAAAAAAATCAGGATTTTTTTTAACATGCATGTTTGAACGAAATTTAATTTTTTTTGTCTTTGTTTTTAATTTAGAATTGCTACATATATCTCATGTGATTAATTAGTTATACTTACATGTTTTTATAGGATTTGCATATGATGATTATATATTAATTACTAATTAAAATTCTTCTTTTTTCTATAGTTCTATTAAACCTAAAATCATAATTGAAAACCACCTCAGTAGTATCCAAGAACTTGCAGTTATGCTTGTGATTGCCTTGGATTCTTCAACAATTGAAGTATGAGATTCAACTGTGTCACATGGTTCTGCCACCCTTGTTCTTTGTTTTCTCTTGTATGTTTGTCCAATAATATAATCCATACAATCAGATACCAACAACAAGATTTTCCTAAATACATTCTTTATCAACCATATCCAATACTAGAGAGAGTCATACTCAACAATCATCCGATAAATTCATAAAAGGTAAGCATGCATCAAGGACAACTTTCATTTGGACCATTTGGACCACCTAGTGTTCCAATGCCCAAACTACCAAGGTCTCCTTGTGAGTAAATCAAAGGCCATTGCACAACACTTGTTGGCATCAATGAAAACTTCAGTCTTCATGTTTTTCTTTATAGAAATTGGTATATAATAAATTGTATTTACAAATATACTTATATATAATGTATTTTACAAGTTATTGTTTTGTATGGTGTAGGTAAGACAATTACTTGTCACTACAAGGATTTGCCACTATGAATGAAAATGCAAGGAAGCTTGCTTAGTTTAGAGCAGCGTTAGAGGTGAGGGGATATGGAAAATGTTATTTCCCTTGCTCTGATTGCAGGGGCTTGCAAAGAAGAAGACTTTTAATAACAACATCTGAAATAAATTGTAGGGAGAAAGGGCATGCCAAATGGGGTTATGAATATCATCCCTTGGTAAGAGGTTATTCAATTTTTAATGTATTCTCTATAATAGTCATCATGTCATGAATTTCAGTAAGATGTCTTATCTTTTTATTATATGTTCTATGCACACTAATTTTACTACGTTGTTTGTAAATATATAGACAATTCCCCCAAAATGTCGCTCTCGAGAGAGTTATTTCCCAAGTACTAGCAGAAATACTCATTTATAGGGTGACAAACATCTAGATCAAAATATTGAAGCTAATCAATTTCTTAATGATGATATGGATGGAGATAACGTTAGTGATACAATTCAGGAAGATGAGATACATAGATTGATCTACAACACATTTTCTCCAATGGATGAGGACATCCATGATGATAGTCATGATGTTTATCCTCTACTCGAGAAGTCATGCCAACCTCTCTATGAAGGCTTAAAAGCATATCTTCTATCTGCTATATTGTTGTTAGTGAACTTGAAGGTTTTGAATGGTTTATCAAACACGTGTCTCACACAGATACTAAGGTATGTAATTTGTTAATTATTTATGTTTGCATGTTCACATGTACATAAAGGGTTGACTTTTTTCCTATATTGCTATTGTTATCTAATTTGTAAAGTATGGATGCAGTATTCATGATTAATATTGTTTGCATTGACTTATTATTTTGCATTTTGTAGATTGTTAGGTGAATTTCTATTACCAACGTCAAATATTTTACCATGCACATATCGAGAGATATATGTGATTATGAAAGAATTTGGAATGGAGTATCAAGCTATTGATGCATGTACTAATGATCATATCATATATTGTGGACAATATGTACTAGAAAATGAATGCCCACAATGTCAAACAAGTAGGTATCGAACCGATAAAGTGACAAAAAAGGTGCCTCACAAAGTTCTTCGTTATATTCCGATAATCCCACGTTTACATCAATTGTTTAGGTGTCAAAGTATACCACAGTTTAGGTATTTCCATGCGAAGAACAAAATCCGAGAGGATGTTCTTTGAATGCCTGCAGATGGTTCTGCATTGAGGTACATCGAAGAAAAGTGGCCAATTTTCAAAGAAGAACATCGTAATGTTAAACTTTCCTTGGAAGCCGATGGTGTCAATCCATTTGGAGAGCTTCGTTCTACCTACTCAGTGTGGCATGTTTTTGTTATAAACAATAACCTTCCTCCTTGGATGTCGATCAAGAGAGAGCACACAATGTTGGCAATGATTGTTCTAGGTATTTAATTATTTTATATTTTTTTACTTGAAATTTTGATCACTAAATATTTCATTTCTTTGTTTTGTGCATGATAATTATGTCTCTTATATATAACGAAATATAGCTAAATATAATTAATCATGTATGTTGGACCAATTAGGTAAGTACCAAGTTAAATATATGAAAGTATATATTGAGCCTCTTATTGATGAGTTGCTAAAGTTATGGGTTGGCGTCACTATGTATGACATCTCTAGACCAATAGGTAAAAGACGATTTTAATTCCACAGAATACTTGCATTTACAATTCATGATGCTCCCAGGTTAACACATTTTTGTGTTATATTGTTACTTTATTTTGTTCTTTAATATTATGTATATCTATTGAAAATATCTTGCATTATTTTAAATGGTAATTCTAATTCGCTACCCTAATTGATATACCATGTAGATCTTCAAACAAAGGGTAACTTTTCATGTGCATTTTGCGGTCTCAGGATAAAATCTCATCGTTCAAGGAGTTTAGTAAAGGAAGTGTTTGATGAGTATAGCCACTTTCTACCTAAGAACCATAGGTATCGAACTACAAACAAAGAAAAATTCAATGGTAAAGAAGAGAATGGAAAAAAACCACGAATAATGACACCTCACCTATGGAAGTTCGAATATAATAGAAATCGTCAAGGTATGCCAAATTATTTATGTATTGTTGGAATATTGGTCAATACATAGCCAAATTTCTAAATATGCAAAACAATATTTTTCCTACTTTGGGAGATTGATTTCTTGCACATGTGACCATCATAAGGAAAACTAAAAGCATGGGTGGATAACCACTTCAACAAGGAACATATCTATGTCACCCTATGAATTTTATTAGCATAAGGACACCTCTTTGCAGTCATTTCCAAATGGCCTTTTAATACTGCTAATTCAACACTTAGACAAAAATTGTCAAACCCTAGGGTAACATGAGAATTTTATTTTCACCAATTTTGAAGTGTGAGACACCCAATAGATAGAGGCCAACAAAGTGACTTCATCTAAACCGATTTAACCTCTTGAAGCCTCTTCCTGTCTCCTCGGTAGGCATTTTACTGGAGTAGTGCAAATCAAGTTGAGAGGTACTTTTGGCAGATTGATATTGATGACCATAGTTGTCATTGATGACAACACAATAATGATAAAGAGATGGAAGTGTTGAAGAAGACTATGACAAGGTTAATGCATGACAAGTGGGACAAGATGATGTGGCAAGTATTGTTAAGTTTTAAACCAAATAGACTAGCAAGATCACTGAAAGAAACATAATCACAAGATAGACACAGAAATTACCCTGGGAAACCCTCATGGGGTAGAAAACCCAGCAAAGCTTTCCTCAATAATATGATCAACCAAAATACAAGATGTGCTCCAAGACTTGTCCTCCTTCTCTATCTTCCAGACAGACCTCCCAGACACAAGTGCGCTACTTTTCTGAGTTGTGAGTGTGTGTCAAATGAGGAGCTCCTCTCCTCTATTTATACTAGATCCCAACTGACCAAAAACCCTAATGTGGCCGACCTCTACTTGAGAAGTCTAATAACCCCTCAAATATAAACTCAGGGCCGACCCCCACATGGTGGGTCTAATAACCCTAGTTCCCACACACCATCGGAGGATTAAACATCTTCGGATACATAATAGAATTGCCTCGGAGGGATGAAACATCTCTGGAGTAATAATGTACAAATATAATATTCTTAGAAGTTACAATATTCAACACTCCCCCTTAACGAGAAGGATATTATAACAGTATATGCAGGAGTAAGGAGTCATCATCTACATCATACATGATACATATCTATATCATCAGAAGCTTTCTTCAATACATCATTATTAGTAACTCAACTAGTTACTGGAACATCAACATCATAGTTATTGTCATCACATGATCATCAGCATCGTCATTATCAGCATCGTCATCATACGATCATCAGCATCGTCATCATACGATCATCAGCATCGTCATCATACGATCATCAGCATCGTCATCACACGATCATTAGCATCGTCATCACACGATCATCAGCATCATCATCACACGATCATCAACATTGTCATCACATGATCATCAACATCATCATCACACGATCATCAACATCATCATCACACGATCATCAGCATCGTCATCACACGATCGTCAGCATCGTCATCATACGATCATACTACAGGATGATCAATCCTGCTCTCATGGATGATGCAATCCTACCATTTACCTTTTGAACCGAGGTCCAAGGAGGATCCAGTCCTACCATGTACCTTTTTGAACCGAGGTCCAGGGACGATACAGTCCTATAATTCAATTTTCGGAGACCTCATGCCTACAGCTCAATTAAAGGGACCAAAGTCCAAGGATGATCCAATCCCCTTACCTGTTCATTCAGGATTTTATTTTCGGAGACATCTTGTCTACGGCTCAATTCAAAGGACCAAAGTCCGGGGACGATCCAATCCCCACCATACATTTAGGACTATGTCCAAGGATGACTTAGTCCTCAACCGTACATTTAGGACCATGTCCAAGGATTACTTAATCCTCAACCGTACATTTAGGACCATGTCCAAGGATGACTTAATCCTTACCGTACATTTAGGACCATGTCCAAGGATGACTTAATCCTCAACCGTACATTTAGGACCATGTACAAGGATGACTTAATCCTCACCGTACATTTAGGACCATGTCCAAGGATGACTTAATCCTCACCGTACATTTAGGACCATGTCCAAGGATGACTTAATCCTCACCGTACATTTAGGACCATGTCCAAGGATGACTTAATCCTCAACCGTACATTTAGGACCATGTCCAAGGATGACTTAATCCTCACCGTAGATTTAGGACTATGTCCAAGGATGACTTAATCATCACTTTCCCACTAAGGACTTCATTCTCGGAGACATATGTCTATGGCTCACTTTAGGACCGAAGCCCAAGGATGATCCAATCCCCACATCAATATAGATACTAGTATCCTCATTCATACAAGTACATCACTAAAATATGTATTCTCATCAATACATCAAAGCACATATACATATATCGTGCATCCTCATCAATACATATATCATCAAAGCATGTATATAAATCATCAAAACATGTATCCTCATCAATACATATATCATCAAAGCATGTATTCTCATCAATACCTAAATCATCAAAACATGTATCCTCATCATCAAAACATGTATCATCAAAGTAAAAGAAAAAAAATAGTGTAAGTGTTGTAAGAAGTCTAAATCTAAATAAGCATAAATAACTAAGAGTGGTAAACATGTATCCTCATCATTAGTGACGATACTACTCCCCCTTTCGAGGAGGGTCTTTTAGAGCTACACCAAGCTTGTCTCGGAAGTGTTCAAATTTCACACGAGACAGGGGTTTGGTTAATATATCATAAACTTGTTCTTCAGTACTTATATATTCGAGTTTGAAAGCTCCTCTCTGCACCATGTCTCGTATGTAAAAGTATCGGATCTCTATGTGTTTTGATTTATCGTGGAATATAGGATTTTCTGTCATTGTGATCCAACTTTGATTGTCACTCATGATCATAGTGGGATCCATCTCTAAATCAAATATTCCAGATAATAGTTTTCGAAGACATACTGCTTCACAACTAGCGGAGCAGGTAGCTATGTATTATGCTTCAGCAGTACTGAGAGCCACACTAGATTGTTTCTTGTTGAACCATGAGATCATGGTAGATACAAGACCATAGCATCCACCTGATGTACTCTTTCTGTCTGAGATACTTCCTGCCCAATCAGAGTCTGAGTAACCATGTAAATTGAGTTCATGATTTCTAAGATAATATAGACCAAAATCTAAAGTACCCTTTAGGTACCTCATCACATGCTTTGCATCTATTAAGTGAACCTTTCTAGGTTCTACTAGATACTGACTCAGGGTATTTATAGCAAAGCATATATCTAGCCTAGTATTTGTTAAATACATTAAAGACCCAATGATTTGTCTATAAAGAGTTATGTCCACTAATTCTGATGTGTCATTAATTAATAACTTCAAGTTGGAGTCCATGGGAGTGGCCATGGCTTTACACTCCAACATATCAAATCTTTTTAGAATCTCCACATCATACTTACCTTGATTTAGAAAGATTCCTTTTGGTTCTTGCCATACTTCTAGACCTAAGAAGTAGTGCATTGATCCGATATCTTTCATCTTGAATTCTGAAGAAAGCTTCTTCTTGCATTCAAGAATCTGTTTCTCATTTCCGGTTAGAAATAGATCATCTACATATAATAGTAGTATAACTGGTTCCTCATTCATTACCTTAAGATAAATATTAGGGTCAGCTTTACTCTTGGTAAAGCCCATGCTTGTTAAGAAATTATCAATCCTTCTGTACCAAGCTCTGGGAGCTTGCTTTAATCCATATAATTCCTTTTTCAATTTGCATACATGATTTCTCCCATCTTTAACCTTGAACCCTTGTGGTTTCTCTATGTACACTTCTTCTTCAATTACACCATTCAGAAAAGCTGTCTTAACATCCATTTGATGTAGTTTCCACTTCATCATAGCTGCAAGTGCCATGATAGTTCTAATTGAAGTATACCTAGCAATTTGTGCAAATGTTTCTTCATAGTCAATTCCCTCTTTCTGAGAGAATCCTTGGGCTACAAATCTTGCCTTATATTTTTCAATGCTACCATCTGCAACATGTTTTATCTTAAAAATCCATTTGGAAGAAACCACACTTTTATCTTTTGGTTTGGGAACTATATCCCAAACATCATTTTTCATTATTGACTGATATTCTTCTGTCATTGCTTCTACCCATTCTTTCTTTTGAGCTGCCTCTTCATAGCGAGTAGGATGTTGATCCACAATATCACACATCAAGGATACATAGTTGGATACTAGCTTTGGTTTCTTTCTTTCTCTAGTGGATACTTCAGGAGCTCCATATCTTTCAGCTCCTTGAATAATGTCTCTAGCCCATGCTGGCCTTCTTTTCCTAGATAAATCTGAAATAGGGGGTTCTTGTGGTTCTATCATGTCATGATCCTCTGGAGTATCATCTTCAGGAATGTGCACAACTTCTGTGATTCTAGGAGGTGTATATTCTTCATAGATTTCTTCAAGTTGACACTTCCTGGATTTCTTGAGAGTTGCTTCTTCATCAAATGTTACATCTCTACTTATTTCCATATGATGAAAACCTAGTATGTAAATTCTGAAGGCTTTGGATGATTCACAGTATCCAACAAATATTACCTTCTTACCAGAAGGATCCAACTTGGTTCTCTTTTCTTTTGGAATGTGAATGTACATAGGACAACCAAATATTTTGAAATGACTTACCTCAGGCTTCTATCCTGTGAACACTTCTTCTGCACATAGACTGTTGTCCTAGCTACTTCAGCCCATAAATACATAGGTAGATCTTGATCATGTATCATAGTTTTTACAGCTTCCATTATGGTTCTATTCTTTCTTTCAGCCACCCCATCTTGTTGGGGATTGTAGGGAGTGGTTAGTTCCCTCTTGATTCCAGCTTCCTTACAAAATTCTTCAAAATCCTTTGAAGTATATTCTCCCCCATTATCTGTTCTGAGAATCTTGATTTTCTTTTCTGAGAGATTTTCTATTAAGGCCTTGAACTCTTTGAATTTTCCAAAAAAATCATTTTACCTTTTAGAAAGTATATCTATGCCTTCCTTGAATAGTCATCAATGAATGAGAGATAGTATTCAAAACCACTTAGGGAAGTGGTGGGCATTGGTCCACATACATCTGAATGTATTAGCTCCAAAATGTTCTTAGTGTTTGTTTCACTTTTTGGAAAAGGGTTCTTGATATCCTTCCCTTTTTCACATCCTTTGCATGAGCCATTATGATCAACCTTTAAGTCTTGTAAACCTATGACCACCTTGCTTACATAGGGTAGGGCTTTATAGTTAATGTGAGCTAATATTCTGTGCCATAGCTCACTGGGGCTAGATGTTTCATAAGAAAGGGCAACTTCTGGATGTCCCTTGAGCTTATAGAGGCCTCCTTCCTCTTCACCAATGACAACTGCATCTTTAATAGGTTTTCCTTTGGGCCACATAAGTACTTGACCATCTATGAAGGCAACTCTAAAACCTTTCTTATCTAGTGCTGAGATAGAGAGTAGGTTCTTCTTCAATCCTGGCACATATAAAATTTCTTTCGTCTTCAAGGGTGTTCCAGAATCTAGCTTGTAGCTTGCTTCACCAATCCCCTTGATGGGATATTGGTAATCATCTCCTAGAGATACCTTTTGTGTAGAAGACTTTTCTTCAAGATTTGAAAAAGTATTTCTTTGACCTGTCATGTGCTTAGAAGCACCACTATCAATTAGCCATGTGTCTTCCCCAGGAGATACAGATCCAGAGAGTGCAGGGAATAGGACATATTCTTCTAGATCTTCTTTCTTTACTTTAGATATTTTCCTTCAAGGCCTTTCCTCTTCCTCTTATTCTTCTTCTTCACTATCATCTTCTGCCATATGTGCATGGTGTCTTTTGTGTACAAACTTCTTATTCTTTTCTGAAGGACAAGATCTGGCAATGTGTCCTAGTTTAAGACAATTGTAACACTGGACTGTGGAGAGATCTCTTACTGGATTGGGTCCTCTACTCCTTTTAAATTTAGATAAGTGTTGAGATCCTTTGTGGTCAACTTTCTTGAAGTGACCCATTCTTCTTCTCTTGGTGTGAGTAGCCAAGGCTTGGTCATCCTCCTTAAGAAGTGCTTCTCTGTTGGCTACCCTAGCCTCTTCTTGAACACAATCCTCCCATACTACATCAAACTTCATACTTTCTTTTCTGGAACACATAGTTTGTATAAATGACTCCCAAGGTCTAGTGAGGCCATTTAGAGCAGTCATCACAAGTTCATCTTCATCAAGAGTATCACCAATGGCATCTAGTTGCTCCTTGATTTGGGAGACCCTTGAGAATTAGTCTTGAAGGGATTCTCCTTTGTTCATCTTGGTACTCTTCAACTGAGTTCTTAGGTTCATTTTCCTATTGATGTTCTTTCCCTCATACATTCTTCCTAGGGCATCATACATTTCCTTTGGAGTTTTCTTGGAAGCCACTTGGGGAATCAAGTGGTCTTTAATACAATCAGATATGATTCTCTTTGCCCTAATCAAATCCTTTCTTTGATTCTCTTTGGCTTCATCTCCTTCAGGTTCTGTAACTTCATCCTTGATGTACTGAGCAAGATCATTCTCTTCAAGAATGAGACCAATTCGGTATTTCCATGCCCGTAAATTCTCTATACCTTCTAACTTGTCTTCAAGCTTAGTGCTTGGAGCCATCTTCTCTTGGGGGAGTCCAAGAGACAAGAGATAGAATAGTACTTACCTGGAAACTTTAACCCTTTTAATTTTTCGGATCCTGGGACAGAATTTCTGGTTTATCGCACTTTTGGTAAAACTAGGGTTTGACTTTCCCGGAGTTCTACCCAACCAAAAAGTTTGATCTAGGGATCAAAAGATTGGTTTTGAGAAGGGCTATCGCCATGTAATCAGAATTCAACAATACCAACTTTTTGCAGAAACCAATTTCTGGTTTATTGCACTTTTGGTAAAACTAGGTTTTGACTTTCCTGGAGTTCTACCCAACCAAAAAGTTTGATCTAGGGCTCAAAAGATTGGTTTTGAGAAGGGCTATCCAGCCATGTAATCAGAATTCAACAATACCAACTTTTTGCAGAAACCCTAATTTTCACTGGAGAGAGAGAGAGAGAGATATTCTTACCTTGTGAAAGATGTCCTATTCATGCTAGCTCTGATACCATGTTAAGTTTTAAACCAAATAGACTAGCAAGATCACTGAAAGAAACATAATCACAAGATAGACACATAAATTACCCTGGGAAACCCTCATGGGGTAGAAAACCCAGCAAAGCTTTCCTCAATAAGATGATCAACCAAAATACAAGATGTGCTCCAAGACTTGTCCTCCTTTTCTATCTTCCAGACAGACCTCCCATACACAAGTGCGCTACTTTTCTAAGTTGTGAGTGTGTGTCAAATGAGGAGCTCCTCTCCTCTACTTATACTAGATCCCAGCTGACCAAAAACCCTAATGGGGCCGACCTCTACTTGAGAAGTCTAATAACCCCTAAAATATAAAATCAAGTCCGACCCCCACATGGTGGATCTAATAACCCTAGTTCCCACACACCATCAGAAGAATAAACATCTCCGGATACATAATAGAATTGCCTCGGAGGGATGAAACATATCTGGAGTAATAATGTACAAATATAATATTCTTATAAGTTACAATATTCAACAAGTATTGGTAAGATGGAGGACAAGCAATGGACAACACATTAATGAAAAAGTGTTGATGACTCTACAAAGGAGCATGCCAAGGAAAGCAAGATTGATAAGATGACAAAGAAGTATGACAAGGACAACAATATGATGGTGTAAAGATCAAGCAAGCATGAGATAATGTCAATCAAGCATAACAGATGTTGTTGACATGGAGGAAGTATGACAAATGTTGTTCACTAAGCAAGCAAGCAAGACAAAGATGATGACATACATGATGATAAGCAAGACAAAGATGATGACATACATTTTGACAAGCAAGCATGGATTGATGATGAGGTGTACAAGGATGATGGAAAGCAAGACAAGGTTGACTGTGGGAAATTTTTTTTAGTGCTACAGGCATTTCCTTAAGGGAGTTGCTGGCATCTTCAAGGCCCTTGCGGGCATAAGGTTGAGGATTCCTGTAGTATTTTAAATGACCCTATTGCGGGAATTTTAGTAAGGAATTGTAGGCATATATTAAGGTCCATGCGGGCATATGTTGAAGAGCCATGCAGGCATGAAGAAGAAGCCCCTTGAGGGCACATTCGAAGACCCTATGTGGGCATTTCTATGGAGGCATGTGGGCATTTCCATGAAGCCACTAAAGGAATAAATAAAAGGCCCTTATGGGAATTTCTAGTGGCCCTTGCGGGCATTCTGGATGAATTTTAAAGGACATAACATAAAAAATGAAAAAATCGGTTGTCTCCTTAATTAAAGGATGGCCCCTCCCCAAAAATAAATCTTATTTGGTGTATTTTATTAATTAATTGAAAAATACCAAATGATGTGGCATGAAAATCAATGGTTGAATGATGGCCACCACAAGTATTTCTTGTTGGATGTTGAAAATGAAAATGACATGGCATGGTTGGTTAATTCCTTGATTAAAGGATGGCCATATTAAATAAATCATATTTGATTTATTTAATCATTTTAATGATAAAAATAAAAATAAAAAGGGATGTCGGCCTCCAATTTTTATGGAAAGAAAAAGGTATAAATAGAAGACAAGATCTTTATTTTTAAAAGAATCAAGAGGTGTATATTTTGGAGGTGTGCAGCAGCTCTGAGTTCGGTGGTCTGAGTTTTCTGGGTATTGGGGTAGCAACAACAACAAGAAAATCAATGAAGTAATCTTCCTTCTTTCAAATTTTGTTGGGGTTAAACTAAGGCAGCACTTTGTGATGAACATGCTTATTTGATGATATTTTGGGGCTGTTGAATGAAGTGATCATGGAAGCTTGATATTCATTGTCGTTTAGTTTCTCCTCTCTCACCACTATTCTTTCTTCTTATTGCACACACTCTTTGCATATTTTTCTAAACTAGATCAATTCATTTCTAGCACAAATGCCACAAACAAATGGTTCCCAATCTATGGGGATACCATTCAGAGTCGTCATCACAAATTCAACATCCTCTACCATGTCTCCAATAGCTTCTAGTTGTTCTTTTATATGGGAAACTCTGAAGAAGTATGATTGCATGGACTCAGACTTCAATATCTTCACTCCCTTGAGTTGATTTATCAAGGTCATCTTCCTATTAATGTTCTTCCCTTCAAATAGGTTTTCCAGGGCATCAAACATCTCTTTTGGAGTCTTCTTGGAAGACACTTGGGGGATCAAGTGATCTTTGATGGAATAAGGAATGATCCTCTTTGCCTTGACCATATTCTTCGCATGCGTTGCTTTGGCTTCATCTTCCTCTAGTTATGTAATTCCTTCCTTTATAAAGTCTTCTAGGTCATGTTCTTCAAGAATGAGCATGACTCTATACTTCCATGCCCTGAAGTTCTTAGCTCACTCAAGATTCTCATCAAGCTTGGTATTGCTAGTCATCTTGATACAATGAGTACTTCAAATGGAAATAGAATAGATTTGGGACTTACCAGAAAAGTTGTCCTTATGAAAACTTCTTCTTCCTTGACCTAGGGTTTGTCAGAGAAACCCTAATTTTTTGACTTCGGGTATTTGGAAAACTGAATGGATGAGAAAATTCACCTCCTTAAGGCAAGTTGAGGAAAGTACTCCTTCTCCCAATTTTGTGAGAAGATGATCCAAAAACTTGATGCCCTAATTCTTCTCGGCTGTAGTGGGGGACCCAAAAATGAAAATTCTCAGAATTGAAATATGCTTCGACAGAAAGATGCGCCCTCATGAGGCGAGTTAGATGCACTATATTTTCCAGTTGATCTTTGGAGGTGTTAAGATTCAATATGCTAAGACAGAAAATAGCAGCATTACATTCCATTTCTCAATAATAGCATATACAGGATCACTGAAGAAACAACAAGCATAGCATAAACACAAGAGACAAAGATTTATCCTGGGAAACCCTCATGGGGTAGAAAACCCAGCAAAGCTTCCTCAATATAGATGACCAGCAATATACAAAGATGAAACCCTAAGACATGATCTCCTCCTCCACAATAGCAGACCTCTCCTCCACAAGTGCGCTATCCTCAAGTG
Organism: Larix kaempferi; assembly: GCA_027924585.1. NCBI lineage: Eukaryota > Viridiplantae > Streptophyta > Pinopsida > Pinales > Pinaceae > Larix > Larix kaempferi. Next base: position 10,796,628 of record BSBM01000318.1, on the reverse strand, counting down.
AGTGTGTGTATCAAATGAGGAACACACCTCCTCTATTTATACACTACACTGACATATATTTTACACAAGTACACGTAGGCTCGTATTTAACCAATGGGTTAAATACCCCACTACAACTGACTGGGCCGACCCCTCTAGGGTGATCTAATAACCCTTTGACCCACATAACAAATACAGGGCCGACCCCCACTAGGAAAGTCTAATAACCCAAGTTACCACATTCCGACGGAGGAATAAACATCTCCGGATATACAATAAGATCTTTACGAAGGATTGAAACATCTCCGGAATAATAAAGTACAATTATAATATTCTTTGAAGTTACAATATCTCAACACTCCCCCTTAACGAGAAGGATATCATAACAACATCTGCATGAGCAAGGAGTCATCAACATCATACATGATACATCTATAAATAATTGGAAGCTTTCTCAACATCATCAGTAACTCAACCAGTTACTGGAACATCAACATCTTCAGTACTGAGTCTTTATCTTCTGCAGTACTCAAATAGCTACAACAACATCATCATCTGGATCCTCACGATCATCAGTATCATCATCTCACAATCATCAGCATCGTCATCACACGATCATCAGCATCATCATCACACGATCAGCATCATCGTCAATCACACGATCAGCATCATCGTCATCACACGATGATCAGCATCATCATCACACGATCATCAGCATCGTCACACGATCAGCATCATCGTCATCACACGATCAACATCATCGTCATCACACGATGATCAGCATCATCATCACACGATCATCAACATCGTCAAATGATCATCAGCATCATCATCACATGATCAGCAGCATCGTCATCACATGATCAGCAGCATCGTCATCACATGATCAGCAGCATCGTCATCACACGATCAGCAGCATCGTCATCACACGATCAGCAGCATCATCATCACACGATCAACATCATCGTCATCACACGATCAGCAGCATCGTCATCACACAATCAGCAGCATCGTCATCACACGATCAACAGCATCGTCATCACATGATCATCAGCATCGTCATCACACGATCATCAGCATCGTCATCACACGATCATTAGCATCGTCATCACATGATCATCAACATCGTCATCACATGATCAGCAGCATCATCATCTAGATCATCACGATCAGCAACATCATCAATACAAGTATCCTCATCAATACAAGTATACACATCAGCAATACAAGTATCCTCATCAATACAAGTATACATATCATCAATACAAGTATCCTCATCAATACAAGTATATATATCATCAATACAAGTATACACAATAGCAGCATACCCTGCAACACACAAGATCCAATTACGGGATGATCAATCCCTCTCACTTTAGGACATAGGTCCAAGGATGATACAACCCTGATCCGCTTACAGGATGATCAGTCCCTCTCAGTTTAAGACAACTCTCATGTCTATGGATGATGCAATCCAGATCAACTTACAGGATGATCAATCCTTATCACTTTAAGACACCTCACCATGTCTAGGGATGAGGCAATCCCAATCTATTTACAGGATGATTAGTCCTTATCACTTTAAGACATCTTACCATGTCTAGGGACGAGGCAATCCCAATCTATTTATAGGATGATCAGTCCTTATCACTTTAAGACATCTCACCATGTCTAGGGATGAGGCAATCCCAATCTATTTATAGGATGATTAGTCCTTATCACTTTAAGACATCTCACCATGTCTAGGGACGAGGCAATCCCAATCTATTTACAGGATGATTAGTCCTCTCAATCTCATTTAGGACTATCCTTCCTTTTGGAATTACTGGATTTACTGTCCAAGGATGATTTAATCCACTCAATTCATTTAGGACTATCCTTCCTTTCGGAATTACTGGATTTACTGTCCAAGGATGATTTAATCCACTCAATTCATTTAGGACTATCCTTCCTTTCGGAATTACTGGATTTACTGTCCAAGGATGATTTAATCCACTCAATTCATTTAGGACTATCCTTCCTTTCGGAATTACTGGATTTACCGTCCAAGGATGATTTAATCCACTCAATTCATTTAGAACTATCCTTCCTTTCGGAATTACTGGATTTACTGTCCAAGGATGATTTAATCCACTCAATTCATTTAGGACTATCCTTCCTTTCGGAATTACTGGATTTACTGTCCAAGGATGATTTAATCCACTCAATTCATTTAGGACTATCCTTCCTTTCGGAATTACTGGATTTACTGTCCAAGGATGATTTAATCCACAACCGTACATTTAGGACCACGTCCAAGGATGACTTAATCCTCCACCGTACATTTAGGACCACGTCCAAGGATGACTTAATCCTCCACCGTACATTTAGGACCACGTCCAAGGATGACTTAATCCTCCACCGTACATTTAGGACCACGTCCAAGGATGACTTAATCCTCCACCGTACATTTAGGACCACGTCCAAGGATGACTTAATCCTCCACCGTACATTTAGGACTACGTCCAAGGATGACTTAATCCTCCACCGTACATTTAGGACCACGTCCAAGGATGACTTAATCCTCCACTGTACATTTAGGACCACGTCCAAGGATGACTTAATCCTCCACCATACATTTAGGACCACGTCCAAGGATGACTTAATCCTCCACCGTACATTTAGGACCACGTCCAAGGATGACTTAATCCTCCACCGTACATTTAGGACCACGTCCAAGGATGACTTAATCCTCCACCGTGCATTTAGGACCTACGTCCAAGGATGACTTAATCCTCAACCGTACATTTAGGACCTACATCCAAGGATGACTTAATCCTCAACCGTGCATTTAGGACCTACATCCAAGGATGACTTAATCCTCAACCGTCCATCAAGGACTTCATTCTCAAAGACATATGTCTACGACTCTTCTTTCAGACTGAAGTCCAGGGATGATCCAATCCCCTCACATGTTCACCAAGAATTTCATTCATGAAGACATACGTCTACGGCTCTTCTTTCGGACTGAAGTCCAGGGATGATCCAATCCCCTCACATGTTCACCAAGAACTTCATTCACGAAGACATACGTCTACGGCTCTCTTTAGGACTGAAAGTCCAGGGATGATCCAATCCCCTCAAGTCCACCGAGGACTTCATTCTCGGAGACCTTACGTCTACGGCTCTCTTTAGGACTGAAAGTCAAGGGATGATCCAATCCCCTCAAGTCCACCAAGGACTTCATTCTCGGAGACCTCACGTTTACAGCTCTCTTTAGGACTGAAAGTCCAGGGATGATCTAATCCCCTCAAGTCCACCGAGGACTTCATTCTCGGAGACCTTACGTCTACGGCTCTCTTTAGGACTGAAAGTCCAAGGATGATGCAATCCTCACATGTATTCTCATCAATTACTATCGATCCTGGGAACCCATACAGAACCTGATTCACACTTCTTCTTTAATTACACCATTAAGCGAATGGTCTTATCTAGCCACTTGGAGCAAACATCTCATCATGATTCTCTTCTTCTTTCTAAGAGAATCTTCTAGCCACAAGCCTTCTATAGTGTGTTTGATTTGAAAATCCTTTTTTTTTTTTTTTTTTTAACATCCATCGCTTGTTCAGTTTCCATCATTCATCATGATCTTTCCTACAAATCAAAATTAAGTACATGATTAGTAATACTTCATAATCATCAAATCATATTGACATGATAACCTATTATGCATACAGATATCATTTACATAGTTATGCAACTATTTTGACCAATACTTTGGCACAACACTTTCCCATATCCTGTATGCATACAATGGCTATCTAGATGCCTTCCATCTCTACCAGAACATACTATCGAGAGTGTGCACAGCTCTCAGCATGTCAGCAAAGAGGTTTCATTCTAGACAAGCAACAATGGAATGTTTGTCCAACTTACCAATCATATGCATATTAGTAGTATATTGTTCAATGCTCTATGAATGTTTACACTCAGCATCATATATTCTAGGAATACAAATATGCATACAACCTATTATAGGAAATATCATTTACTATTTCAAATAACAACTCAAATACTTATCTTTTATGTTTGTGTGGTTGCCTCCCGCTTGATCTTCTGTATGTCTTTTGAACTTCTATTCATTCTGTACCACTGTGCATGTTCAAGTGTCATCCTCATGATCTCATACACAAACATACACCCATTAGTATGTTCTAAATGTTATCAAAACATTATAGTTCTAAATAATCTTGAAAATGTATAGTCATGATTATAGTTAATAAACATTAGTATTCAAGATTTCAGGGAAGTCTTCTTTTACTCATGCATATCATCAATCAAGATAAAAGACATAATATGCATAATCCCTTGATTACTAACTTTATGAATAAGCATAACCAATCATACCAAGTATACTTACATAAGGGATCCTAACACAAGGTAAGATTCATGGGAAACATACCTGGATTAGTATACCTACTTAGTTATGTACAACATACCTAAACAATCTCTTCAATGATTTAGAGATCCTGAGCTAGAACCTGCATGTCTCATAGGTTAAGCATAATATAACAAAGTCATACATACCTCATAAGTAGAACAAATATTATGGATGAGTCTTTGTCTTCATGTTTTCATGGTCATGGAACCTGATTTGTCTTTTGTGATGTACCTGTATCTTGTTAGCAGACAACATCAACCTCACAAAACATCATAATGTATTAGTACAATCATATAGCCCTAATAAATGAATGTCTTTGATCATTCACATGCATTCATACTGTTACTAGGGTGATAAGACAATTCTAACATTAATCAAGATTGTACTAATAAATAATATGAAGACAAACACGTCATGAACTTAATCAAGAATTAGATTTCAAGACATACCTGAGCCTCCTTAAGTCATACCTGTCGAGACTTCTTGTACTCTTCTTATGTAAGGCCTTAGCCTCAACTCCCCCTGACACTTGATCTGGAGCTTGATTAGGGTTTGCTAGAGAAACCCTAAAAATTCAATCTTTGACTTTCATACTTCTGAATGGATGAAAGAATATGTCTTGCTGAGCTGATCAAACTAGCATACTTCAATTTTGGAATTTCCAAAATTTGACCCCTCAAAATTGCCTTTGAAACTTCTGAATCTTCTAGACAGGATCCCGAACTAGGGTTTTATGAAGCCCACCCTTCTGCCCAAACAAAAGGTTCGATCCAAGGCTCTAAACTCTTATTTTTCTTAGGACCTTCCAGCCGTGTTTACAGACTTCAAAAATTCGAACTTTTGCTGAAGCCCTAATTTTCCATCTTTCCGATCAAAATCCCAAACTGGGGTTTGATCAAGCCCGGTCTTCCACCCAACAAAAAAATTCGTTCTTGGTCTCTAAATTTCGATTTTTCTGAGTAGCATTCAGCCGTGGACTCCGATTCCAAAAATTCTAACTTTCTCCGAAACCCTAAATTCCGGAAGCCATGAATAAAGGTGCTCCAAAAATAATTATGTTTTGACAGAAATATGCACCTGATTGTTTCTGCTATAACTCTGAAATTTTTGCTCCACAGGGTCTGAAACCCTTTTTCTGCAGTAGCCTGACCTGTCATCTTTCCATCCTGACAGGTCTGACCTCAATTGGGTTTTCTGAGAGAGAGTTATGCCAAGTGTCGCAACATGACCTGTTTATGGGATAAAAGAGGAGAGCGAACTTGTACGGCATGCCACGTGTCACTGTTTGAACTTCGGCCTCTGAAAACTTTTTCTGAGATAGCTCGACCTGTTATCTTTCCATCCTGATAGGTCTGACCTCAATTGGATTCTCTGAGAGAGAGTTATGCCAAGTGTCGCAATGTGACCTGTTTATGGGATAAAACAGGAGAGCGAACTTGAATGGCGTGCCACGTGTCACTGGTTCACCTTCGGTCTCTGAAAACGTTTTCTGCGATAGTACAGTCTGTGTACTACCTGTCACTTTTTACGAAATTTCATTTCGAGCTTCCTAGCCCAAGTTATGACCTTTTTTCCAAGGTCACCTGATTTTGACTGAGATCTGGAAGAGGCAGAAACCCTAAATTGTACTGATCATAACTCACAAAGTACAACGAATCTAAGGATTCCCTTTGGACACAAGGTACCTGGGGATGTTATCTTCGACCTGTAAACTTATCAGACCCTGAACCTTCGCCAAAATGGATTTATAGCGAAAGTTCCACGATGACTGGTTTTTGCTATGTAAAACCCTAACCTTCAAATTGTCGTAAGTAAAGCAAGTGTCGTAAGTGCCATACCTTGTCTTCCTTCAGGTTAGCTCTGATACCATGTTAAGATTCAATATGCTAAGACAGAAAATAGCAGCATTACATTCCATTTCTCAATAATAGCATATACAGGATCACTGAAGAAACAACAAGCATAGCATAAACACAAGAGACAAAGATTTATCCTGGGAAACCCTCATGGGGTAGAAAACCCAGCAAAGCTTCCTCAATATAGATGACCAGCAATATACAAAGATGAAACCCTGAGACATGATCTCCTCCTCCACAATAGCAGACCTCTCCTCCAAAAGTGCGCTATCCTCAAGTGAGTGTGTGTATCAAATGAGGAACACACCTCCTCTATTTATACACTACACTGACATATATTTTACACAAGTACACGTAGGCTCGTATTTAACCAATGGGTTAAATACCCCACTACAACTGACTGGGACAACCCCTCTAGGGTGGTCTAATAACCCTTTGACCCACATAACAAATACAGGGCCGACCCCCACTAGGGAAGTCTAATAACCCAAGTTACCACATTCCGACGGAGGAATAAACATCTCCAGATATACAATAAGATCTTTACGGAGGAATGAAACATCTCCGGAATAATAAAGTACAATTATAATATTCTTTGAAGTTACAATATCTCAACAGGAGGGATATCCTGGAAAAAGAATCCCTAGTTTCTGAAGTTACAAAGGATGTACAATGTTTTCTTTCAGGCCTGCTTTTATACCATGTTATTTTTTTCTTGTTTAGAATAAACATTAAGCAATCTATCACTGAAAGAGATACAATCACAACAAGAACACAATGAACAAAATATTTCTCTCGGGGAAGCCACAAGGGAGAAAACCCTGAAAAAATCTTCCTCAATATAGAATTCACAAAGTACAAAAGTAAACCCCAAGACAAAATCAACTACTCTTCCACTTGTGCGAACCTCTCTCTCTCTCTCTCCTATGCGAAATTGTGTGAGTGAGATGAGTGGATACAAATGAGAGAATCCTCCTCTATTTATATTCTTCTGTTGAGGTGAATTTTCCCCAACTAGGTCGACTTCTCCTAACTGCCAAGGCCGACCTCTCTATTACATAATATAATAATCTTTTATGGGTTCTTCTAGGCCGACAAAAGACCTAGGGTTTACATTGACTCTTTCAATGACTCTTACATTGTTAATTACATCAATGACATCTCCCGAAGGAGGAATACAATAATATAATAAACAAGTACAAATAGAATATCTTTGACAGTTACATTTCTTTAACAAAAATTACATATCCCCCATAAAATACATCATAAAAATGTTTTATTTATAATATTTTTTCTATATATATTCTTCATAAACATAATAATTATATATATAAATAAAAATAAATTTTAAATAATTATATATATATATATAAAATTTAAATATAATGAAAAAAAAATCAATATTTCTTAATTAAAGCTTCTATTGCATATCCATTACATTTGATGTGATAAATTAAAAATATTATAGGTTGCGTTCATATTAATGAAGTTTTGATATTCATTTGTTTTTAAAAAAATTGCATTACATAATTTATCACTCTTATAAAAGAAGTATGTCCCACGACACTTAAACATTACAATAAAATAAAAAATTGCAATAAAAACTTTATATCCGAAGTTCGTATCATTGAAAACATTTATCTAAAAGCGATATAAGAGAATCATATACATTATTATCATCATCATAATATTAAATTAAAATTTATTATTATTACAATTATAATAAATTATAGAAATGCTAAGATAAAATTATTTAATAAAGATAATTAATAATAGTATTAATGTTTAATTACACTATGGCATATATATATCAATATTGGGTGGGGGTTCCACAATGTTTTATGTTTCCATAAATGAGAGATTAGATTTCTAAGCTACTCAAATATTCGTCCTCGTCTTTCAAATGGAAATTTCATATTTAATGAATTAAATTCACCCCATGTCAAATTCTAACATGTTTAATTCTAAGAGTCGTTATGGTTATTTCAATCGTTTTGTATCAGCACGCTGCTATTGATACATTTTACACCTTCCGTGAGAAGCATGGGCATCCATGGAATGTTGATGACACCTACCTTTTGGTGATTGGACATGGGACCTTCACCCTTGTCTTTTGAACAACAATGTTTTGATATTTGGTACTTGTGTGCATTGGGAACATGGAGTACAATCTGATTTGCATGTGATTGGAGATTTTGGAGTTAAGCAAGATGGAGGCCAAGTACTTTCTCATTTCTCATTCTTTTGAACAACAATGTTTTGATATTTGGTACTTGTGTGCATTGGGAACATGGAGTACAATCTGATTTGCATGTGATTGGAGATTTTGGAGTTAAGCAAGATGGAGGCCAAGTACTTTCTCATTTCTCATTGAGAGAGAGATCATGAGTTGCCTCATGGATGAAGTTGCAAAGATTTGGAAGAGGCACATGTTTTCATTTCGGTTGATCCAACCACAAGATTGATGGATAATTGTTTCAAAGAGTTGGTTCACTTACCTTTACCCCACATACATACTAGAAGACAACACACATGGGGATGATTGGGTAAGATGATTCTTTCTTTTGGTGCCACCTGAGGAGAAGGAGGTTCCCACACTATTATTTGATGATAGGATGGTTATACCTTAGGGTTTGACAAGCACATTAACCCCTTCTCAGTGTGATGAGCAGCACTAGATGCATCTATTTGATGTCTCCATCATGCATAATATCGCATTCAATTTGAGTGTTTGTTCATCTGTTGATTGGATGAGTGAAACATATCGGAGCTAAGTACCCCCAAGGGTGAATTTGTTTTTTGCATCAGTGGAGAGTCGAATGACACATCATACATCTTTTATGATAATTTTCATGTGCACCTAAGGTTTCTAAAGGATTCTTTGAAGACATGGGATTTTCACCTATGTCAATTTGCTAGCAGCGATATGAGTCTATGTGATGGTTTGCACATGGAGCAGCAAGAGTTTCATACTTGGTTGGAGGGACTCATTGAGGTTTGGTTTTGCATTGGAAGTGATAAAATTTTAGTATGGTGGAGTGATCTAGATGGTGGAGTGATCTAGAAATTCTCCATGATGATATATTCTTCATGTTGATCTTGATGTTTTAAAGGATGCAGCTAAGACACCGGGGCCCTGGAATTATTTGGAATGACAGTTTTCCACAAGTAACAGTGCCACTGGGATACATACAACACAAACAATGGGATCCAAGCATTCTTCTCAATTGTCTTAGTTGGGTTGAAAATATTATTGGAAATGATTTAATCATTGGTAGGATGACTATAATCAGAGTGGTGTAGAAGAAACATGGTGGACTTTTGGTTAGATTTGGAGTTCGTTTCTTGCTTGAGGACAAGAAAGCTTGGGAAGGGAGGACTGTCATGTCCCCAATTTTCCAGTACCAAGGGAAGCTAAGAATCCACCAAAACCCCATGGATCCTAGTGGAGACCAATGAATTAATTAATAAAATGGGGGATAACATTATCCTAGGAAACTGCTAGCCAGGAATAATTTGATTCCTGATTTTCACGTAGGTAAAATCAATGTTAAGAGGAGACTGTGTTGGTGAAGAGGAAGGTCTCGATGTTTCAAACCCTAAATGTGGGTCCATTTTTAGGAGAGCGAGGCTCACGATTTTTAAACTAGCATTTATGGTAGATATATATAGTTGATGCTTCTAATGTAACTTATAAAGATAAGTCAGCCCCCAATTTTAATTAATAAATTAATGAATCGGTTTTTGACTTCCGTTGATGGTGTGAGAGTGAGGGTTGTTCTTTATAGTGCATACAACTAGTTTCCATGCATCCTTTATTTTCATGCCGTCATCCCTATTTAAGTTATCCGCAAATTTCTCAATCTTCGGAGCTTCCCTTAATCTCCTTTTGTAGTAATGAGAGATGGATGCGAGGACCTCTGCCTTCTCAAAACACATATAATGTTTTGTGTTATAACAATCCTTGGCGATGGCATATTTCTTGATTCGTTCGTGGTGGATGTTAGTGGCATGTTCTTTTAACCTTGTCATTATGGAACATCCTGCTTCCCTTGTTAGTTTTTCAGAATTTACTTCAATCTGATCTAGGATCTTAACTGAGAGAACAACATGTACAACATATATACAACATATCAATCATGGACAATAATGCAAGCACACAAGAGACACAGAGTTTACTTGGGGAAAACCATACAGGTGAAAAACCCCAATAACTTTCTCAGAGATAGATAGAGAAATGATACAACCCAAGCATAAGAGATAGACATCTCCTAGTAGCAGCTTCTCCTCCTCAACAAGTGTGCCACTCTCAAAAGAGTGGGTAAGAGAATAGAATGATGAAATAGAGTGCCTCCCGCACTCTATTTATACTTGACTTGAATTGCCTAATAACCTTTACTAGGTCGGACTCAACTTAACCACATAACATAATGCTGACTGGGCCGACCCCCAATAGGGTGGTCTAATAACTGTAAAATTAGTCACAGCAGATCTAATGAACAAGTAAATCAATCACAACAGATGAACATAGAAAATATGGTGCAAAACTGTGCAAAACATGCAGCAGTGCTCTCTATCCCAGAAAGGGTTGAATGAATTACAATACAAACTGTCACAATGACTGAGCAATTCGAATTGCCTAAGGAGGTCATTCGAATCACTGAATGGAGTAGCTTGACTCTAACTAGGAGTCCTCATCAATCAATCGGTGGTGCTCATCAATGCACAATAACCAGTCATCCAGGTGTCAATCTGAGTCTAACTGAGTGTAATAAGTGTAACTGAAGTGTGTAGCACTGATTTAGGATCTGGAGGCTCAGTGGGGGCGCATGGGAGGCTAACTGAAGTAAGAACAAGTCACCTAATCGAACTGGAGGTCCAACGGAAGTGATACAGTCAGTCGGGAGTGAAACTAGCCTCAAATCAGGGAGAATCGGAGCTAACTGAATGTAACTGAAGTGGAACTGCAGTGGTAGGTGAACAAGTGCGCCCTTCTCTGGCAGTAGGTGAGAAGTGGGCGCCTTTCAGCTTAGGAGGGCTAAAACTCTGTGGTAGGTGGCTCTCGGGTGCTAGAATGAAGTGGATAAGGTGCTGGAGGCATCAAACTGGTGACTGGGATGCATGCCAGTGCATGCCGGTGCATGCAAACCCTAGATTCTGCATGCAAACCCTAATTTGCATGCAAGATCCTGAAAAAGATGATGTGGATATCCGAACACCCCCCCCAAGCTAGACTATGATGTGCCAACAAAATAATGTGGGGCCCTGGTAACTAAGACCAAAGGTCTCCCCAATACAATAATCCAAAAAATGCTGAAAATAAACTAAGTGAGGAAAGAGGGAAAACCCAGTGGGAAGAAAGCCCCCCCTCAAGCTAAAGCATAATAATGAATCAATCTGTCTCCACCATGATGGAACTCACCCCCAACAGTGAACGGAGGTAAGAGAACTTCTTCTCAGTGAAGCTCTTGGTGAAGATGTCTGCAATTTGCTCATCAGTAGGGCAATATTGCAGAATGATGGTGCGGTCATGCACCAACTGTCGAATGTAATGCATATGAATCTCAATGTGTTTGGTCCTCTACCGCTGAACTGGATATGTGGAGATCTTGATAGCACTTTGATTGTCACAAAAGAGGAAAGTCGAAGTAGTGCCACCAAAACCAAACTCGGAAAGAATACCCTGCAACCAAACTGCCTGAATGCAGGCATTGACTGCCCCTCGATACTCTGCCTCTGCTGAAGAAAGTGCAATGGCTGCTTGCTTTTTGCTGGACCAGCAAATAGCACCATGACCAATCATGAAAACATAACCGGAAGTGGACTTCCGATCAATGCTATCACCTGCCCAATCTAAATCAGTAAAACCAATGAAATCTAGCTCAGAATCTGCAGCATAGTGTATGCCAAACTGTCTCGTACCTTGCACATACTGCAAGATCCGCTTGGCTGCTCTCCAATGAAGATCATGTGGCTGCTGCATATATCTTGACACGGCACTCACGGCATATGAGATATCAGGCCGTGAATGTGTCAAATAAAGTAGTGAACCAATCAACTGTCGATACATACTGCAATCTGCAAGCGGTGTGGAATCTCCCTCCTCAAGACTGATTCCTGAGAGGAATGGGAACGGGGCTGCCTTACATTCAGCCATATTAAACTTCAATAACAGGTCGGAAGCATATTTTTGCTGAGATATAGTGATCCCATCAAAATTTTGAGCTATCTCCAAGCCCAAAAAGTGACTCAGCAAGCCCAAATCGCTCATGTCAAAAGTTAGATTTAAGGCAGATTTTAGCTTGTTTATTGAAGTAAGTGTGCTACCAGTAATAAGCAGATCATCAACATAAAGTACAATAACCAACAAATTACCTTTAACTCGCTGAAGATACACATTCGGATCAGATTTGCATCATTGGAAATTTTGAGAAAGAAGGAAGGAGTCCATCTTTGCGTACCAAGCTCTTGGGGCCTGTTTTAACCCGTACAAAGACTTCTTCAATCTACAAACCAATGATGGATCTGATGTATAACCCTCTGGCTGTTGCATATAGACCTCTTCAGCAAGGTCTCCATGTAAAAATGTACTCTTCACATCCATATGGTGCACTTCCCAGTGCTTGGATGCGGCAATAGCTAAAACAAGGCGGATGGAATCCATCTTTGCAACCGGTGCAAAGGTCTCTGTGTAGTCCACTCCTTGGACTTGGGAAAAACCTTTTGCCACCAACCTTGCTTTATATTTGCTGATAGTGGCATCAACAGCAACTTTAGTATGGTAGACCCATTTACACTTCACTAATTTTCTTCCAGGTGGAAGAGAAACTAGCTCCCATGTATTGTTCTTTTGAAGAGAACTGTACTCTTCATCCATGGCACTTTTCCATCTCGGATCCCGATGGGCTGAATGGTATGATGTAGGATCTGAACCAGCCATCAAATAAAAAATATCAGGAAGAAATGGATCAGCAATAAAAAGAGCCATACCTGCTCTTTGAAAGTCTCCTCTTGTTCGTCTCGGATCAGCAGGATTTCCAAGACTAGAACCAGCAGATTGTAGAGTGTTTTGGGCCCACTTTGGTAACTGAGGAGGATCATAATGATCGGATTCCGAACCTGATATGTCATGATCATCATATGCTGCTACAATATCAGAAATATCATAACTCATACCTTCATTATCGCTGCTCGGATCTTCTTCTGGTGAAGGCGGTGAATCGACAGTCTTTTCCTCGACTAGTTGCAATTCTTGAAGCGGTTCTTCAAACTGCACACTGCGCTCTATGAATATCTTTTTAGATCTGATATCCATGAGTTTATATGCTTTTGATTCTTCCCCATATCCTATCAATATGCACTCGATACTTTGTGGATCCAAAGCTCGTCTCTTCTCAGAAGGGATTCTAGCCCATGCAGTAGAGCCAAAAACTCTCAAATTTGACACATCCGGTTTGTGACCAAAGAATGCTTCGAAAGGAGTCATACCTTTCACGGATGAATGTGGAACATGGTTCTATATATATGCAGCAACATTGATTGCTTCAGCCCAAAGATTTGCAGCCAAACCTTTTGATTCAATCATGCATGTAGCCATCTCTTTCAGTGACCGGTTTTTCCTTTCCGCTACACCGTTCTGCTGGGGTGTGTAGGGAACTGTATGTTGGATCTTGATTCCGCTTTGGGCACAAATTTGCAGCAAATCGGACTTGATATATTCCCCACCATTATCAGATCTAAGAGCTTTGATCTTGCTCTCAGTGGTGGTCTCAACAGAAGCCTTAAAATCCTTGAATTTTCCAAGCACTTCCGACTTGTTTTTGAGAAAGAATACCCATGTAAAGCGGGAAAAATCGTCAATAAATGTCAAAACATACCTTGAACCATTTAATGACATATGGGGCAGCAGACCACTGATATCAGAATGGATCAATCCCAAAATAGTAGAGGCTCTGCTAGCCTTGCCGCGGTTGAATCTGTGCTCGGGGTGCTTCCCAATAATGCAACCGGTGCATATTCCCTTCGAGGAACGGAGTTGTGGAAGCCCATCTACCATGGATTTATTTGATAGCAGCAGCAAATACTTATAATTTATATGTCCAAATCTTTCATGCCAAATACTACTAACCTCATTACCATGTGTGCGAAGAGTAGTGGGCTTTGCAAGCGGAATAAAGTGCGAAAACTCATAACATTTTGCAGTGTGGTTTGCCTTTCCAACCGCAACTAGTCTTCCACTTTTGATATCAGAAATTTCAACTGTATTAGGGCTGAATGTGACTTGCTTTGGTTCACCAGTATGTGTCATTTGATACACAGAAAGGAGATTCGAAGCTAAGGAAGGCACATAGAGAACATTCTGAAAGCTTCCATGTTCTACATGAATCGTACCTTTGCCCTTTGAAGAAATTTTTGAGTCATCTCCCAAATGGATGGGGATGGAGCTGTTTGGATCGAATGAGGAAAAAGAATAAATATTTGCAGCCATATGATTTGATGCACCCGAATCTATCAAGAGAGTAGTGGGCTTCGAAACCATTTCCATGAGTGCTTGTCCTCTTTCATGATCATCATTCCGATCCTTCTTCCTTGCACCGTCAGGAAGGGTTATGTTGTTCTTTTCCAAAAGGAGGGCCATTTGATCTATAGTCTTCTTCATACATGAACTTTCGGGATGAAAGCCACGGTTACAATAAGTACATTTAGATTTTTGGTTACCTTCTTTGCCCTTTTGCTTGGATTTCGAACTGGATGGTGCATCCGTTTGCTTGCCTTTGTCTTTTTGCTTGTGAGGCTCGAATTTGGGCTTCTCCTTCTTTAGCTTTCCTTTACCATTCGAGATCTTGGGTCCTTGAACAAATAGGGCTGAATCTTTGGAGCTTATGGACCCCATTTGAATCAGCTTGTCATGCTCTTTTGTAACGGACTCAATGAAGGCATTCAAGGTAGACATCTTCCAATTCGGGGTAGTTAGCCGACCGGAATTGAAAGTAGAGACAAATACCGAATAATATTTCCCAAGCTTGCTTAGAATGGAGAGGATCAACTGTTTATCCTCTTTGATAACACCACTGTTCTTCAATTGCAAGTTCAAGTTCTTGAATTTTTTGAAGAATTCATTGATGGTCTCGAAATTCTCAGGATTAAGGCCAATCAATTCATTCTCTAATTGAAAAGCCCTAAGCTCATCCTGCTTTCCAAATAGTGTTTCAAGTTGCTCCCATATGGCTTTTGGAGTCTTCAATCCGCTGAGATGGAAGTGAAGATCCTTGGAGATGGAGAGACAAAGAAGACCATAAGCTTCATCAAGCTTGTTGTAGTGTTTGGTTTGATCTGACACATTGTTTGGCTCCAATTCAAGACCAAGAGTGACTCGGTAGTAACCTTTTGAATGTAATATGATCTCCATATCATCTTTCCAATCAAAATAATTGAATGGGGTGAGGATAGGCTTTGAAGAAGAGTATTCCATTGCTAGGAGCGAGTCAAACTGATGTAGAATAGGCTTGCATGCACAAGATAGCGAATGCAATTGCTGTAGGGAAGCTTGCATGCACAATGTAGCGAGTGCAATTGAAGGAGACAATAAACCTACAAATCACATAAAAACAACCACAATAAGGTCGAACAATCCACCCTTTGAGAGTTGCATCACACCTGGGATTGGATTTCAAGCAATGTTGAATAGGTCCAATGTATCAGATCCTGGAATTATGTGGTAACTCAAGCTTCTGGAGTGGTATTGGAATATTTTTCAAGCTTTGCATGCACAGGAGAGAATGCCCTTGAGATATATCATGCCAAACTTTTTGCAATTTTTAGCAATTCAGTCAAATCTTCTTGTATAAACACCTGTAGAAAAGAGATCTTGTCCCTGCAATGGCTCTGATACCATGTAAAATTAGTCACAACAGATCTAATGAACAAGTAAATCAATCACAACAGATGAACATAGAAAATATGGTGCAAAACTGTGCAAAACATGCAGCAGTGCTCTCTATCCCAGAAAGGGTTGAATGAATTACAATACAAACTGTCACAATGACCGAGCAATTCGAATTGCCTAAGGAGGTCATTCGAATCAATGAATGGAGTAGCTTGACTCTAACTAGGAGTCCTCATCAATCAATCGGTGGTGCTCATCAATGCACAACAACCAGTCATCCAGGTGTCAATCTGAGTCTAACTGAGTGTAATAAGTGTAACTGAAGTGTGTAGCACTGATTTAGGATCTGGAGGCTCAGTGGGGGCGCATGGGAGGCTAACTGAAGTAAGAACAAGTCACCTAATCGAACTGGAGGTCCAACGGAAGTGATACAGTCAGTCGGGAGTGAAACTAGCCTCAAATCAGGGAGAATCGGAGCTAACTGAATGTAACTGAAGTGGAACTGCAGTGGTAGGTGAACAAGTGCGCCCTTCTCTGGCAGTAGGTGAGAAGTGGGCGCCTTTCAGCTTAGGAGGGCTAAAACTCTGTGGTAGGTGGCTCTCGGGTGCTAGAATGAAGTGGATAAGGTGCTGGAGGCATCAAACTGGTGACTGGGATGCATGCCAGTGCATGCCGGTGCATGCAAACCCTAGATTCTGCATGCAAACCCTAATTTGCATGCAAGATCTTGAAAACGATGATGTGGATATCCGAACAATAACATCAACTGAATCAGATGAAGCATCACACCGAAGCTTCAAGTTCGATGCCATAGGTGTGGCCATGGCCTTGCAGTCCATCATCCCAAACCTCTTCAGGATCTCTACTGCATACTTCCCTTTTCCAAGGAAGATTCCATCTACACTCTACCACACCTCCATGCCTAGAAAGTTGTGCATCATCCACAAGTTCTTCATCTCAAATTTGGCAGCAAGCTTCTGCTGCATGTCGGCAATCAATCTATCCTCACCTGTAACAAACAGGTTATCCGCATACAAAAGTAGTATCACTGGATTGCCTTCCTCAACCTTGTAGTAAAGGTTGGAATCCGCTTTACTCTTTGTAAATCCCAAACTGTATAGAAAGTTGTATATCATACCATACCAAGCTTTAGGATCTTGCTTCAAGCCATACAAGGATTTCTTCAATCTGCACACATATGAATTCCCGTCATGTGTCTCAAAACCAAGTGGCTACTCCAAATACACTTCCTCTTCGACAACACCATTCAAGAAAGATGTCTTGACATCCATCTGGTGTATCTTCCATTTCATCACTGCAGCCAGAGCAAGTACTGATCTGATGGAAGTGTGCTTGGATATAGGTGTAGAAGTCTCTTCATACTCAATCCCTCTTTCTGGGAGAAGCCATGAGCTACAAATCTCATTTTGTATTTCTTCATGCTACCATCTGCAGCATGCTTGATCTTATAGATCCATTTGGAAGTCACGACAGACTTCCCTTTAGGTCTTGGGACTGCATCCCAAACATCATTCTTCATGATTGACTAATCATGGCATTCTTCCATTACTTCATCCTAGATCCTGGGAACTTCAATATCTTCAATAGATATCTTTGTTGCTGGAACAAATGTTGTAGTCCTTCTTTTGTAGGTGAAGGTATACGATCTTTCCTACAAAAACAAGTTAAATTGCATGATCGGAAACATCTCATAGTTTTCAAAACAAATTCTTACACATAAAGAAATATGTCATACATTCATGCAATTATTTTAGCCAATGCTTCAATACAACATTCATCCATATCCTGTAACTTTCTAGATGCCTTCCAATCTCTACCAGAACATTGTTAAGAGTTTGCACTACTCTCAACATGTCAACAAAGAGGTTTCATTCTAGATAAGTAGCAATGGAATGGTGTACAGTGCCATAGGCCACTTACGCATTACATGCATATTAGTAGTATACTGTTCATTAATGCAATTATTCTAATATGCATAATACACAACCTAAGTCTAGTAACATAAGCATATACATCATTGGACAACATTATTTAAACAAACAAATATGTAAGCAATGAGAATTCAAATACTTATCTTTGTTTGGTTGTTGGGTGGACTCCCTCTGAATCTTTGCAACTCCATTCTATGTGGATTGTGAGAAGTGGTCGTCTCCCTCTGAATATCTGCATCCTGGCAGAAACTACTGGAGTGTGCTCCCTCTTGATCTTTGCTTCATGGATTACCTATCCTTGAACTTATATCCATCCTCGATCACTATGCATGCTTACAAGTATCATTATTGCGATATCCTCAAGATCTCATACATAATCATACATTTATTAGTATATTCTCAATACTATCAAAACACATTAATCTTAAGCATGTATAGTCATGATCATTTCAAACAAAAATAATAAGCATTAGTATTCAAGGACTCTTATGGTTAGTCATATCATAAATTAAAGTAAGAAACATAATATGCCTAAACTCGTGATTACTCAAACCTATACTTTCATGACTCTTCTGGTTAGTCATATCATTAATAAAGGTAAGAAACAAAATATGCATACACCCATGTTTATTCAATCCTATGAATAATCATTATCAATCACGCCATGTATACTTATATAAGAGATCCTATCACAAGGTAGGATTCTAACTTGATATAGGAAAAACATACATGGATTAGTATGTTATCTAGTTATGTCTAACATATCCACATGATGTCTTTTTGTTCTCTTCAATGACTTGTGCTAGTAACCTACATATCTCATACGTTAACCATTACATACCTCATAAATAGATCTTCTATGTGATCCATGACAATGGATGAATCTTTGTCTTCATGTCACCATGATCATGTGTTCTTGAACTAGAACATGATTTGTCTTTCTTGGTGTATCTTTCATGTTAGCGGACAACATAAACCTCATACAACACCATAATGCATTAGTACAATCATACATGTCAACACCCTAATGAATGAATATCTTCTATCATGCATTCATAATTTTATTAAGGTGATACGACAAGTCTAAATTTAATCAAGATTGTACTAACCATAATAATATGAAGACAAACATACCATAAACTTAATCATGAACAAATTTTGAAACATATCTAGATAAGTCATATATGTCGAGATTGCTTGTAATCTTCTTATGTAAGGCCTTAGCCTCATCTCCCTCTAAAACATGAACTTCTTCACTTATGCAGGTGACCAATCCATTCTCTTCTAGGATTAACCCAATCCACTTGATTTGCAGGAACTGGATTTGGAGCTGGATTAGGGTTTGTCAGATAAACCCTAAAAATTCAAACTTTGAATTTCAAACTTATGAAAGAATAGAAATATGCGCTTTGATGAGTTGATCAACCTGCTATACTCAGAATTTGAAAACTGCAAAGTTTCACCCCTCAAATTTTCCTTTGAAACTTCTAGATTCATTGGACATGAGCCCGAACTAGGGTTTGATAAAGCCCACCCTTTTTCCCAATCAAAAGGTTCGATCCAAAGCTCTAAGCTTCTATTTTTCTGACGAGATTCTTGTCGTGGTCACAGATTTAAAAAATTCCCATTTTTGCAGAAGCCCTAATTTTCCATTTTTTCGATCAAAGTCCCGAACTAGGGTTTGATCAAGCTCGGCCTTCTGCCCAACGAAAAAATATGATCTTGGTATCTAAATTTTGATTTTGATGAGCAGCATTCAGCCATGGTCTCCGATTACAAAAATTCCAACTTTCTCCGAAACCCTATTTCCCGAAGCCATGAATGAAGGTGCTCAAAATCCAATTATGTTTTGACAGAAATATGCACCTGACTGTTTCTGGTGCAACTCCGAAATTATGAATCCACAAGATCTGAAACATCTACCTGTGCTATCCAGACCTGTCATCATTCCAACTCCATAGGTCTAACCTCAATTGGATTCTCTGAGAGATAGTTATGCCATGTGTCAACATGACCTGTTTATGGGATAAAATAGGAGAGCAAACTTGTACAACGTGCCATGTGTCACTGGTTTAGTTTAGGCCTCTGAAAACGTTACCTGAGAAAGTACAATTCGTGAACTACCTTTCAATTTTTACAAAATTTTATTTGGATATTTCTATCCCAATTCACAACTTTGTTTCCTAGGTCACATGTATATGACTCAGATCTGGAAGAGGCAGAAACCCTAGATTGTGCAGATCATAAAACACAAAGTACAACGCATTAGAAGTTGTCCTTTAGATACAATGTACATGGGGATCTAATATTCGACCTGTAAAAGTTTCAGATCTGGAAACTTCCCCAAAATGGATTTATAGCGAAAGTGCTACGATGACTGGTTTTTGATATATCAAGCCCTAGCATCGCAAGTGCATCAAGTGTCATACATGCCATATCATGCCTTCTTTCAGGCTAGCTCTGATACTATGTTAGTTTTTCAGAATTCACTTCAATTTGATCTAGGATCTTAACTGAGAGAACAACATGTATAGCATATCTACAGCATATCAATCATGGACAATAATGCAAGCACACAAGGGACACAGAGTTTACTTGGGGAAAACTAGAAAGGAGAAAAACCCCAAAACTTCCTCAGAGATAGATAGAGCAATGATAAAACCCAAGAATAAGAGATAGACATCTCCTAGTAGCAGCTTCTCCTCCTCCACAAGTTCTCCACTCTCCAAAGAGTGTGTAAGAGAATAGAATGATGAAATAGAGTGCCTCCCGCACTCTATTTATACTTGACTTGACTTGCTTAATAACCTTTACTAGGTGGGCCTCAACTTAACCACATAACACAATGCTGACTAGTCTGACCCCCAATAGGGTGGTCTAATAACCCTTTGACCCACATGGCCAACCCCCATAAGGGTGGTCTAATAACCCTTTGACCCACATGACTTATATAGGGCTGACCCCAATAAGGTGGTCTAATAACCCATCAAGTATAAGTTACGATACTTACAATATAAGTGACAACACTTCTGTATAGAGGAATAATAACATCTCTATAGGAATACAAACACTTCCGTATAGAGGAATAATACCATTTCTATAGGAGTACAATATACATATATGAAATTCATTCAGAAGTTACATATACATCAACATCCCTGATGTATTCCTTTCCACATGAGGAGGGTATAGCATATACCCCTTTTTGTAGTTTTGGATCAATGGGATATTGAGCCGAGTCTAGCATGCTTATGAGGGAGTTTGGAGGGGAGAAAGCAACTTTTATGTTCCTCCTTCTTAGAATCTTGGAAATCTTGTCAGTAGTGCCATGGATGAAACGGAGAAGAGTCTTTGTCATAAAGTTGTCTTCCATCCCGGTTCTTGTTTTATCGATGCATGCTTTACGAATAGTGTTATCGATTTGTTTATCATTGTACCCATTGCTTAGAAGGACCAATTTAAGATGTTCTAATTCATCTTTCAAATGGTATTTTTCAGAGATCCTTAGTGATTGGGTGGCCAGAGTGTTGATTATCCCAATATTTTGTGCCGGATGGTGATGGGAATCAGCGTGTAAGTATCTATCCGTATGCGTTTTATTCTTGTACACTTGATGAGCTAAGGAATAATTTATCCTAAAGTTGTTTAATTAATTAAATTAGAAGTGATGAAATGATTGTTTTTATATTTAATTATCAATTATATATTTTGATCAGTTGGATGATTATAAGGACCCCATTAGGCAACATGGAGAGATAAGGCTAGCCTTATGATTTGTCACGCCAAAGAAGAAACTGGAGGAAAATAGCACAAATCCAGGTGTAAGGAAAAAAAGAAAGAAACGGACAAAAGTAGGGCATAAAGCAGGAAAGTATACAAAGCAAGCAAGTGAAAAAAGTAGAAACTTACAGAAAGCAAAGGAGGATGCAATTTCCTAAAAGGATAAAATCCAATAAGTATGAAAAGTAGGAAACCTCATGAAAAGCAGGGAGGGTGCAGTTTCCAAAGAGGAATACAAATCTCATTAGTATGAAAAGCATGAAACATTTGGAAAATCCAGGAAGGTGCAGTTTCCAAAAGGGAGAAAGAAAGCAAGTATGGAAAAGAAGGAAATTTCCTACTCAATCAAGGAAGGAGCATTGGATGAAGCCAAGGAGGTTAACTTGCTCAACAAGTCACCCATTCTATAAAAGGAGGAGGGTGCACCACATTCACACCCTCGACCAGCTCAACTATGGTGTTGAGCCTATTTAGAATTTGTACACCCTCAACCAACTCTACTCATACGATCCCAATTCCACTACGAACCCAGACAATATCCTACCCACTATTGTTGGGACAAATCAACCCACCTACGTTGATATTGCACTAGGTATGTACAAGGAATCTAAGTTGATCAGGGTGTA
The DNA here is from genome assembly GCA_027924585.1 of Larix kaempferi. Lineage (NCBI taxonomy): Eukaryota > Viridiplantae > Streptophyta > Pinopsida > Pinales > Pinaceae > Larix > Larix kaempferi. The sequence continues at coordinate 10,774,129 of BSBM01000318.1, read as the reverse complement.
CTTTCGCCCACTACCAGAAATACCTACATCTACCAATGACCTGATGTGTACAATTTTCATTGCTAAGAATTTTCCTCCCTCTCCCTTGACACCTTCCTTACCACTGCCATTGATCCATGGCATTGAAAAAACATTGAGTCCATTGGTACCTCATATTTATCAAATACCATTCTTGTACACTCCCATAGGAATGCAAGGGACAATGGTTATGGCTTATTTAAATCTACCTGGTCTCACTTTGGGTATTCCTGTGTGGTACCTTACACCCCCTACCCATATATGGCTTCAAAACCAATGGAAAATTACAATTTTGTGCTTGTTTCAGATATTATTCCTTCTATACCAGTTACGCCATCTATACCACTAGTAAAACCTACGACATACACAACTAAACCACAACCAGATGTTAGTAAGACCACCAATGGGGTCATAAAACAACCTAGTTTAAAGGCCCGCTCCTACCTAACCTTGCACCTAAATCATCGAGGTTCGCTCACCCGAAAGCAGGGGGCATGAACCAACAACCAATACTCCCACACAAAGAGTCACCCCAGCATGTTTTCTTTGTGGGAAACAAGGCCATGTGACCAACCTATGCCCCACCTTTCCAGAGCTCAAAAATTTTCTCAACACCCTTGTTAGTGTGACACATGATCCACCAGAAGTATAAAGGAGCACATCTCTATTCCCATATCTAACTCCAAATCGTTGCATACCAATCATGCATTTTCGTTCTGCTCATAATTTGTGCATTACATGCACCATTGTCCCGATCTACATCAATTTCAAGATGCTTTGGAAACCATCTGCCTCACTCAACCATTGGAATAAAACTCTCCCCATTCATCACTAAAAGCATCTTGCATCAATGTAGTCACTACATTGGTGAGAACCCTATTTGTGCCTATCTTAGAACCAGTCCTATCAGTAGTTCCCATTGTTAAGCCTACAATGTCGTAACACCTTTAACCTACGTATCTTGCAACAATAATGCTACATGATGGCTACTCATCCTACGGGAATCATATTCACTTGACCCCATCCAAATCCATTACTTCCATTTTGTATCAAGCCAACTCCCCTTTGGCATAGACACCTCTCCTCTCCCAGGTACCCCATCCATGCCGATCTTGTGGCGACACCTCGCACTTTCCATTCTAGTGTCCCATTTTACACACTGAACGTGAATCTCATATTGAACTAATAGGGATCCAAGATCAACTCACTTACCTCAAAAAAATACCTCAAGTCTTTCCTACCAAGGAAGTTGTTTCCCCCTTATGGGATACCATCAATACCGCATCTTATTTGGTCAATTTACTAACTTGTGATGATTCCTTCCTTATCTTCTAACGAAGACTTGGGTCCTCCTCTACCATTTCCTAGTGTTTAGAAAAACCTAGGGGATCCCCTTAAAAATGTTGGATACTCACCCGTGAGTATGATACCACCTTTATACCACACTAAGCTCCAACATTTAAAGGTCCCCACCACAAGGAAGGGTGAAACCATCATTCCCCCTTAACATTGTATCATTTACACAACCTAACATTTTATATATTATTTATTTTCGATCCCTTTTGATTGAGAATAATTCCATATTTTGTTTATGGAGATGACCTATTGACCAGACATTTATATCGTCTATAGAGATGGTGCAAGTCGATCGTCCAATAATATTGCATTAGTGTCTTGGGATAGTTATTCCCCTTCCAAATCCTCTAGCACATCGGAGGAGTTTGTTTGGGGTCACTCACAAATAACCAAGTAGAGTATAGTACCATCATTGGTCTCTTAAGTGATTCCAGCCACCTTGGCATACACCATCTGCACGTACACCTAGATTCACAACTAGTTGTCTCACAGCTAAACAATGTGTTATGTGTCATCAATCCCCTCCTCTTCCACAAGTTCTTGTACGCATGCCTTCTCATATGACAATTTGAAACCATTATTTTCACACGTCCTGGGAAAATCCAATGTGTTTTCCAACTCTATCTCCAATGAAGTAATGAACTAGCACTTGATACATCAAGCATGTACCTAATCCTGTACATCCAAACAAAACACACACACACACTTATATATATCATCACCATAACCATGCTAGCAATTAGTGCATTTAAGAAACAAACATGCTAGTGCATGACTGAGTTGTACACATCCTGTGCTGGCATTTTTTGTCATGTCCTCTCATTTATGATCATTGAATTGAGTTCCTAACCCAGTCAATCCCTTGGGTTGAGGAGAATACTTCATTTACTTGGGGTTAATTTTGAAATTTCGGGCATTTAATTAATTAGGAGGTGTTGGCTTATTTTTCCCAAAGTTTGATATGCACTTGATGATAATTATTTTTCATTAAATATTTTTTTTTATGTTGTAACAAAGTGGATAATGATCCACAAATGCACCTTAGAGGATAAGGTTTACCAAGAGGTGACTTGCAAGAGAAGATAGGTGAAAGTATGCAAAGCTAGAAAATCAGGAAAAAGAAAGAAAAGATAGTACAAAGCATAAAGGAAACTAAACTCAGGAAAAGAAACATAAAGCAAAAAGCAAGATAAAGACAGAAAAGTAGGATAAGGAAGAAAAGCAATATAAGGCATAAAATCAAGAAAAAGTAGTCAAAAGCAAAGCAAGATAGAAAAGATAAAGCAGAAAGCAAAGAAAAAAAGGAGAAAAGGATGAAAAAAGCTTTCCTTATCCATACATGAGGGAACATTAGCCTAGGATACTTTCTCCTCAAGTCATATTCCATCTATAAAATAAGGAGAGGGCACCATTGTCACATCTTTTAACAATTAGAGAATTGGACCGAGTGCTATTGTGCCTCAGTGACTTGGGAGATGTGCCCCTAGTCCAAGCTGGGAGATGTGCCCCTGCTTCTGTGAGAGTATGATGGAATTCAGCCATTTTCAATGATTTTATTGCAGCTCTTGAAGTCTAAAATAGTGGAGTAAAAGCTTATGACAAAGATTTGATAGCTCTCCATGTAGATCTATGAGTATTTTCTTAGTCTTTCTTAATGGAAGAACTTGTTCTTCATGTATCTATTTCCTTAGAGCTATATGATGATTAAATTAGATATTGATGGCTGATATAACTATAATAATGGACCTCTGGTATCAATTCTGAAGTTTTACTAAATAAAAATCTGATTCCAATACCTCTTGCTTGCACCTAGTCTAGATTTCTATGAAACTAAGCTAGTTTCTAGTACTTGTTTTATAAATTAATGAATATCAACCAAAATGAAGTGATTTATGTTCCTGATTTTAATTAATATGTAAAATTACTCATTCCAATATTAAAATCATAAATTCGTGATCCTCTTTGATTATTTGGAAATTCATGAATTTGGCCTAGTTGTGCAATTTTGGAAGGCAATTTTACTTGTATGTGTGTGAGACCTCTTTCCCAAAATTGATGGAGAAAACCTAGGATGATAATTGACTATTATTTAATGATATTTATCCTTCGTAAGTCAATATCCATCACCATTGGTTCTCAGTCAATGCTTAGTTGATCTTCTAGTTTGCATATGTTAGGGTTCCCAGGAGCCTTGGAGTAGACTTTAGCCTCACTGATGTTCAAAAAATGAATGGTCCCAGTAAATTGTGCAAATTTTATATCATCTTAAATGATCCTCATCCCTTCCAAAATCCTTTGATTCTTCCTTCCTACAGTCAGACTAGCCACCAGAGTTCACTGTTTTTTCCTTAAGTCTTGTAGGAAAGTTAACTAGTGTATCATCAGATATGATTGTTACATTACATTTTTGCAACTAATCCTGATTCAATCACACTGAAGCACAACTATGGAAAGAATATTCCAAATGGACTAGATAACACAGGTAACTAGAGTGCAATTGTGCGACCTGCTACTTTGAGCACTATAAGGGTGTGCTACATGTTTTGCAAAGAGAACCCATGTGGGGTAGGTTATTTGGACTTGTTATAGTTTTTTGAGATGACCAAATAGATCCTAGTGTTGGACCTTGTGTGCTGGTAGGTGGATATGTCTTATGTGGAGTGGCAAGAGCACAACTATGAGGATTTTATGGAGGTGGTGAGAGGGGACCTCATAGCCACGCAAACTCTGACGGATTCATGACGGATTCAGGGCTCCTAAATTTTTTTAGTTTCCCTTTCATGAGGTCGTCAAACTATTTGCTATGGGATCTGATTGATATGTGGGATCTCTATTACTCAGTATTTAGTGTAGGGATGGAGGGACTAAGAATTACTGCTTGGGACGTATATTTTTTGACTAGGATGATCCACCATGGGGTGCATGAGTTGACCCATCAAACTTTAGGAGGAGTTCGTATGATCTAGTGGTTGATTGACTAGTATTACGGCGATGAGCTAGGTTCCCTAGACTAAGGGAAAATATTAACGAGTCACTTGATTAGTATACCAGTGAGGGCAGTAGCGACCATTATGTTGAGGGTCTTGCAAGTGTATTCTCAGGATAAGATCATAAAAGGCCAATTGCTACTAGTTAAAAGGGTTATAGTTGGTCGATAGGTAGCTTGGGGTTTGATGCTCTAGAATAGTATGATGGAAAAGTTGTTAGAGCTATGTAGGGGTGGTAGGAGCAGGGTAATTTTCCGTGGCAGTTTTGTGTGCTCCTGTTTCTTGGAGAGCTACTGCACTTTGAGTCTGGTGGTTATTGTTCATCTCAAGGGGCCTCGAGAGTTGTGCATGGATTTCTCGAGAGAGGTGATACATCACCTTGGTGGCGGTGAGGTAGGAGCATACTCCACACCTCATTTTATGGAGGTGTGGCTGTAACGCATTGGGTCAATGGATCGATACCCATGGAGGGACATGGAATTCATCGGGGATCTGTAGTTACCACAGCTGGTTTATGGATAGTATGGCTCATGTATGCATCATGTTTTGTCATTATATATATTTTTGTATTTTATTTATGATTATGCACATACTTGATGACATATGTATTGATGATGTTTATTTGATTGGTGATGCAAATGTTTGATTAGTGCCTTCAGCTCATAGGGCTCGTCGTCATCATCGTTGTGAGGGGGTTGACAGGTCTACAGGACCTGCTAGGGAGGTTGGAGGGGCTAGTGTAGGAAGTGTGGCTCCTAGTGGGGGGAATTTCATGTGGAACAAGAGGCATAAGGAGGATAGTGACCTAATAAGAGACCATGACCAATAAAAGGATTGGTGTGGGGACCAAATATGAAGGTAGCGAGAGGTGAGGTCATGCGACCTTCATCTATTATGGGGCCTCGTGATCTATCTTTTGGAGCAACATTTTACAAGTCAAGCTTGTTGTATATTTTTTATTTTTGCAGGGACAAGGGCCCTTTTATGTATATGTAGTTGATGGAGCCTATGGAGGTGGTTTTATGATGTATCCCCCATAAGGCTCATGGGTGATTCCATGAATATGGGTAACTCTTTTTGGCCAAATATGATAGTGAAAAACATAAATTTTACCCATGCATTAAATTGAAGCCCTCGAAACTCATACTTGCCACATGAATTTTGACATGTAGTTGAAAAACGAAATGTAGAGAATTATGTTGGTTTTCCAATGATATGTTTTTTAAAATATACCTGGCATATATCGTGTCGAATTTTCATTTAATGAAACGTGTGTACTTAAAAATTTGAAGAGCAATTAACAAGTAGTTTGTGTGTGTGCACAATAATTTAATGTTAATGTAATAATTTTAAAAAATGAAATATGTGAACATGATCTAGATAGAATGAACTAGGGCGTACATATTTTTCTTTTAATTTTTACTTAGAACAATTCTCTAGCTAAATGTATTAGTTGAAAAATTCAATTCACATGCAATTTTCAATTTTTCAATTTCCACATCAAATTCCAAGTTACTAGCAATTTTAAAGTTCAATGCACAACTCTCAAGTAACCAATTTTAAATTTGTTAATTTACATGTTATGTAGGGAGAGATTATGGTCATACATCACATCATGGTGATCAACAATCACATGACCCTGTGCCCCCTCATGATCCTGATCATCCATCACATGACACCTTTCCCTCTCACATTGAAAGTATAATTGGGATTTGCAGTGGGGTTGGAAGGGGTGGAAACTTTCTAGAGGATTGTGTAGTTGTTTCTGCACAAGAAGAGATTGAGAACTCGATCCTTGGTCGGAGAGTTAAAGAACATGTCAATAACATAACCAAGTCATATTTTGAACAACATTCAATGATGGCACAAGCTCAAATCCTACATGGGTTGATAAAACATAAAAAATTGAAACTTGCCACAAAGTTGTTGGGTTTTCAAGATGTTAAAACAAAAAAGACATGCGAGAATGCAATAGAAAATGTAAGAACTGCATTATCTTCATTTGGAAAATCAAGAAACAATGATACCTGAGCTACTCGTAGGGAAATTACAATGATTGTTGTGGCACAAAGCACCTCAAGAAATTGAATGGTATCAACAATGGCATCATTGCTCAATGTTTCAAAAAGAGCATTGCTCAAATATACTAAATTCAAGGTCCGGATAGATGAAAATGATGAAGCTGCTTGTTGGGCTCTTATTTGTAGGGAACCCTATCGAGGTAGGATGGCAGCAGGCATTAGAGAGAAGGTGATAGAGTTTTGGGATAGCCATTCTTGTGTTATTCTAGATAAAAAACATGTCCTGCGACAACATTTATCCATAAGCATTTATCAGGAGCACTGTAATAATGTGATGGAGATGACGGGAGTTGCACTTTATAAGGAATTCGAAGAAACCAATCCTGGTGTTCAAATATCATTTAGCATGTTCAACAAATTGAAACCGTGGTATATTAGGCCGAATACGATTCACGACACTTGTTTTTGCCGGTACCACGTTGAATTTCAACTATAATATGACACATTTCTGTATTTTTGCAAAAGGCACTGGAATGGTGTACTAGCTCCTCACATAGTGCGAGTATGATACTATGCACCAGGAATCCTGAACACGTGTTTTTCAATAAGAGGTGTGTAGGTGGAAGAAAATTCCATGAATGTGGTGATTTGACATTGTTCCATAGGAACTTTCCTATCAATCCAACACACCATGGATTGTCAGATATCACCGTTAGGTGGAAGAGGTACGAGTACGTCACCATGAATCCAACATCTTCTTCATATGTTCCATCCAAGAGGATCGACTTGCTCGATGATGAGATTCCTGTTTCAGATTTCATGGAGAAGTTTCAAAGTCAGATTTATAAATACATAAAGCACTCCCATAGGTCCAGGTGGCAAGCTTCAGAATTCAAACATTCCCGTGAGGTATTTGAGCTGGGCACAATATTATCAGCGATAGACTTTGCGGAGAACTACACCTTTTCTCCTCAGAGAGAGATATAGAGTGAGTACTATGACTCCGACCAGGTGTCTATCTTCGTACATGTATTGTACAGACATGCTCAGGAGAAAATTGATGGTAGGGATAGCATTCCTCAGTCACGTGAAGTGATCAAGGAGTACCATTTTTATGTTAGTGATGATCGTGAGCATGACACATTGTTCATTCAAAACTGCTTTGGGTTGATTTATGATTCATTTGGGAAGAGAGGCATATCATTTACTAAACACTTGATTTGATCAGATGGGTGTGCAGGGAAATTCAAATCGGCACACTCATTTTATTGGTTGAGTCGCCTTCATAAAGAGATAGGAATCTGACACACCTGGAGCTTTTTTGAGACAGGGCATGGAAAGGGTGAACATGATGGCGCAAGTTCATGTGTGAAATGATCACTTCGGAGGTACCAAATGAGTCATGGTGCAACCTGACTCAAATGCTCTACTGAAGTAGTTGATGGGTGCACACATCATTTGGGACATCAAGGTCATGAAAAAGAAAGGATGGTGTGCAGGTAATAAACTGCAAACTCAATTAATAAGCTAATAACATTCAATATCATTGTCTCCAAAAGAACACATAATCGATAGAAATTTACATATGACAAACTGAATTCCATGCAGGTTCTTTTGGGATGTTTCCCTTGGAGATGTTAATAGATCCATTCCGTGGTATTGTGAGAACATCCCTGGTACGAGGGAATTACATTATGTTCGAAGTAAAGACATGGGTGACATATTTTCCATTGAAACGAGGAAGTATGCTTGTTTTTGCAATTTTTCATTGATGCAAATGGATGCGGGCTTGATCACTGTGAAAATGATGTATATGTGAAACCATGGAAATATGTCTCTCTCAATCCAAAGGGCCCACATCCAATTCCAACATGGCAAGAGATGCACACTGAAGAGGCAATGGTCTCATTATATCATGATCGAATTTCTGATATGGTTAGGGAAGGTACAAAAGTCTTCATTAAGTTAATTAGTTCATTATATATTACACATATACAAATGTTGTAGAAATGCACGTAGGACATTTGAATAATATTTGTAATGTATCTTGCAGGTGATGTGTTTCTTTTCATTGCACCCCCCCACAACCAAGAAAATGTGGCATACTATTTGATGCGGTGTACGCAAATAAAAAGTAGGTTGGTGCGACCCTACCAAGATGGGGATACCAAACAGGAGACATTGTTCTAATGGAACACTTTTTTGAAAAAGTGAAAAAACAGGGTGATCATATCATTTACAGAGATTTTATGCCTGGATATATATCATGTCAATACAGTCATTTGATGGTGGCAGCTCGGATACATCTAATAGAAATCAAGGTGAAGAGAGGTGATCCAAAGAGATGGAAGATGACAGAAGCTTACCATCGTATTATGGAGACTTGCATTCCTATAACCCATTGGCCAAATGAATGAGTTACATGTATGCCCCTTGCATCATTGGCATAGTTTTCATGTTGTCTTGTGTAATATTTTTTTGGAGGTTGTTTTATAAATGTATATTTGTAGATGCTTTAATGCCAAGAATACAAATACTAGATGAGAGGCTTTTGTGAAATTTGGGTCATGGTGCTCCAATGTGAATACACTTGAATGTATGGTCAATTCTCCATGAACTTCATCCATAGTAGTTTTATAGATATTTTTTTAGATGCTTTAAAAATAATATTAAGGATCTAATAGATAGTTGAATTGTAATGTAATTGAATTGTAATGTGTAGACAATATAATGTAATTGTAAAATTTCAATTCTAAATTGTAATGTACATTCTAATTTTAAATTTTGATTTCAAATACAATTGTAATGTAATCGAGAATTTAAAACACATCTATATACAATGTGGAATTGTACAATGTATTCTAATTTTAAATTTTGATTTCAAATTTGCAAAATTTTATACATTATAATCCATTCATTGTATTTCGTCATCAATTACATTGTATTTCATTATCAATTATATAAAAATATTATCAAATACCAATGTATTGAAAAAATGTTTCATTCAACAATAATCAATTTGTTTTGTTATCAAGAACATATCAATGTTAGGACCTTTTTTTCTTACCTCTTCTCATTCCATTTAATAAAAATATTGACACTTGGTGCTACATGGAATATAACATAGGAGATAGAGGGTACAATTCAACTAAAGGGCACTTACACATAATCTTTGAATATATTTTCATGCAAACAATACCCATTGTTGGCACAACTCACAAACATTCACTATAATTTCTAACTATCAAACATTCTCAATTTTTAAATTACATGCATCAAAAACCATCTTTATCATGCATTTTTGCACGCATATGCATGGAATATCTTTGATAGACATGGATTGAACGTAATAATGAAAGTTGAAACGTAAACGTAATAACTTGTACATGCCTTCATATATGCAACTTACCTAGTTGTAATTTCAATTTTAAAACGTAATGTATGTATTCAATTCTAAATTTTGGAAGATGTTCTCTAATGTAGTTGAAATTTGCATTTTAAATTGAACTAAATTGTACAACTACACATTAAATTTGCATTTGAAATGACAAAACATAAATTTGTAAAGTTGTAATAACTATATTCAGATCTAATATAAAAAAAATCGATTTCAAATCATATACAAAATACACATGAAGACATCAATATGATAAAATATACAAAATATCCAAAAGTCCATATATGATAATAGTCCATGTATAAATGATAGAAATCCATATCCAAAACATGATAACATATATATAGATCATCCAAAACATGAAAATATATATAAAATATGAAAATATCCAAAACATGGAAATGTATAGATCATCAACTCATTTTCCACTACCCCCACGAGGCACTTGATCATCCCTCTGACTGCCCTCGTGTGTAGTAGACCGATGCTGGCTCTGAAATGGTAAAACATGATTGAATACATCCATATCTGTAGAGTCAATGGTAGTATCCGGGATCTGGGTAGGAATACGGGTAGATGGCCCTTCATCAAGACCATGTACCTGAGCTGCATCCCAATCATATGTGAAATCCGTTGCAACATTGACACCCACCTATAGCGATGCTTGTGTAATATGCCATTGCATGTAATAAGTTAGATTTATTAAAAATTAAAACTACTTAACATAATTTAAGTTATAATTCAATTTTTACCGGCGAAAAATGGATTTTCACCGACTGTTTCAGTGCTAGCTTCAATTTTGCTCCGCTATGGCCCAAACTCCCCTTTTCCCGATCGTTTCAGCGCAAAATATTATTTTTCTCCGAAACACATTTTGTCTTCATAATTCGCGTCAAAACATAAGTGTTTTTCGGTCATTTCAGCGTTAAACTAAAATTATCCTGATCGTTTCAGTGCTAACTTCAAGTTTTCTCCGATATGGCCCAAACTCTCCTTTTCCCGATCGTTTTGGTGTAAAATTGAAAACCTCTTCGACTGTTTCAGTGGAACATTCTATTTTTATCTTAAACACAATTCTTCTCCAAAATATGAGCATTAATTTAAAACCTCTCTGCATTAATTTAAAACCTCTCAGATCGTTTCGGCACAGCTTTAGATTGTGCTTCGACCATTTCAGGGGAAAACTGACAACTCTCCCAATCCAGATAATAATTTTTCTTTCGATTTCCAAAAAAAATATAAATGTCAAACAAAAGTAAGCAGAAAAAATAAAACAACACTCTAAATAAATTCAAAAAGGAGGGGCCCTACAAATTTACAAAATTTTGGGGATTAGGTTGCAGCTGCAACACGGTGCTATAATTGTTTCCAATGCCACACTAACTTCTTGTACTACACTTGTTTCTGGTACTGCACTAGTTTCTGGTATTGTGCTAGGAATTTGGGGTACTGTAGCAACTAGGGGTGTCATACTGGTTGATTGTAAGATAGTACCTTGGCAAGCTGGTCTGCTAGTGTGGGCGGTGGGGTTGCATTAATATGGTGGGAAAATGGATTGAGGCAAAGATGGTTTGGGATGCATCCCTTATTGTCTTCATGGTTTCCTTTGGTATTCCATGGAATAGGACTAAATTATCCGGAGGAAGTCTCGTTTAGAAAAAAGAAATCAAAACCCTCAAGCAACCGAGCATGCAAAAGGGAAGCTAGAAAAAAAAGGCACACAATCCTAAAAAGAAAACTCTAAAACTTTACCATGATCGATGTCATAGCAAGCAAGTGATAAAAAAGAGGCCAGAAAGCCAACAAGTAGCACAAAAAATGAAAAAGACCCTCTATAAGGTATAAAAGCAAGCAAACCTCCTATCTAAGATTTAGAGACCTCAACAAATCGTATCCTCCACAAGGTGATGAAATCCAAGTCGGACAATACGAAGTGAGAGACCAATAAATATGATGGTATATCCCTCTACCGAAAGGGATCCTGGGTAAAAGAGTATTAGAAGGAAAGTTACTAAGATACCTTGTTCATGACACGTCTGGGAAGGTTTACTGGAGGTTCTTCCTTTTGGCCCTTGTACAACAAGTATGGAAGCCGTAAAATACAAGGAATACAATGGATTGATGTTCTTAGGCACTTAGTATAGCGCAATATTCCACAAAGTCTGTTCGGAACCAGTTCTCACTGCTTACCCCCGTGGAATGGGAGGCCCCCCAACAAATTGGTGTATAACCATGTCAAAAAATACAAGAGGATTTGAGCACCCTAAGAGAAGAAAACCATGTCTCAAATGTATAACGATGGGGTGGTATTATTTGGATTCCTATCCCCAATGTCCTACCTAACTACACAATTCTTTTATGTCCTCAAATGAGGTTAATATGTGTTCAGTTAGGGAATTAATTTTAAGGGCTTGTTGTTTTACTCAAAAGGTAGTGGAAGTGCAACTTCATGGTGTTAAGACCTGACTCAAAGCATGGATATATGTATGCATCTGTGGAAATATTTTTCTTTGGATGACTTTCTAGCTACAAAAGGAGAGTTCTTTTATGTTCCCCACTATGGTCTCCAATTTTTGTTCTAGTAAATTCGTCGTACGGATAGTTATAACTACTCAAAGATTAAAATAAGTTCAAACAAGCTTAATCTAAGACAGAAGTGAAACAAGTGGTTTTTTACTCTCCTAGATCTAACACAATACATAAGTTTCAAATATTAAGAGGAGAATGTGTTGAGAGATTGTAACTTCTAAGAATATTATATTTGTACTTTATTATTCCATAGATGTTTCATTCCTCTGTGGAGACCCTATTGTATATCTAGAGATGTTTTATTCCTCCGTGGAGAATGTGGTAACTTGGGTTATTAGAATTTCCTAGTGGGGTCATCCCTGTATGAGTCATGTGGGTTAAAGGGTTATTAGACCACCCTAGTGGGGTCGACCCAGTGAATATTATGTTAAGTGGTTAAGTTGGGGCCGACCTAGTTAGTGTAAAAGTCAAGTCGGAGTTGCGTATAAATAGAGGAGGTGTGTTCCTCATTTAAAACACATTCACTCACTTATGATTGGTGCATAGGAGACAGAGAGATATGCTATGGAGAAGGAGCTCATGTTTTGGGATTAAATCTTTGTATTTGTTGGTCATCTATATTGAGGAAGCTTTGCTGGGTTTTCTACCCCATGAGGGTTTCCCAGGATAAATTGTGTCTCTTGTGTTTATGTTGTGCTTGTTGTTCTTTCAGTGATCGTATATATGTTATTGTTGTGAAATCGAATGTAATACCGATGTTATCTCTCTTATCATATTTAACCTTGACATGGTATCAGAGCTTTCCTGAAGGAAGGAAATGTATGGCACTTACAACACTTGCTTCACTTGCGATAATTTGAAAGTTAGGGTTTTGTATAGAAAAACCTAGTCATCGTGTCACTTTCACTATAAATCCATTTTGGCGAAGGTAAGGATCTGAAACTTCTACATACTGAGTATAACATCCCCCTGTACCTTGTGTTCGAAGGACAGCCACAAATTTGTTGTACTTTGTGATATATGATTAGTACAAGTTAGGGTTTCTACCTCTTCCAGAATGCAGTCCTAAACATGTGACCTAGGAAAAAAAAGGTCATATCTCGAGATAGGAATCTCCAAATTAAAATTTGTAAAAAGTGACAAGTAGGGCACAAAATTTAGTTTCACAGGTCTGCTTTTTCAGAGACCTAAGTTGAAACAGTAACACATGGCATTCTGTACAAGTTCATTATGCTGTTTCATCCCATAAACAGGTCATGTTGCGACACTTGGCATAAGTCTCTCTCCGAGAATACATTAAATTTCAGAGCTATGGGGTTGGAAATATTATAGGTCAGGATACCACAGGCCGAAGTTTCATACCCTACAGATCCGAAATTGCAAAGATACACCAGAAACAATACGGCACATCTGAATTGGCTCAATGGAGGAAATCTAAGAAGAGAAGAAAGAAGCTCTCACTTAGGGTTTTCAGTGTTTAGGTCTGGAAGGACCTGATACAACATTGGAAGCTTTGATAATGGATTTGGAATCCATTCATCATGGATATTAATCCTCCATTAAAATGTTGTGGGAGGAAGGAGATTGAAAATTAGGGTTTCCAAGTAAGAAGAAACCCTAGCAAAGTTGGGTGATTCATAGGGCAGCGATGAAGAATGTTAAAATGGAACTGATATCCTATCATCATATCACCATGAACATACATAATATGTTTACAAGTGATCTACCTTGTATGGTTAGGGTTTTACCCTTATAGAGAATACTACTCAACAGGTATGACTTGAGAAGACACAGGTATGTTTTGAATTCTGATGCTTGATTAAGTTCATAATATGTTTGTCTTCATGTTATTGAGGTTAGTACAATTATTATTGTTTGATAATGAATGCATGTGAGTGATAGAAGACATTCATTGATTAGGTTATGACACTTATGATTGTACTACTGCACCTGTGGTGTTGTATGAGGATGATGTTTTCTGCTAACAAGATACAGGTACATCAAGAAAGACAAATCAAGTTCTATGACCATGATGGCATGAATACAAAGACTCATCCATAATATTTGATCACATAGAAGCTCTACTTACGAGGTATGTATTACTTTGTTCTACTATGATTAACTTATGAGATATGCAGGTTCTAGCACAAGGTCTCTAAATCATTGAGGAGAACAAAGAAGATATTTTTTGGGTATCTTAAGACATAACCAAGCTTCAAAATCCAAGTATGTTTTCCTATATCAAGTTAGAATCCTACTTTGTTAGGATCTTAGGTAAGTATACCTATGTATGAAATGATCATGACCATACATACTCAAGATTATTTAGAATCATAATGTTTTGATAGTATTGAGACTATACTAATGAATGTATGATTATGTATGAGATCATGAGGATGACACTAGTGCACACTTAAGCATGCATAGGGGTACAAAATGGATAGAAGTTCAAATACATATAATGATGCTATCATAAAATAGAGATCAAGCGGGAGGCAACCACACAATAGAAGATAAGTATTTGAGTTGTTATTTAAATTACTAAATAGTCAATGATATTGCTCGTAATAGTTGTATGCATATTTGTATTCCTAGAATATATCATGCAGAGTGTAAGCATTCATATAGCATTGAACAGTATACTAATATGCATATGATGGGTAAGTTGGACAAACATTCCATTGTTTCTTGTCTAGAATGGAACCTCTTTGCTGACATACTGAGAGCTGTGCACGCTCTCGATAGTATGTTCTGGTAGAGATGGAAGGCATCTAGATAACCATTGTATGCATACAGGATATGCAAAAGTGTTGTGCCAAAGTATTGGTCAAGATAGTTGCATGACTATGTGAATCATATCAGTATGAATAATAGGTTATCATTGAAATCTCAACATGATTTGATGATTATGAAGTATTACTAATCATGTAATTAACTTTGATTTGTAGGAAAGATCATGAGGAATGATGAACACCAAACAAGTGATGGATGTTCAACAAGAACACTTGCAAATTAAACATACTATAGAAGGCTCGTGTCTAGAAGATTCTCTTAGAAAGAGGAAGAGTATCATGACGAGATGTTTGATCCAAGACCATTCTCTTAATGGTTTAATTGAAGAAGAAGTATGAATAAAGAAAACTCCCAGGATTCAATTGAAGAAAGCTCTGTATGGGTTCAACAGGTACCCAAGATCGATAGTCATTTGATAAAGCTTAATGATCACCATGGGTGATGCGAATTTCAACCTTTGCTACAAGGTTGAATATTGTGTCTATATATATATGACGTTCTTATCTTATATGGATGCAAGAAGGAACACACCACAAAGTTCAAATGATCTTGAGTCTCATATCAGTAGACCCATATGATGAGAGATGGCACAGATAGATATGCAGAAGATCACTCAATGCAGAGTGTGAATGATGTTCAGTCATAGGGGGAGAATTGATAGCTTCTTGAAAAGATTGGGCTTTACCAAAATTAATGTTGATCCTAACCTTTACCTTAAGGTTATGAACTTGTCATACTATTATTGTATGTGGATGATCTATTTCTGATAGGGAATGATAAATAGATCATGGAAAGCAAGAAGAAGCTAGCTACAGAATTTGAGACGAAAGATCTTGGATTGATGCACTACTTCCTAGGTATGGAAGTATGGAAAGGCCCAAAAGGAATCTTTCTCAACCAGAGAAAGTATGCTGTGGAAATCTTGAAAATATTTGATATGTTGGAATGTAAGGACATGACCACTCCCATGGATTCCAACTTGAATTTGTTAGCTAATGACTCATTAGAGTTAGTGGATGTGACTCTGTACGGACATATTATTGGGTCATTGATGTATCTAACGAATACCAGGCTAGATATATGCTTTGTTTTGAACACTTAGAGTCAGTATCTAGCAGAACCTAGGCATGTCCACCTGATAGCTGCAAAGCATGTGATGAGTTACCTAAAGGTACGATAGACTTTGGTCTATGTTGTCTTGGAGATCATGACTTCAAATTGTATGGCTACATAGATGATGATTGGGCAAGAAATGTACCAAACAGGAAGAGAACATCGGGAAAATGTCATTGTCTGGGATCTGCCATGATCTCGTGGTTTAGTAGGAAGCAGTATAGTGTGGCTCTTAGCACAACTGAAGCAGAATATATAGTTGCTTGCTCTTCTATTTGTGAAGCGATATGGCTTCGGAAGTTGTTATCAAGATTATTTGACTTAAAGATGGACTCCACTATGATCCTATGTGACAACCAGAGTTGTATCAAGATGACGAGAATCTAGTGTTCCATGATAAGTCAAAGCACATAGAGATCCGATATTTCTATATACGGGATATGGTGCAAAAAGGAGCTATAAAGCTTGAGTATGTGGGAACTGACAAACAAGTTGCTGATGTATTGACCAAACCTCTATCTTGAGTAAAGTTTGAGTATTTTCGAGACAAGCTTGGTGTAGTTCAGAAGGACCCTCCTCGAAAGGGGGAGTGATATGGTCGATGATGATATATTGGATACTGGTATCAATGTGGATACCTGTATCGATGATGAGATTTCCTATGCCGATGGTAAGGTCAATGATGAGGATACTTGTATCGATGATGAGGATACTTGTATCGATGATGAGGATACCTGTATTGATGATGTGGATACTTGTATCGATAATGAGGATACCAATATTGATGATGAGGTTACATGTTCCGACGATAAGGTTGATGATGAGGTTACTTGTTTTGACAATGAGGTCGATGAAGTGGTACTTAGACTGTCTAAGAGGACTAGTGGGATTGCATCATCCCTGGACTTATGTCCTAAAGTGATAGGGATTGATCATCTCGTAAGTCGATCAGGATTGCATCGTCCTTGGACTTATGTCCTAAAGTGATAGGGATTGATCATCCCATAAGTGGATTAGGATTGCATCGTCTCTGGACTTATGTCCTAAAGTGATAAGGATTGATCATCATGTAAGTTGATATGGGTTTCATTGTCCATAGACATGAGAGATTTCTTAAAGTGATAAGGATTAATCATCCTGTAAGTATATTGGGATTGTATCGTCCATAGACATTAGAGATGTCTTAAAGTGATAAGGATTAATCATCCTGTAAGTAGATTGGGATTGCATCATCCCTAGACATGAGATATGTCTTAAAGAGATAAGGATTAATCATCCTATAAGTAGATTGGGATTACATCGTCCCTAGACATGAGAGATGTCTTAAAGTGATAAGGATTAATCATCTGGCTGTAAGTAGATTGGGATTGCATTGTCCCTAGACATGAGAGGTGTCTTAAAGTGATAAGGATTAATCATCATGTAAGTAGATTGGGATTGCATCGTCCCTAGACATGAGAGATGTCTTAAATTGAGAGGGATTGATCATCCCGTAATTGGATCAGTATTGTATCATCCTTGGAATTATGTCCTAAAGAGAGAGGGATTGATCATCCCGTAATTGGATCATGTGTGTTGTAGGGTATGCTGCTATGATGTTGTTGATCTAGAGATCCAGATGATGTTGTTGATAGAGAAATCCAAATGTTGTTGTTGATCTAGAGATCCAGATGATGATGTTGATAGAGAGATCGAGATGCTGTTGTTTATCTAAGGATCCAAATGTTGATGTTGTTGATCGAGAGGATCCAGATTTTGATGCTGTTGATCGAGAGGATCCAGATGTTGATTTTGTTGATCAAGAGAATCCAGATGTTGATGTTGTTGATAGAGAGGATCCAGATGTTGATTTTGTTGATCGAGAGGATCCAGATGTTGATGTTTTTTATCAGAAGATCCAGATGTTGATGCTATTGATCGAGAGGATCCATATGTTGATGATGTTGATCAAGAGATCCAGATGATGATGTTACTGTAGCTATTCGAGTGATGCAGAAGATGAAGACTCAGTACTGAAGATGTTGATGTTACAGTATTGAATATCTTGAAGATGTTCCAATAACTGTTTGAGTTACTAATGATATATGAAGGAAGCTTGCAATGATTTATAGATGTATCATGTATCATGTAGTTGATGACTCCTTGCTCCTGCAGATGTTGTTATAATATCCTTCTTGTTAATGGGGAGTGTTGAGATATTGTAACTTCTAAGAATATTATATTTGTACTTTATTATTCCGGAGATGTTTCATTCCTCCTTGGAGACCCTATTGTATATCCAAAGATGTTTCATTCCTCCGTGGAGACCCTATTGTATATCCGGAGATGTTTTATTCCTCCGTGGAGAATGTGTTAACTTGCGTTATTAGACTTCCCTAGTGGAGTCGGCCCTATATGAGTAATGTGGGTTAAAGGGTTATTATACCACCCTAGTAGGGTTGTCCTAGTCAAAATTATGTTAAGTGGTTAAGTTGGGGCCGACCTAGTTAGTGTAAAATTCAAGTCGCAGTTGTGTATAAATAGATGAGGTGTGTTCCTCATTTAACACACATTCACTCACTTGTGATTGGCGCATAGGAGAGAGAGAGAGATATATGCTATGGAGGAGAAGGAGATCATGTTTGGGTTTTACATATTTGTATTTGCTGGTCATCTATATTGAAGAAGCTTTGTTGGGTTTTCTACCCCACGAGGGTTTCCCAGGATAAATTATGTCTCTTGTGTTTATGATGTGCTTGTTGTTCTTTCAGTGATCCTATATATGCTATTGTTGTGAAATGGAATGTAATACTAATGGTATCTCTCTTAGCATATTGAATCTTAACAGAATGAACCATGAAACTCACCTCGAATTTGCCAGTTGTCCTAGATCCAACTACACACTTGATCTCCAAGAAGTGAACCTGTTTAACCAAGACAAGAAACAAAACCTCCAAGTACTTTATGCAATGGTCAAGATCTAATTTATATATAAAACATATCATGTATCTAACTAGAGAAAGAAACACAATATGGGAGAATAGTCCAAGTTTATATTAATGAAAGCTAAGAAGACCTTTACAAAGTTACCCTTGATGTCCAAGCAAGAACTTCCCCTTCTGAGATTTTCCTCTTGCTACCTCTACAAATCCTTTAAGACCGTAGGTTTGATGCCTCCAATTGTACTAGCTTAGCTCATGGATGGCCTCCTTCTTATAGTATTTGGGAGACCAACCACTAGGAGAGAATAATGGATCTAAGTGAGTGGAAGCTGGATCAAGGAGTTGAGTCATCCAAGGAAGGTGATATTCGAGAGGAACCTCCATCCCAAAAATATCTCCTTCGAATCCAAGAGCCAAGGTTCAAGGGATAAGGTGGTTAAGTGGATTTTCACGCCCTCAACACTAAGCATAGCACAAAAAAGTTGTAATTTTCACATCCATGCAGGCATGTAGGGCACGAAAATGTTGTAATTTTGCGCCTTGCACCACTATCAAGGCGCAAAAATATGAGAAAAGTGGATCTTGCAAGGTGGAATTCGACTAAGAGGAGTTGGATTTGCATCCAAGGAATATTAGGGAGGGGACCAACAAGGTGTCAATGAGTCTCAACACTTTCTAAGAGGTAGGAGCATTAGGTTCCGCATGGTGGTATGCCATGAAGACTCAGAATGGCGTTCAAAGTGGGACGTTGAGGTATAACACAGCCTTGTCGTTTATCTATGCGATTGAATACCCTATGTTTCCCCTTTGTGTTTTATACCTTTCATACATATTCTTTCCAAGGGATTTCTCCTATCTTCTATCCATAAGAATGCATATGTCTTCCCTTATGGTAGGAATTCCTGTTATTAACTCAATTGTCTTAGAATCAATGGATATGGGCTTGGTCAGCCACAGGAACCCACCATGCACTCCTGATAGCAACATTTTCGCACACATTTTCACCTAGAGGGACATTCCAAAGTGATGGATCTCCAACAAGTTCAGTATCCCTATTTTCATCAGTCCATTTTCCCATCTCTAAAGTTCCATTAAAACAAGTTCCATAGGATCTAATTTGAAACTCTTGTCCAATTTTGGAAATTTTTCTTCATTGGTAATATCATGATATGCAAAATGGAACTTGTATAGTTGGCCGAACAAATTTTCTTTAATTATCACACCTTATGGATCCTTCGGTTCCTATATATCTAATTCTTCTACATTGGTCAAGTTTACAGGCACTATAATAGGTTTTTTTGACAGAATGTAGTCGCAAAGGAACTTGACCAACTTTGACGACGAAGCTCCTGGCATTTGTGCAACCTCTTCCTACACATTTACTTATGGATTCTTTGATCTACATTGTCTCTTGGGTGTCATGGCTTCCAAGCTTCAACCTCCACTCACAATTTTTTTCTCTATAGATAATGTTTTCAGTAGATGTAGGTGGTCATACTAGAGATTTCTATGGCTTATAAGGGGTTTGGTGACTTTCCTCTATTATTGATGATTTATGTTGTTCACGAACTCACCTAGATTTGGTCAATTCTCAAAAACTGAAATTTTTTGATATTTTTCAATATTTTTATTGTTCTTGTCGAAATTCAATTAACCATCCTCTGCTTCTAATTATTGATGCCACCCCTTAATTGGTCACCACTACTGCCACTAATCCATTGGTCATTAATGCTCACCTTTTGTCACAATTTGTTTTGCACACAATCTTCTTTTTGAGACATGTCCATCTGTATGTGGTTTACTCTTATATTGGAGTGGAGATAGATTGGTCTCCCAAATTCTCCACATTTTGATTCAATACAAGGTACTTAGTCTTATTTTTGGTTATTTATTTAATAAATCCTCATAGAATCAAACTATTACCTTTATCTGCAAACTTCCTTTTCCAAATCCTTATACATTTTTCTTTTTATTGATTTGCAATAGTATTCCTTCTTTTGTATAGAACCGATTGAGGTTCCTCATTTGTCTTCCATGTTTTTTTTCTCCAACATTTTTTCAATTTATTTGAATTTATATAGTTCTGAGCTTTGTGACCAATTACATTGCACTTGTAATAGACTATAGTGTTGCAGAACTTTCCAATATTCCCATCCTTGTTACACTTCCAACATTCAACAGTTCTGAGTGAGTGCAGTCCCTTTAGTGGTGCAATATTCTTGTAATCTGTCCTTTGAGTTTCCTTTTTACTAGTTTCTTCATTTTCTTCCTTGCGAGATGGCTCTTATTTTTTGTTGAATCCAACCTTGTAACCTAGAGCATATTTTTTAAATGGATACCTCCATTTTCTAATAATCTCCTTCAAGACTTCTGCGCTTTTGGAAAACTTATCATTTGTCCTTAGCTATTTTTGCAATCTTTCAAATTCTTGTTTCTTTTCCAGTAGTTGAGTCTTTTTTTCATCAATCATTTTTGTATTCTCAATGATTTTCTCTTTTAGAGAAATAATCTCAATATCTCTTGCTTGAATTTAAATTTGTTGTTCACTGATCACCATGCTGGCATCATCACTTTGTCTTTGATATTTTTGGAGCTAATATTTTAGTGAAAAGATTTATTCGTTTGATTTAGAAACCCTTTGTTCTCTATTGGAACATAATTCCCATCTAGACATTGGTTAATAGTCCTTGCATAAGGTTCCAATTATTTAATGTAAGTTGTTCTGTGGTTTGGATTCAATAGTGCCTAGTATAGGGGTTTTGTCCACATATTAGACTAGTGGTTTGTCATTATAGCCAAGTTTGTCCACAAGTGTGCCCAATTCCTTATTCTAGGGATTCAAAGGAGCCTTATTTAATGCATTTAATGAGGCAGGTGCACCACTTCCCTGTTTTATGGGATAAGGTTGGATCAAGGGCGCTAATGCACTAGATTTGATCAAATTGCTCATTAATGGCCACTACCAAAGACCTAAACCACCTAATTCTCCCTCATAATGATTCCATCCACATTTATTGACTTTCCTAACTTCCTCATGGTCCTCATAGGTTCATTTGATATCATTATGGCCCAATATAGGAGTTACACTTGACACAATGTCATAGATTAGGGAAATTACTCCACTAAGCCTAATATTAATGTGAGCTACTCAAATCACCACTAAGTCTCTTGATTTTGTCTCTTGAGAGAATCTATATATTGTACACATGTTTTTGAATAATAATGTAATGGAAGATCAATCCACATGAGTGTTTTTATCTTCTGTTCTATTTAATATTTTCTTCATATTTCTTCTATTTTCCTCTCAATCTTTGGTAAATTCTAAGTGAAGATTGCTCTAGTAATATAGATCCACCTGTGACATATATAGACCTTGACATGGTATCAGAGCTTCATAGGGGATCCTAGTCTTCCTTCTAAAGTGGATTTCCAAGGATTTTTTTTTTGCAGGTTCCTACAACAACTTCATTATGGATTTGAAAGTTATTCCTCTTCTCTCTCCATTCAACTATTCAGAGTGGAAAGAAAATATGTGTGCATATATAAAGAGAAAATGTCTCTCGTAGCTATACTCGTATAAATGTCAAATGACAAGGATGAAGAGTCAGAAGACATAGAGCCATTTGATGTGTCCATTAGTGCTATGAGCGAGCCATAATATTATGAAGAGAAATGTGATTGGTTCAATGATTGTGATAGAGCATATGGAACTATGTGTCTAGATATACCTCCTAGAATGTATTATCTCATTGATTCTGCTGAGTACCCATTTGAGATTTGGAGAAATCTAGATAAATATCTTGGCATGAAGGAATAATTTATTATCTATATGGAGAGAAAGAAAATGGACACCTAGTCATGTGTTATCCCTCCAAAGGTATCGGCCTCATGCATTTATCAAGAAGTACGTTGTTCAAATTGAAGAAGAAGAAGAAGAAGATACAGATTCATCAAATGATCCAGCTCAACTTTCTTCCTCATTGGATTCCTCTATTTTCCATGAAGTTGTTTTTCATGAAGATAAAATACGAGTTGTTTCCATCACTACTGTTGAAGAGATGCCTCTCGATTCCACTTCTTTCTCCTCTATGTCTTCTATTAGGAATGTTGAAGATCGGTTGTTGATTGGTGATCATAGTGAGCCTTCTCTAGAAGAGGTTCTTTCTTCATATGAGAGTGTTGGTTCGAAATAAGATCAAGGAGAAGTTTGGAAGTCAATTTAATATCTATCATTGCTTCACACTCTTTTGCATCCTATGTATTCCTACACCATGACTAGCAGAATTTCTTCAAGTTCATTTGAATATGGAGAAGACATAGCCATCACATTGGAAAACTTGGGACTCTTGTTCCTCTTTCTTGGAGCTGGTTACAACTCTCATGATTTGAAGTTGATGCTTCAAGAGCCTTATGATTCGCTTGGGGTCACTTATTCTTAAGCATCTCAAGTCTCTTTTGTACCTGATACCCTGGTTGGTTCGAATATCAAGTCTGAAGAGCATCCTTGAATCTACTATCAGTGTTACTCAGTTGTTCTACATGGATTTTGTTTCCATCATGCAATTGTACATGTACATGATCTAGTTGAGCACATTCCTCTTCTTCCCAAGAATAAGGTTCCTCCATACATATGAACACGTTCACACCTACTTGTGTTTTGGAGTAGTTTATTTTTGGTGTATATCATGTCCATTTTAGAGGGAGGATTTTCCCGAAGTGTTTTTTCGTCTTTCCTCACTGACATGGATGAATAATGTAAAGGGTGACCATAATCCTTTGTTGCTTGGGCCCTCATAATAATTTTCTTTGCTCACAACCATTATGGATTAAGGGGGGGTGTTGGAACATAATTCCCATCTATACCTTGGTTAATAATCCTTGGATAAGGTTCCAAGTGTTTAATGTATGTTGTTCCATGGTTTGGCTTCAATAGTTCCTAGTCTAGGGGGTTTGTCCACATATTCGACTAGTGGTTTTTCATTATAGCCAATTTTGTCCACAAGTGTGTCCAATTCCTTATTCTAGGGAGTCAAAGGTTCCCTATTTAATGCATTTAATGAGCCAAGTGCACCACTTCCCTATTTTATGGGATAAGGTTGGACCAAGGGCGCTAATGCACTAGATATAGTCAAATTGCTCATTAATGGCCACTACCAAATCCCTAAACCACATAATTCTCCCCCATAATGATTCCATCCACATTTATTAACTTTCCTAACTTCCTTGTGGTCTTCATAGGTTCATTTGACCTCATTATGGCCCAATACAGGCGTTACAATTGGCACAATGTCATAGACGGGTTTCCTAGCCCCTGAGCCCACAAACCAATAATCCCGACAACATCCTTCCTTAGTACCTTTCCATAGTTCAAGAGTTAACCCCACCTCATTCTTTTGAGTTTCCCACCTCCTCAAAGCTTCGAGTTATCCCCCTCCTCGGCATTCCTCCTTTTTATCAAAATACTAAGTGTACTTCTCCCAAAAACAAAAAAAAAAACCCCTCTCATCTCTGTAAAAATAGTCACAGCAGATCTAATGAACAAGTAAATCAATCACAACAGATGAACATAGAAAATATGGTGCAAAACTGTGCAAAACATGCAGCAGTGCTCTCTATCCCAGAAAGGGTGAATGAATTACAATAGATTACAATCCAATCCAATACTGTCAATGAGCAATTCGAATTGACTAAGTAGGCCATTCGAATCACTGAATGGAGTAGCTTGACTCTGTCTAGGAGTCCTCATAAATCATCGGTGGTACTCATCAATCACAACAACCAGTCATCCAGGTGTCAAACTGAGTCTAACTGAGCATAATAAATGTAACTGAAGTGTGTAGCACTGATATAGGATCTGGAGGCTCAGTGGGGGCGCATGGGAGGCTAACTGAAGTCAGAACAAGTCACCTAATCGAACTGGAGGTCAAATGGAAGTGATACAGTCAGTCGGGAGTGAAACTAGCCTCAAATCAGGGAGAATCGGAGCTAACTGAATGTAACTGGAGTGAATCTGCAGTGGTAGGTGAACAAGTGCGCCCTTCTCTGGCAGTAGGTGAGAAGAGGGCGCCTTTCAGCTTAGGAGGGCTAAAACTCTGTGGTAAGTGGCTCCCGGGTGCTAGAAGAAGGTGGATAAGGTGCTGGAGGCATCAAACTGGTGACTGGGATGCATGCCTGTGCATGCAAGATCCTGAAATAGATCATATCCTGAAATAGATGATCCTGAAATAGATCATGCAAGATCCTGAAATAGATGATGTATACCGAAATAGATGATGGATATCCGAACACCCCCCCTCAAGCTAGACTATGATGTGCCAACTAAAATAATGTGGGGCCCTGGTAACTAAGACCAAAGGTCACCCCAATACAATAATCCAAAAAATGCTGAAAATAAACTAAGTGAGGAAAGAGGGAAAACCCAGTGGGAAGAAAGCCCCCCCTCAAGCTAAAGCATAATAATGAATCAATCTGTCTCCACCATGATGGAACTCACCCCCAACAGTGAACGGAGGTAAGAGAACTTCTTCTCAGTGAAGCTCTTGGTGAAGATGTCTGCAATTTGCTCATCAGTAGGGCAATATTGCAGAATGATGGTGCGGTCATGCACCAACTGTCGAATGTAATGCATATGAATCTCAATGTGTTTGGTCCTCTGCCGCTGAACTGGATCTGTGGAGATCTTGATAGCAATTTGATTGTCACAAAATAGGACAGTCGAAGTAGTGCCACCAAAACCAAACTCGGAAAGAATACCCTGCAACCAAACTGCCTGAATGCAGGCATTGACTGCCCCTCGATACTCTGCCTCTGCTGAAGAAAGTGCAATGGCTGCTTGCTTTTTGCTGGACCAGCAAATAGCACCATGACCAATCATGAAAACATAACCGGAAGTGGACTTCCGATCAATGCTATCACCTTCCCAATCTGAATCAGTAAAACCAATGAAATCTAGCTCAGAATCTGCAGCATAATGTATGCCAAACTGTCTCGTACCTTGCACATACTGCAAGATCCGCTTGGCTGCTCGCCAATGAAGCTCATGTGGCTGCTGCATATATCTTGACACGGCACTCACGGCATATGAGATATCAGGCCGTGAATGTGTCAAATAAAGTAGTGAACCAATCAACTGTCGATACATACTGCAATCTGCAAGCGGTGTGGAATCTCCCTCCTCAAGACTGATTCCTGAGAGGAATGGGAACGGGGCTGCCTTACATTCAGCCATATTAAACTTCAATAACAGGTCGGAAGCATATTTTTGCTGAGCTATAGTGATCCCATCGAAATTTTGAGCTATCTCCAAGCCCAAAAAGTGACTCAGCAAGCCCAAATCGCTCATGTCAAAAGCTAGATTTAAGGCAGATTTTAGCTTGTTTATTGAAGTAAGTGTGCTACCAGTAATAAGCAGATCATCAACATAAAGTACAATAACCAACAAATTACCTTTAACTCGCTGAAGATAGACATTCGGATCAGATTTGCATCTTTGGAAATTCTGAGAAAGAAGGAAGGAGTCCATCTTTGCGTACCAAGCTCTTGGGGCCTGTTTTAACCCGTACAAAGACTTCTTCAATCTACAAACCAATGATGGATCTGATGTATAACCCTCTGGCTGCTGCATATAGACCTCTTCAGCAAGGTCTCCATGTAAAAATGCACTCTTCACATCCATGTGATGCACCTCCCAGTGCTTGGATGCGGCAATAGCTAAAACAAGGCGGATGGAATCCATCTTTGCAACCGGTGCAAAGGTCTTTGTGTAGTCCACTCCTTGGACTTGGGAAAAACCTTTTGCCACCAACCTTGCTTTATATTTGCTGATAGTGCCATCAGCAGCAACTTTAGTATGGTAGACCCATTTACACTTCACTAATTTTCTTCCAGGTGGAAGAGAAACTAGCTCCCATGTATTGTTCTTTTGAAGAGAACTATACTCTTCATCCATGGCATCTTTCCATCTCGGATCTCGATGGGCTGAATAGTATGATTGGGGATCTGAACCAGCCATCAAATAACAAATCTTAGGAAGAAATGGATCAGCAATAGAAAGAGCCATACCTGCCCTTTTGAAAGTCTCTTCTTGTTCGTCTCGGATCAGCAGGATTTCCAAGATTCGAACCAGCAGATTGTAGAGTGTTTTGGGCCCACTTTGGTAACTGAGGGGGATCTGAATGATCGGATTCCGAACCTGATATGTCATGATAATCATATTCTTCTACAATATCAGAAATATCAGAACTCATACCTTCATTATCGCTGCTCGAATCTTCTTCCGGTGAAGGCGGTGAATCGGCAGTTTTCTCCTCAACTAGTTGCAATTCTTGAAGCGGTTCTTCAAACTGCACACTGCGCTCTATGAATATCTTTTTAGATATGATATCCATGAGTTTATATTCTTTTGATTCTTCCCCATATCCTATCAATATGCACTCGATACTTTGTGGATCCAAAGCTCGTCTCTTCTCAGAAGGAATTCTAGCCCATGCAGTAGAGCCAAAAACTCTCAAATTTGACACATCCGGTTTGTGACCAAAGAATGCTTCGAAAGGAGTCATACCTTTCACGGATGAATGTGGAACTCCGTTCTATATATATGCAGCAACATTGATTGCTTCAGCCCAAAGATTTGCAGCCAAACCTTTTGATTCAATCATGCATGTAGCCATCTCTTTCAGTGACCGGTTTTTCCTTTCCGCTACACCGTTCTGCTGGGGTGTGTAGGGAACTGTATGTTGGATCTTGATTCCGCTTTGGGCACAAAGTTGCAGCAACTCGGACTTGATATATTCCCCACCATTATCAGATCTAAGATCTTTGATCTTGCTCTCAGTGGTGGTCTCAACAGAAGCCTTAAAATCCTTGAATT
Source organism: Larix kaempferi (assembly GCA_027924585.1). Classification (NCBI taxonomy): domain Eukaryota; kingdom Viridiplantae; phylum Streptophyta; class Pinopsida; order Pinales; family Pinaceae; genus Larix; species Larix kaempferi. The sequence goes on along the minus strand of BSBM01000318.1, from coordinate 10,746,125 downwards.
TTCCAAGCACTTCTGACTTGTTTTTGAGAAAGAATACCCATGTAAAGCGAGAATAATCATCAATAAATGTCAAAACATACCTTGAACCATTTAATGACATATGGGGCAGCGGACCGCTGATATCAGAATGGATCAATCCCAAAATAGTAGAGGCTCTGCTAGCCTTGCCGCGGTCGAATCTGTGCTCGGGGTGCTTCCCAATAATGCAACCGGTGCATATTCCCTTCGAGGAACGGAGTTGTGGAAGCCCATCAACCATGGATTTATTTGATAGCAGAAGCAAATACTTATAATTTAGATGTCCAAATATTTCATGCCAAAGCCTACTAACCTCATTACCATGTGTGCGAAGAGCAGTGGGCTTTGCAAGCGGAATAAAGTGCGAAAACTCATAACATTTAGCAGTGTGGTTTGCCTTTCCAACCGCAACTAGTCTTCCATTTTTTATATCAGAAATTTCAACTGTATTAGGGCTGAATGTGACTTTCTTTGGATCACCAGTATGTGTCATTTGATACACAGAAAGGAGATTCGAAGCTAAGGAAGGCACATAGAGAACATTCTGAAAGCATCCATGTTCTACATGAATCGTACCTTTTCCCTTTGAAGAAATTTTTGAGTCATCTCCCAAATGGATGGGGATGGAGCTGTTTGGATCGAATGAGGAAAAAGAATCAATATTTGCAGCCATATGATTTGATGCACCCGAATCTATCAAGAGAGTTGAGGGCTTCGAAACCGTTGCCATGAGTGCTTGTCCTCTTTCATGATCATCATTCCGATCTTTCTTCCTTGCACCGTCAGGAAGGGTTATGTTGTTCTTTTCCAAAAGGAGGGCCATTTGATCTATAGTCTTCTTCATACATGAACTTTCGGGATGAAAGCCACGGTTACAATAAGTACATTTAGATTTTTGGTTACCTTCTTTGCCCTTTTGCTTGGATTTCGAACTGGATGGTGCATCCGTTTGCTTGCCTTTGTCTTTTTGCTTCTGAGGCTCCAATTTGGGCTTCTCCTTCTTTAGCTTTCCTTTACCATTCGAGATCTTGGGTCCTTGAACAAATAGGGCTGAATCTTTGGATCTTATGGACCCCATTTGAATCAACTTGTCATGCTCTTTCGTAACGGACTCAATGAAGGCATTCAAGGTAGGCATCTTCCAATTTGGGGTAGTTAGCCGACCAGAATTGAAAGTAGAGACAAATACTGAATAATATTTCCCAAGCTTGCTTAGAATGGAGAGGATCAACTGTTTATCCTCTTTAATAACACCACTGTTCTTCAATTGCAAGTTCAAGTTCTTGAATTTTGTGAAGAATTCATTGATGGTCTCAAAATTCTCAGGATTAAGGCCAATCAATTCATTCTCTAATTGAAAAGCCCTAAGCTCATCCTGCTTGCCGAATAGTGTCTCAAGTTGCTCCCATATGGCTTTTGGAGTCTTCAATCCGCTGAGATGGAAGTGAAGATCCTTGGAGATGGAGATACAAAGAAGACCGTAAGCTTCATCAAGCTTGTTGTAGTGTTTAGTTCTTTCTGCTACATTGTTTGGCTCCAATTCAATACCAAGAGTGACTCGGTAGTAACCTTTTGAACGTAATATGATCTCCATATCATCTTTCCAATCAAAATAATTGAATGGGGTGAGGATAGGCTTTGAAGAAGAGTATTCCATTGCAAGGATTGAGTCAACTGATGAAGAGGAAGCTTGCATGCAGACTAGAGCGAATGGAATTGCTGTAGAAAGGCTTGCATGCAGAAGGTAGCGAATGCAATTGGAGGAGACAATAAACCTGCAAATCACATCAAAACAACCACAATAAGGTCGAACAATCCACCCTTTGAGAGTTGCATCACACCTGGGATTGGATTTCAAGCAATGTTGAATAGGTCCAATGTATCAGATCCAGGAATTATGTGGTAACTCAAGCTTCTGGAGTGGTATTGGAATATTTTTCAAGCTTTGCATGCACAGGAGCGAATGCCCTTGAGATATCTCATGCCAAACTTTTTGCAATTTTTAGCAATTCAGTCAAATCTTCTTGTATAAACACCTGTAGAAAAGAGATCTTGTCCCTGCAATGGCTCTGATACCATGTAAAATTAGTCACAGCAGATCTAATGAACAAGTAAATCAATCACAACAGATGAACATAGAAAATATGGTGCAAAACTGTGCAAAACATGCAGCAGTGCTCTCTATCCCAGAAAGGGTGAATGAATTACAATAGATTACAATCCAATCCAATACTGTCAATGAGCAATTCGAATTGACTAAGTAGGCCATTCGAATCACTGAATGGAGTAGCTTGACTCTGTCTAGGAGTCCTCATAAATCATCGGTGGTACTCATCAATCACAACAACCAGTCATCCAGGTGTCAAACTGAGTCTAACTGAGCATAATAAATGTAACTGAAGTGTGTAGCACTGATATAGGATCTGGAGGCTCAGTGGGGGCGCATGGGAGGCTAACTGAAGTCAGAACAAGTCACCTAATCGAACTGGAGGTCAAACGGAAGTGATACAGTCAGTCGGGAGTGAAACTAGCCTCAAATCAGGGAGAATCGGAGCTAACTGAATGTAACTGGAGTGAATCTGCAGTGGTAGGTGAACAAGTGCGCCCTTCTCTGGCAGTAGGTGAGAAGAGGGCGCCTTTCAGCTTAGGAGGGCTAAAACTCTGTGGTAAGTGGCTCCCGGGTGCTAGAAGAAGGTGGATAAGGTGCTGGAGGCATCAAACTGGTGACTGGGATGCATGCCTGTGCATGCAAGATCCTGAAATAGATCATATCCTGAAATAGATGATCCTGAAATAGATCATATCCTGAAATAGATCATGCAAGATCCTGAAATAGATGATGTATCCCGAAATAGATGATGGATATCCGAACAATCTCCGTGAGACCATTGCTTTATAGATCCATTTTCCTCCTCCACTTGCCTTCTTGTTTACTCCACCGCCCTCCATAGGAACCCTCGAGCCCCCAAAACATTAAATTGATTGCTTGTTTTACAATCCAATTCATAAATAAATATTATTTTATAGTACTTCTTTTCTCGAGCAGTTCAATGGTATTAAGAATAGTTAGGTTGGATTTGATGGGTTGAATGTACATTATTTAATGATTCTTGAAATATTCATTTTAAGTCATTCACGAAGGTGGTGGATTCAATATTAGTCTTATCCTCCATTTAATAGGTTGAATAAATAATAATTAAATACTATCATGTTGACCCTTTCAAATTTGAAGTGGTAGTTTGTTTTAATTATAAATATATATATAAAAATCCAATCTTAGATCGGTTTTGTGACATGACAGTAATTTATGAATATAAATTTAATTGAGTTTTATCTTAACCTTCCTCATTTAATAATTTAATAATACTCCTTTCTCGTTTCATAACAATAAATTAATTAATTTAATAATTCAAACATGTTCACTTACCCACTTATGATTTTTTTTTCATTCCAATAAGGACGCATTATCATTATTAACATTAGTTAAATAATAATAATAATAATATTAAATAATCATAATAATAATAATAATAATAAATATTAATGGTGATTTAAGTACCTTAGCACTAATCTAACATACTTAATTAATAATAAGTACCTTAGCACTAATCTAACATACTTTCATTGATAAACGAAGTACTCTTAAGGGTTTAATTAATCAATATTAACAATTAGATAATACACGCTTCCAGCATTAATGTTTATCTGCTATACTTCATATTTCAATACCTTCACTTGACGAGAATTACAATTGGCGGAAATTGTTTTAATTGTTCAGTACAATGTTTACATATAAGATTAATTAACTTATTTTATACATAAACCAATCGATCACCTATTACTCATGTCGTTTACCCAAACCTTAACTGAGTTATCTATGACAACTTATAACATTGTTAAATACTAATAAGTATGTCGTAAATAGATACTATTGCACATGTACAAAATGTGCATGCGTGGCCAGCGTATGCACAGGTCTGACAAGTACTATAAACATACATCATGTTTCCTATGCTTAACAACTAACTAATACTAATAATACCTCATGCAAAAAGAACAAGTATATATATTTATCATAACATTACTAAAACATCATCGGTCATTATATCAGTTAACCTTTAATATTTCATTTCATTATCTTTATGATTACATTGGTTCAATCAATCAAGTACAAGTAAATTTACCAAATACCACTAACTCGAGATCAACGAATACCCAACCCTCACCAGTACTAACTAAATATCCTCCCATCCTAACCTGCGTCCGCATCCTCCCTGTCCTTCCTATGCTAATAAAAAAGTGGATGTCAGCTATACTAACCTAGCCACATAGAACGTGAGAGCGGTAGCGTCAGCTAACTAGCGGACCTAACCTCTCCTAGCAGGCATCCGACGATCGTCATCACAACAACTTGGGGAGCGTGTCTCGGCACGGCCCTCCCACGACCTCGGGTATCATAGAAACATAGGGTGGGCAATACATCCATCCCTCTCAACATACTGGGTCTACGCCCTTATCGACTCATACTTTGTTGCTCTCGAGATTATTGGTTTGTGTCATCGCATCATCAACTTTGATAAACAAGGCTCTCTGCAAAATAGGTACTATACCATACTTCGTATCAGGTATCCGACTATTACATAGCCCCGGTGTCCTGCAGATTAGTACTTTGCAGCCATACATTTATAACAATATTTCCATTCTATCATCGTCTGATCGATATTGTCAACATCATTTATTTCTTCACATAAAATCATTAAATCGATCATAGCATAAATACCACATCATATATATCACATTTCATCCAGGACGATTATTAAACATATATTGTCATTATGAAATAAAAGAATCTCGTGATAACTACAACATAGTAACCAGATAAACCAAATAACATCATGAGGATGGTAACATCATAACATCATAACCGTAGTGTCAGCATGGGCACAGTAACATGCTAAACATAGTAGCAACATATCATCATGTCTAACATGCCGAGAATATAGTTCACTCTGTCTAGCTAAGTCGAACAGATAATAAGCAAAGAAAGTGAAAGGTGTCTAACTCACAAACACGCCTAGTCAAAATATGGGGCGTTACATACACCCACCCTTTAGGAAACTTCGTCCCGAAGTTATGGTCAAAATAGTGAGGGAAAAATATCGACACATAATCTATGTGTCCTCCCACGTAGCCGATCGTGGCTATACTTGTCCCACTGGACCTAAAATTGACCAAACACATTGATGGCACCTTACAGTTTTACTTCTTTTATCCCATGATATGTATTCTAAGAATTGAAAAACATTTAGATTAATCTTTCTGTAGAATCTCAATATTATATCTAGAAAGCCTAAAGGTTATAATCAGGTGCTATCCTCCTTGGATTTGTTCTCCTTACCCTTTTTTTTTTAAAATATCCGCTTGGTTATACCATCAAGTGAGGTTTACTCGTCACACTACCAAGTTTTCATCATACGCATGTATTTAGCATGAAGTAATCATTAAGGCTATCATATCTCTTGCAGGGAAAGAATATCCACATTAACAAATCCTAATGCCATACATTATTATTACCCTAGCGAAAATAAGCAATTTGTATCTATGATAACCAAAAGTAATATAACATTAATTAAATTAGGAGAACTATCATTGTTTACAAGGTTTTTGTGACAATATCTTATCAGAATGAAAATGTTACCAAGTTTGTTTTTTGTTCTCTTCTTTTATATGTGATATAATTGGAAGGGGAACCATTACTTCCAATAAATTTATAGCTAATTTGTTCTCGAAATCTAAGTTTCCTATACATACGCTTATTAATCTACATGGATCTTATTGATCCATTATGCACTATGACTTCTTCATATGCTACTAATGTGAATTTAACCTATTTATGTGGCATCAAGCTTTGTTCCTATTTTGCGAGATGTTGATGTCAACGGAGACATATTTTCCTTTCTTCATAATGTTATAATTCTTACTTTGTTAACTCTCTATAAAGAAATATTATTATTTTTATTTTTATTTTATTTATTTATTTATTTATATATATATATATATATATTTATTTATTTCTTTTCTTTGAGGTGACGGTCGATTTCCTCCATCCTATAATAGGGGTTTAAACATCGTAACTTTATTCATTGTGATGCACATCGTTTACTATTTTGCCTCCATCATTATTCCATTTATCATCATTACTTCTCTTAACCTCGTATATGCTTACTGAGGCTAACTTACTAGTTCCCCACCAATCTCCATACTTTTATTTTGTATCGCTTGTTCGCTTTGTAATTATTAAATCCTAGTTGTTTCCCAATAATATTTTCCTTCAAAACATGCCAATTTTGCATAAGCAAGACTAGCAAGATATAGCCTCTACCCCTTTCGCACACCTACTTAGTTCCTTCAATCTCTTTCTACTTACCATATTGAAACATGATTAATTGCACACAATGTGGCAGAATACATCATACTGATTAATTAGTACTATCAAGCATCAATATCCAACACTTGTGCACATATATTTATTTACCAATTTGATGCCTAGATTCAACTATGTTAGCTCAAACTATGGTGTTTGCCAATACAACTAGACTTTTAATGTCTTCTCATAAATGAAGGTGTTTAGGGGTAATGTGTGTAACTTATTTATTATACGTAAGTTATGGATGTATAGCATATCCTTTCCTCACCGTATTGCATCATTGCAACACTCGAACATATACAATGATTATAATACCATAAAATATATGTTTTCATACAAACCACAATGAGGTAAAAACCTAACCTATTCCAAATGCCAACTATGGAAGGATAAACACTATGCCATTATTGGAAGAATCGTGGCGATTTCGATGACGACGACGGAGGTGGAGGTGAAGGTGGTCGACCTAGACCTCGACCTCGATGTGTTATTATAATGATTGATTCTATGTTCATGATCAAAACATCAAATCATTAATTCCTCTATCGAAAAAAGTTTAGAAATGCCTATATTTATACTTATGTGCAAGGAACAGTTTGTTAGGATCAATGTGTTGAAATCTATGGTCGTTTCCATTCATGATTTTGTCATGTAGTGAAATTAGCATCTTAGCATTCAGCTCGCCATGCTTGTTTTAGCAGTTCCTTGTTTTCAGATTATGTGTTTGTTTCGTCTCTTCGACTATACATTGAAGTCTCGGCAATGGATTTTCTAAGTTTTAAATAAATTAATTAATGTTTGGCTTTTCTAAGTAAATAAATAAATTAATGTTTGATCTAGTCTATACATTAAACCCATACATTAATCTTAATGGTTAAGCATAATAAAATAATTTATTTAACTTAATTTAAGCACTAATACTCCACTATTACTATTTCATGTTCTAGTTCGATTTAAACCTAAATTTTTAAAATTTAAATACACATAATTCATCATTAATTAAAATCTGATATATAATTAATTTAGGCATTAATCAACATCAATTAATCAAAATATTCGTTGATGCTAAGACTTAATGGAAACTATAACTTTGAATATTTTAAACATTTTATAGTAATAATTTTAAACACTTATTTTATTTTATTTATTTAATAGAATATTAACCTAACCCTAGCGTAATCCCTAGCTAGCAGCTCCCTCTCTCCAAAGGACACGCAGCCCTTATCTCCCACGCGCCCCTGACTTGCCCTCGGATCCCCATCCTTTCACCTCCAGGGCAGCCTATGGTTCAAGGGCGCCCATGTGAGGGTCTCGTGCATGCTTGCCATGTGCCGGTGTGCATGCTACCACGTGGACTCTTGCAAGGAGCCCCAGCTGAAGGCGATCTTCTTTATATCAAGTATCCACCTACCTCGCGCGCGCGTGAACTCTCATTTCTTTCCCATTCTGGCTCGACAACTCAGTGCCTCCTCTTTTATTATATTTTTTTTGGCTCTGCAACTATGAAACCAGAGAGAGTACTACCTGTGAGGGCTGTGTAATAGGGAGGAAAGAGATATCATGAGACCAGAGTGTCTGGTTTTCCCCCCTGCTAGGATGCTAGGTCAAGGATGAGCGTATTCATGGAAGAGTCGGTGAGCTTGGTCAGGTGCAGTTTTGAAGGTAAATGAAATAAATCATAATTAAATTTTATTACAACACGGTTTTATTGTGTTAGTAAATAATGACAAGGCAACTGCAAATGGTTATGTAATACCCATTTGGATTTAACCAATTTTTTTTCAGTGTTTCTGCAAATGGCTTTTGTCGGGGATGTTGGGCTATTGGAACATAGAATGCAGGCTTTTTTATTAATGAAGGCTGCCGATTTTTGTTGTAGATGCTTTTGAAAGTAGTCCCATGCCATCAGTTTTCCTGCATGATAGCTCAGAAATCGTAGTCCAACTCCACTGTACTATTTTTTTTGTTTTCAGATCATATTCCGCTTCAATGTCATTAGGTGTTTAGCTGCTACAGTCTTATTTTCTGTTGTCTTCCTGGGGAATCTGTTGCCCAACTTAATTGTTCTAGCCCAATTCTTCTAGTGGCCTACATTTGGTAAAGGCTGCATTCGTTGCAGGCATAGCCGGGGCTAGTGTTCTGCTTAGTGTCCGCGTGGGTCCGAGCTTAGTGTTCGCGTGGGGCTAGTGTTCTGCTTAGTGTTCTGCTTAGTGTTCTGTCATAGTGGTTCGCGTGGGTTCCTTCCAACTTGCTATATGGCTGATGTTCTTGGTGCTGATCTAGGCCGGGTCCCATATACATTTTGTAGGAAAGAAAACACTCTCCTTCTCACACAAACAATGCACATATGCTAGGTTAATGTAGGTCGAGGATTCCATTTGTGTGGAAGCTGTTTTTTTTCAACAGAAATCATTCGATATTTTTTTTTCTTTTTCTGGAACCAGATTGAAACGCCTAAAACGTTGTCCTTGATGGATTTTCAAGTTATGTAGCTGAATATTTATTGAAGAGGAGAGGAGATTGTATGGTCGTAAAAGCCATTCCAATACGTTACGAGATAAAATATTATCAAAAGCAAAGATGGTCACTGCAAAGGACTTATACACTGTAATAAGTGCAGTAGTCCCATTGTAATTAATGAGAGCATCTTAACTTATTTTTCCGGCAATGATAGACAGATTTCTATTTATTTCTTTTGGAAAACTAGTTAATAAGTCTCTGCAGTTCCTCCTAAACTAGGGTGTTCTGATTGCTTGCATTCAACAAATTTGTAATTTATTTTTATAAAGCTGATTAATGAGACTTGTCTTTAAAATGGCTCGCTTATTATTATTTTTCTTTAATTCTTATTGGTACTTAAAAAAAATGACTATACTGCAGTTCAGAAGCTAGAGAAATTTTGATAGAATTTCAGCAAGTGAATGGACCTACTTATCGGTTAAGGGCCACTTTCAGACAAGTCAAGCACGTGTGTATTCAAACACAAAAATTCCACGGTACACAAGTAAAATTTGCCCCTTTTGTAAGTTCCATTGACTGTATTGCAATACTTGAATGTTTTCTTAATGCAATCGTGGAGATTTTGTAACCCCAAGGGGATGTCCTCTAATTTGAATCTTTGTTCCCTTGTGTGGATTTCTATGTATCTCGGGGATTTGACATTGCTGTACATTTTCAATCTGTCATAACAGAAATGTATGCACAATTAAACATTTAAGTCAGTCATTATATGACATAATTTTTAGCTTCCTTTCTTGTAAGTTTCACCTATGCTTCTGCTTTATCTAATCATTTAAGTTCACAAAAATTACACCAACAATAATTATGCCACAGCAGGATTGGGTTTCACTGCAAACTAATGAGTTTTTTTTTTTACCAAGAAGGAACAACAAATACAACATATGTATGCCAAGCACAACCAGCCTTTGCTAGCCACTAGTAAGAAAGCACTTACCATGGCCACATCTTATAAACATATGAGTTGTGTCCAATTGTTTCTTTCGCACTTCTCTTTGCCAATTTTTTTTTTGTCTTCATTTTAAATGTCCATGCTCAATTTTAGTGCCTGAGTTTTGTGTGGTTGAATTTTCACTACTGGCATTCATGCTTAGTTTTACAGGAATATAAAATTTTGTCACAATTTTTGTTGTATATTTCTCTAGAATTTTGATATAACTATAATTTCGCCGAACTTTAACTTACAGGGAAATTTTCATTTTAACTTAAGGCATTACCATGTACATAAAAGAGAATCCCATGCACAGTTAAGATTAAGAAAACAAACTTACCAGTTATTCGAAAAACAAATATACGAGTTAAAATGACGGGTGATTTTTTTTTTCGCTAAACTTGTTTTCTCAATTACCTCTTGCGGAGAAGGATTGGGACCTGCAGCCTCAACCTATTGTTTCCATACCGACTCCACGATTTTTTCCTAGGTTCTCCCTTATTTCTTATGCTGCCCAGGTTCTGCAGTTATTTTGGTGTTAGAAGATCCGTATTTAAAACGCATCAAATATGCCATTTTTCTTTTTTTTTCTTTTTTTTCTTTTAAATCTCATAGAAAGACATCCAGAAGATTAGGGTTTAACGTTAAATATTTGAAGTTAGGGTTCAACAAGTGAATAAAGGGGTTCCATAGCTAGCCCAAGGCGTAAAAAATAAGATGAAGGAGGCCCTCTAGATCCTCTCTTCCCTGGAGGAAGTCGTACTTAAAATAGGAGAGGGTGCCCTTGTTATTATAACACTGTGAGAGGGATAATACTAAAATCAACTCGTAAATTACTACAGGTTGTGTGAATCCACAATACAGTAAATCGAGACCTCTTGGAATAGCTTAGCAAGCTGGGCTAAATGTCTAGCAAATATATAGAATAAAAGATAACGTGCTGCTTCAAATGGAAGTGCGAGAAACTAAAGGGATCCATTGATGCTTGCAAGCAATTCTCCCAAAATCACACGCACTTCTCTTCGGTGGTCTAGGTTGTGAGGTAGACGAGAATTTCAAGTATAACAACAAAACATTCTTCTACTGCTGCTTATGGGTAATCCGGATAAGTAATATAGTCCATAGAGAACGGGTTTGCTATAATAATTTTCCTAATACCTGCTTCGCTATCATAGCCCAGACCATCATTTTGAAACTACACACTTATATCACAGAACACCTAGATACTCGCCTCATATCTGCTTTAACTTTGTAATTTGTATAATTTGTGATTGGAATATGAAATCTTACAAATTAATTAAAGGGTATTTGATGTGATGTGGAGTCTGGATCTTGACTTTGGATAGTGATTAACGCTCCAAAAACAAAACTCTATGCTTTTGATCAATAGGCATTGAAACTTTTAAAGACAGATTTCTGGAGAAATTTAGCGCTCAGAAACAACAACCATACAATCTGGGGAAGAAATCACTGAAAGTTGTAAACAGTGTACATTTGATTGTGTCATATTTAGGCTATTTGAAGTTGGGAATCACTACAACCAGCCGATCTGTGGAAAACAACAGTCCATATTGACTATGCTCCTTTTACAGTATAATATTTTTACAGGTATTTGGTGATTCTTTTTCAGATTTTGTATTGAGGAAAACACCTCTCTGTTTTTTTTTTTTCTTCCTTGTTGTGCCAAATATATATAGATATGTATTCCTATGGTTTGAAGGTTAAAATTTACTATATACGCATAAAATTATCTTATCTTCTTTTATTTGATAATATATATATGTACTTGATAATTCCGAAATAAAATAAAAGGAAATTTTCACATCATTATAAATTTGCATAATGGAAAGAATATATATATATATATATTTCCTTTAGCTTACTAATGTAATTTATGTTTGTGTATTTTGCAGGTAATCCGTAACTGTGTATTTTGTTTTCACATCATTATAAATTTGCATAATGGAAAGAATATATATATATATATATATTTTTCCTTTAGCTTACTAATGTAATTTATGTTTGTGTATTTTGCAGGTAATCCATAACTGTGTATTTTGCAGGTAATCCATAACTGAGTTTTGGATTATTGGTGTTCAATTTTGGAGACAAGGTTTTGTCCTAAGTTCCATGTCATTATGTAAGCTTAGACATAGTAAAATTTAGGTTAGTTAGGTGTGTAAAGGCCTCTTGAGGTCCGAGTTTTTGAGCCAATGGCTCTAATACCAAATGCAGTGCCCCTCTAACCGGAAGCCCACCGCAGTTCTAGATTTTGAAATCAAGTTTTGTAACCAGCTCCTAGCAGTTGTTTTTCCTTCTTTTTATTTCAATAATAAATAAGTATCATTATGCTTTCATTATGCTAATTTTCTGCATAGTTTTAGTGATTAGAAAAATGTCTAGCAGCATGTAGTGCACCTAGATATAGTAATTTTAACAACATACATATAATTGTAATTTCTTGCATAATACCCAGTATATTGAAATATAAATCATTTTTCTAACTACCAGTAGAATACCTGGACCGATGTAGGTTGTAGATTGCCCCTATCCACTTCGTAGCTCCTTTGGTCCAAGCCTTAGTAACCAAAAATAGATGATCCACCCTGCCGACCAGCTCTTATCATGCTGGCCCTAGGAAACCGACGGGTTTCCTAGCCCCCGAGCCCACAAACCAATAATCCCGACAGCATCCTTCCTTAGTACCTTTCCATAGTTCAAGAGTTAACCCCACCTCATTCTTTTGAGTTTCCCACCTCCTCAAAGCTTCGAGTTATCCCCCTCCTCGACATTCCTCCTTTTTATCAAAATACTAAGTGTACTTCTCCCAAAAACCAAAAAAAAACCCCCTCTCATCTCCGTGAGACCATTGCTTTATAGATCCATTTTCCTCCTGCACTTTCCTTCTTGTTTACTCCACCGCCCTCCATAGGAACCCTCGAGCCCCCAAAACATTAAATTGATTGCTTGTTTTACAATCCAATTCATAAATAAATATTATTTTATAGTACTTCTTTTCTCGAGCAGTTCAATGGTATTAAGAATAGTTAGGTTGGATTTGATGGGTTGAATGTACATTATTTAATGATTCTTGAAATATTCATTTTAAGTCATTCACGGCGGTGGATTCAATATTAGTCTTATCCTCCATTTAATAGGTTGAATAAATAATAATTAAATACTATCATGTTGACCCTTTCAAATTTGAAGTGGTAGTTTGTTTTAATTATAAATATATATATAAAAATCCAATCTTAGCTCGGTTTTGTGACATGACAGTAATTTATGAATATAAATTTAATTGAGTTTTATCTTAACCTTCCTCATTTAATAATTTAATAATACTCCTTTCTCGTTTCATAACAATAAATTAATTAATTTAATAATTCAAACATGTTCACTTACCCACTTATGATTTTTTTTTCATTCCAATAAGGATGCATTATCATTATTAACATTAGTTAAATAATAATAATAATAATATTAAATAATCATAATAATAATAATAATAATAATTATTAATGGTGATTTAAGTACCTTAGCACTAATCTAACATACTTAATTAATAATAAGTACCTTAGCACTAATCTAACATACTTTCATTGATAAACGAAGTACTCTTAAGGGTTTAATTAATCAATATTAACAATTAGATAATACACGCTTCCAGCATTAATGTTTATCTGCTATACTTCATATTTCGATACCTTCACTTGACGAGAATTACAATTGGCGAAAATTGTTTTAATTGTTCAGTACAATGTTTACATATAAGATTAATTAACTTATTTTATACATAAACCAATCGATCATCTATTACTCATGTCGTTTACCCAAACCTTAACTGAGTTATCTATGACAACTTATAACATTGTTAAATACTGATAAGTATGTCGTAAACAGATACTATTGCACATGTACAAAATGTGCATGCGTGGCCAGCGTATGCATAGGTCTGACAAGTACTATAAACATACATCATGTTTCCTATGCTTAACAACTAACTAATACTAATAATACCTCATGCAAATAGAACAAGTATATATATTTATCATAACATTACTAAAACATCATCGGTCATTATATCAATTAACCTTTAATATTTCATTTCATTATCTTTATGATTACATTGGTTCAATCAATCAAGTACAAGTAAATCTACCTACTACCACTAACTCGAGATCAACGAATACCCAACCCTCAATAGTACTAACTAAATATCCTCCCATCCTAACCTGCGTCCGCATCCTCCCTATCCTTCCTCTACTAGTACAAAAGTGGATGTCAGCTTTACTAACCTAGCCACATAGAACGTGAGAGTGGAAGCATCGGCTAACTAGCGGACCTAACCTCTCCTAGAAGGCATCCGACCATCGTCATCACAACAACTTGGGGAGCGTGTCTCAGCACGGCCCTCCCACGACCTCGGGTATGATAGAAACATAGGGTGGGAAATACATCCATCCCTCTCAACATACTGGGTCTACGCCCTTATCGACTCATACTTTGTTGCTCTCGAGATTATTGGTTTGTGTCATCGTATCATCAACTTTGGTAAACAAGGCTCTCTGCAAAATAGGTACTATACCATACTTCGTATCAGGTATCCGACTATTACATAGCCCCGGTGTCCTACGGATTAGTACTTTGCAGCCATACATTTATAACAATATTTCCATTTTATCATCGTCTGATCAATATTGTCAACATCATTTATTTCTTCACATAAAATCATTAAATCGATCATAGCATAAATACCACATCATATATATCACATTTCATCCAGGACGATTATTAAACATATATTGTCATTATGAAATAAAAGAATCTCGTGATAACTACAACATAGTAACCACATAAACCAAATAACATCATGAGGATGGTAACATCATAACATCATAACCGTAGTATCAGCATGGGCACAGTAACATCCTAAACATAGTAGCAACATATCATCATGTCTAACATGCCGAGAATATAGTTCACTCTTTCTAGCTAAGTCGAACAGATAATAAGCAAAGAAAGTGAAAGGTGTCTAACTCACAAACACGCCTAGTCAAAATATGGGGTGTTACATTATCCATGATGCCATTTTCATGTAACTTTGGCGCTTTTGTTTGAGAAAATATTTCCTTTCCACCCATGTCTACACAAGGATCTATCTTCATGTTTTTAAACTGTTACTAAAGACACCTGCTCTAATACCAATTGTTGGAAATATTATTAATACTTAAAGGGGCGATGAATCAGTATTAAGTGTAGTTTAAACAGTTTTCACTTATACCAAATTCAACATTACTTATATTATGTATTATGCATAAGACACAAAACACAAATATTTAACGTGGAAACCCAAATGTGAGAAAACGACAGAATGATTTCTTATACAATAAATATTACATTCATAGGAAGCACCAACTTCCAAGATTATCCAGCACCAACTGGCAGGAGGCTCCAACCCCCAAAGTTACAGGCTTCAACTTGAAGGAAGCACCAACTCCCTCGTTTACAGGAACCAACTGGAAGGAAGCATTGAACCCCTTGGTTTATAGGCTCCAACCTGAAGGAAGCAACAAATCCCTATCCTTTACCCGTCCTTCTACCCTAATATGACTATAGAAGTTCTTTTTGTTGTATGTTGATTTGTGCACACCATATACTTGTTGATTTACTTTCCTTTGTGTGCACCTATAATATGCTATTCTCTACGCAATTGTTGTTCTTTATAATCATTTCATCTCTTACTTCAATTCTCTACTTCATTATTCCACATTGGTGTTATTTTTTCGATAATTTCATTCCACTATCATTAGGATCTCTAAGAGAATAACATGTACATCATATCTACAGCATATCAATCATAAACACAATCATGAAAGCACACAAGAGACACAGAGTTTCATCGGGAAAAACCAAAATGGTGAAAAACCCCGCAACTTCCTCAGAGATAGAATAAACCCCAATACAAGATCACAAGGATCAAACCCAATAAGATGTCTCTAGCAGATGCTCCTCCTCTTCCACATGTGTGCCACTTTCTCTCTTAGTTATGGGAGCTTGAGAAGTGAGTGAGTGAATCAAATGAGAGACACAACCTCTCTATTTATACACTGACTTGACCTGCAAATAAATCACTGGGACCGACTTGCTAATCAATTCTAATAACCCAACCACATGACCTAACCAGGGCCAACCCCACTGGTGGTCTAATAACCCATCAATACAAATGACGACACTTACAATGTAACTTGCAACACTTGCAAATACAAATGATGACACTTCCAATCAGAGGCATAATACATGTATGTGGGATATACAATAAATTACAAATGTAATACATAGAAGAATATCTTCCGAAGTTACAAATACATCAACACTCTGTCTTAACTAGGAAGGTATTCTGAACACAGGTCATAAATACATATTGGCGCAAGTCTTCAATTCTGGATCTGGATCATCATCACTAGATCACGAAGCATCATCATCATCACTGCTGCCGTACTTGACATCTCAATCACTGGGCTATCTCTGGATTATTCTCGTCATAGGAAGTTCTACAGAGCCATCCCTTTTTCATGTTGGATGTAGGCCTAGCCTCCTGTAGGTCTTCATCATCTCTAGCCATCCTATGGAATCCTCAGGACTGATTACGTGTGTTAGCAAAACCTTGAAAGGGTATCCCAGGACTTTTACGAGCTCACTGCAAAACCTATCGGATCTCCCAGAATATTTTACATGCAACTACACAACCTGTCCACGGCCATGGAGTATCATCCTGATACTCATGATCATACTGATCATATCATCTCATCGTCCACAAAGCACAACCCAGATGCACATACACAGCACTTACACCACCGACATGGGATAACACATATGCCAACATTTGGGGAAGGCCCCAACCCTTACTTTTTCACTGTTGGAGAACACATCTACACCTTTTTGAAAAATGGCTTTAGCTCTTACATATTCACCATGGGAGAACACATCTGTACCTTGTGAAGAATGGCTCCAACCCTTATATCTTTACCATGGGAGAACACATCTACACCTTGTAAAGAATGGCTCTAGCCCTTACATCTTTACCATGGGAGAACACATCTACACCTTGTAAAGAATGGCTCTAGCCCTTACATCTTTACCATGGGAGAACACATATACACCTTGTAAAGAATGGCTCCAGCCCTTACATCTTGACCATGGGAGAACAAATCTACTATAATATCCTAAATTTTGGACTAACTATTTATGTCGATATATTAGGCCACAACCCCAACACATATGTTTTATTTTGAGTATTGGGCATGAGCCCTAGCACCTATGCTTTATTCTTTTATAGATATTGACATACTGGGCATGGACCATGACTAAATTCTTTTGAGTATATACTGGGAAAGAAGGCCCCAATGTTTTAATGATGTTCTTCAGCTTTGATATGGGTACAAACCCTAATATACTGAGATGATCTTTTGTTACTTACTGTACAGAGCTATGATTTTACATGATTTGACTTATGAGAGTGTTGAGCATGGACTTGGAAACACACATATAACCTACGTACTAGGCATAAGCCCCGATGTGCCTAGAAGAATTTTTATGTACTAGGAGTAAGCACTGAGGTACATTGAGTGTTGGGCATAATCCTTGGAGCACTCCAAGCTTGATAAATGAATACTGAATCCGAGGCCGCTTGAATATTCTAGATGTGCCTCACAACCACATTCTAGCACTGGTATTGAGCAGGAAGCTCTAGAATTGCACTAGTGTAATGCCCATGTGAATGTGTTGAGTTAAAAGGCTCTGAAGAGCACTCGGGGTTACTAAATATCAAAGTGATGAGTCGGAAAGACTCTGAATAACACTTCTACTTTCATCACATTTATTTAAATTGATTAAGTGATTCATCTTTTATCTATCATCAATTATTGCAGGAACTACCATGTTAAACGAGGTAATCCGACTTGTAAGAGATAGACTAGAGGTGCCTATCAAAGCTTACCGAAATACCGTCCAAAGAAGTAGACCTTACCCTTAAATTTTTAAACAAAGTATCATGTGAAGATACAAGATTAAATATTATTATTAAGAATTTTAATAAATAATGATGTGATTATTTATTTATAAAAGACATTTATTGCATATAGTTTATGCATTGTGGGCTGCCACATTATTTAATAGCATTAATAAAGTATTAATATTTAGTGGGAAGCCACATTTGTAAATAGTATTAATAATGTATTAATACCTAGGTTAGAAATATTATTATTATAATTAATGTTATTATTATTATGAAAAGTTTAAATTAAAATCCCTCATAGTTAAAACAAAGGAAAAGTCCTAGTTCAAGAGGACTAGATATTTGAGTAAATAATATCTTTTAAAATATTAATTATCTTAATTTAAAGAAACTAAATATTCAACAGCCATAATTCAAGACTCCCCTTCATAAAGAGGGTAGATCCCAAGGTTGGGGATCATCTATCTTTTTCATTATCATTCTCTTATGGTAATCAGAGGGAAGTTTTCTGCTCCAAGAAACTGAAGCAGTCTTATCTAAAAATTCCATATCTGAACCAGCAATGAACCTAGGGCCTCTATATCTCATTGCATGTTGGAACCAGCTTGGGGGGATCCATACAGAACTAGGAACAGTTGTAGGATCATGGTTGGGAGGAACATGGTAGTCCCAAATTTATCCAGTTAAGGAATCATTCTAACAGATCAGCTGAGCATAGCAGTGTTTCCACTAATTATTGTTTGAGTGTGTAGGTTACTACAGAAGAGGAGCAAGCCACAAGACAACCAGGTATGAATTATCAAACCAACTATTTCCTGTTATGTTGGTAGCCAAGAATTTAATTAGGCTTGTTATTAAAGTGTTAATCTCCCTACATATTTACAACATTACTTCTCTTTTGGAGCAAGGGCCTTCAGGGCATAGGATCCCGAGTTAGTTTCATTTTAAAGGTAGAACTACATGCACAAAAATTTTGTTAACCTCAAAAAATTTATAACTTAGAAACCAACCAAATGACTAGCAGGTCTACTCAAACTAGCATGTGCTAGACATCCATGCAAACCTTAAGACCTAGAAGTCCTTGCCCTATCAATTTTAAAAACATCAGAATGCTTTTTCCTTCTGGAAGCATTATTTATGTAGGATGCTTCCAGTACCATATTCATGTCTTTCAGTTCTTTTAGTTCTTTTGCACAACCTAGGAAGGTGATAACGTAGTCTTAGTAGAGATTTGTTCTTTAAAAGAAAAAGGAAATCTCATTTACATTTATCTTTCGCCCGAAGCCTTATCAATCACATTGTACAGTAGTAGAAAGAAAACCTATTACAGTAGTCAAAGATTTTTCAAACATTAATGAATTCAATAAAACCCTTAGTTACGATTCTAGCCATTAATTAATTCACTACACAAACACGCAACAGGCACTTCAAGGGATTCAAGATTTCATTCAGAGAATCAGGCCATTTTCTATTTCAACACACGACGAGCTTATTCTTTATTTCATCGATCAAATCTCATCACATAGTGAAGTATCGTGTTTCATTTCTTTTAGCACATCGAATCACCAGTCAAGGGATCGAATCCCACTAACTTCCCTAGGATTTATTCTTACCCACAAACAAATCGCCGACAACAAAATTTTAGCATACAGAATCCCTTTTCCTTTCAAGCAATCAAAACAACTGACTGCTAGGATTACGACTCCACTCAAAATGTAGGAGTATTCCACCAAGTTTAAATATCAACTAGAATCCTGGCGAGTGACACAAATCCATAACCCACAACCAACCAAACATACATTATCATTTAGCAATAGTACAGTCGTTCATTAAAAACAAATGGAGAACAAGGTTCGAATTTCCTGTTAGTCTCTTCATTAAACCATTTCTGATTATTACAACTACCAAGAAATGCAATAGTAAGAACCAGAGACTAAATTTCTCAGACATATAGTTGAGACAGCTGAAGAGTTACGATTTTCCTATCAAGGAATCCTTTAATACACAGTTAAACATTTCAGAGAAATAGAAGAACTACATTACTCAACCGAAGGTCTCCAACCTAATTAACAACGATATCCAAACATCAGGGACAGAGAAATTATTAAACCTTTTAAAAGAAAACGCAGAGATTCCACATTGCTCATTACATTTCATAAATACATGTTCGAGGATCAGTAGAAAATGTAGGTCATTGTAATGACTCCCAAACCCAAAATTTATACAACAATAGCTCATAACTCATTTGAAAGAGGTCTACAATATAATCAGAATCGTCAAGGCCATTACATCTAGTACACAAACCCTCCAGGGTATCCTCCTTTATAAAACAAGAAACATAATATTTAACTGGTCTAGCCAAGGACAACCCCCTCAGGACTTCTTAAATACATTACTATGAGCCAAAGGGGAACACGAAATCCCAAATCATAAAATGATACACCCTCTAGAGAGGCAAGAAGAAGGAGAAAGGGTTTGGAAAACCTGAACTTACCCTTTTGTCCAAGCCATCCAAACGCCAAAGGTAATGACCACTTGGTAGCAATCCATGCAGAGAGGCAACATAAATTACCTGCCATCAACCATATCATTACAAAGTTAAAATCCGAGAATAAGAACTTTCATGCTAGATAAAACAATAGGAATATAGCATAAATTAAGGGCATGATAGTAGCTAGTGCATTCGTAGTCCTCTATGACTTCAAGCAAGCAATACACAGGTTCTCCAACCACGAGCAAAGCTCAGGTCAGAGCATAGACCCATCAAACGCATCGAGCAGTGACCAAAGCCAACTGAACTAAGAATACAATTTTGTTGCTGGTGTAAAGACCAAGTAAACCCTTCTGCAAAGCTGGCAGCAAACCATGTGGTTTCGTATTACTGCATTTAATGTCACTACCAACCCCAAATTATTTCGATATAAACCATGTTCTCTATAGTATGAGAGCCATTCGTTTCCATGGTGATGCTCAACAAGTATTGTAAGGATCACAAGTATTACATGACCAACAAGTATTGCACACCCATAAGTATCATTTCAAGTGCCCACAAGTATTGCAAAGCCCAACAAATATTTCAATGGGCCAACTCTTCAACCCTTACAAACTCAGGGCTTAAGTAATTGTTAGGAATATGATTTAGATCCCAAGGTAGATGCCTTCAAAAGAACACTTGCAAAACAGAGTTTACAATAAAATGCATTAGCGAAATTTGCTAAGTAATTAGAAGTTCCAACACTTGCACCTTACCTCTCGGCAACTCTGTCGGGGGGGTATCTCTTCTTTTTGGAACATCAATGTTCCCTCTTGGGCCTCACACTTCTTCATCGAATGTCCATCTTGCCTAAAGATAATATTCAGACATTTATAAATATGCACTTAAGTTCTTGAATAGTAAGTAAGAGGTGATTTTATAAATTACTCTAGCATGTGTACACTTGGAACATAATTATATAAATCTACCCTACACATCGCTTCCACAGATCCAAAAGATTGTTAGCTAAGTGAGACTTGATTACTTAGGAATAGAAACTTAAATTCTTGATTTCCGTAAAACAAGTATCAATGCATATCTTATTTTATTCAGTGCTGAAGTTAATTTACAAATCATAACCCTTAAAATAACTTTTATTACATTAGCAGAAAATTTTAAATTTTTACTATTTTAGGAACATTACATCTACACCTTGTGAAGAATGGCTCAGCAATTACATCATGACCTTGGGAGAACACATCTACACCATGTCTGAAAATTCCATGTGCACATGTGTCTTCGAAACTCATCACACATAATCCAATTGATCATGCAATGTATCCAGGTGATACATATCATCATGTTGATGTATTTGCAACTTTGGAAGATATTCTTCTATGTATTACATTTGTACTTTATTGTATATCCCACAGAGATGTATTATTCCTGTGATTGGAAGTGTCATCATTTGTATTTGCAAGTGTCACAAGTTACATTGTAAGTGTCGTCATTTGTATTGATGGGTTATTATACCACCAGTGTGGGGTCGGCCCTAGTTAGGTCATGTGGTTGGGTTATTAGGCTTTATTGAGAGGTCAGCCCCAGTGGTTTATTTGCAGGTCAATTCAGTGTATAAATAGAGAGGTTGTGTCTCTCATTTGATTCATTCACTCACTTCTCAAGCTCGCATAGCTAAGAGAAAAAGTGGCGCACATGTGGAGGAGGAGGAGCATCTGCTAGAGACATATTATTGGGTTTGATCCCTATGATCTTGTATTGGGGTTTATTCTATCTCTGAGGAAGTTGCAGGTTTTTCACCTTCTTGGTTTTCCACGGTGAAAATCTGTGTCTCTTGTGTGCTTACATAATTATGTTTATGATTGATATGTTGTACATGTTATTCTCTTAGATATACTTATGATAATGGAATGAAATTATTGGAAAATTAACATGGTATCAGAGCTGACCTAAGAAGAAGGCACTCTGCAGTTCTGGAAGCTAGGGCTTCTTAATA
Source organism: Larix kaempferi (assembly GCA_027924585.1). Lineage (NCBI taxonomy): Eukaryota > Viridiplantae > Streptophyta > Pinopsida > Pinales > Pinaceae > Larix > Larix kaempferi. The sequence continues at coordinate 10,723,728 of BSBM01000318.1, read as the reverse complement.
TTTGGGTTTCTCTCCACAGATCATCAAAGGCAGGAGTCTATATTGACTCTCCTAGAAAGGGTGCATATTTCCATCGAGACAGAATTCAATTCTGATAATTTTCAGCTTTTGACCTAAAAAATAGGGTTTCTGCAAAAATTGAAATTTATGCAATCCGAGACCACGGCTGGAAGCTCCTCTTAAAAATATAATTTTAGAGATTTGGATCAAAATTTTTGGTTGGGTGAAGCTCCAGTAAAATCAAACCCTAATTCAGGGTCTTGTCTAGTGAATCCGGAAGTTCCAAAAGCAATATTAAGGGGTGAAAATTTGCAGATTTCAAATTCTGAGTATACCATCTTGACTAGCTTAGCAAGGCGCATCTTTTTATCCTTTCAGAAGTTTGAAATTCAAATTTTGAATTTTAAGGGTTTCTCTGACAAACCCTAATCCAGCTGTAGATCCAGTTTTCAGCAAATCAAGTTGTAAGACCTAAATATTTTCTATTTCCATTTGAAGTACTCTTTAAGATGTATCACCACACCAATCTTGAGGATGATCTTGAAGGGGATGATAACTTCCGATCCTGGAAGTATAGGATTGGTTTAATCCTAGAAGAGAATGAGTTGGACACTTACATAAGTGAAGAGGTTCTTGTTCCAGAGGGAGAAGAGGCTAAACCCTTACACAAGAAGAATCTGGTCAAGGCTAAGACAATCATGGTTGATTCTATAAAGAACCATCTCATACCCCATGTGTCTTCATGTTAACACCCAAAAAGTGCTCACCATCTCATCTCCCTCATTACATGACTCATTCGTCTATATTTCCTACCATATTTGCCTCCAAAACCTTAAAAAGCCTCCAAAAGGCCAAAAACCCCCTCTTTTCCCCAAAAATAATTTAAATTTCCTCAAAATATAGCAAAAACCCTCTAAAAAGGCCCTAAATTCACAAAAATCAAATAAAAGGGAATAAAAATATATAAAAACGAGGAAAAAGAGGGAAAAAAGAAGCAAAAACCGTTAACAATTGACCTAAACCATATGGTGCCAAAAACCATGGGTCAACACTCCACCACTAAAAACCTATAAATAGGTGATGGAGGCTCCCCATTTCACATCCACAATCTTTCCTATCCTCACCCTGCCAAAATCACTCTTGAAACCCTAGCTTACCATTTGAGCTAGTTTTTCCCATTTGAGTGCCCCTTTTGGCCCATTATTCAAACACCTTGGAGAAGGAGAAGGAACCCATTGGAGCATGGAAGAAGCCCTCCTAGACTACTGCAAAAGATCCACCAACCTCCATATCAGAGGTAAATGTAATTTTGGTCATACCATAATACAAAAGAAAAAAATTATATTATATTGTCATTGTCTTTTTATTTCTATTGATGCACATGTTAGCTTAGATTTTACTGATTTACTATTTAAATTTACTGTTTATTGAAAAACTACTAAGGAGGCCCTTCTCCTTAGTAGGTGTTCATTTGCACAAGTTAGGGTGAAAACCCTAGATACAGTTTTGGCGACTCCACTAGTGTTCCTTTGAATTTCTGGTTAAAATTTTTAAATTTTTTAAAAAAGTTTTTAGTTTTCTGCAAGTATTTTTCTCTTTTCCCTGTTCGGCTGTGGCTTCGGCCAGTTGGGTTTTCCACCGCAGATCACGGTTCTGCTCTTTGCAGCCACGACCCAAATCGCAGCTTTCGGTCGTCTTTCTGCGATATAGATCGCAACTGTTTGCTCTTTTCCTACGACCCGCGCGCAGCCTTTTGCCTCTTTCCCGCCCTCCCAACTGCATTTTTTAGCCCCAGACCTGCAATCCGACCATGGATTTCTACCCCTTTTCTGTGCTCCGAAGCGTGCATTGTGGTCGTAAACACACAATCTAACCGCCTCTCTTCCCCCTTTAGCCGCACCCCATACCGCACCTTTGGACCCCATACTTGCGATTCGCCCGCAGGGTTCAGCCCTATAGCCACACCCCAAACCGCGCCTTTCGGCCATAGATCCATGATCCGACCACAGGTTTCTCCCCTACACCCGCAACCCAAACTGCGCCCTTCAGCCATAGACCCGTGAACCGACCGTAGGTTTCACCCGTACAGCCACACATTTCAGTCACAAACCCACGATCTATTTTCTGCATTTTTTACCCTTTCTTGAACCCAGAACTTTGCTGCAATATTTTCTACACCTACACAACCACCTGTTCTGTCTGCAACCATACTTACCTACTGCCTTTTTTCTGCAGTTTTCTTTCTGTTCCATTTACATAGTTTTTTAAAGTTTAAGCATTTATATTGAAAAAAGAAAATTTTGCATTGCAAGTTAAATTTCTGCATTATTATTATTGGTTAAAAAGTTACCCACCCCGTGCCACTTTTGATTGGGTTCATTACCTCACATGCACACACTCTGTCACCTAATTCAAGTGAGCCTTAAAATAGTACTTAACACAACCAACATTCTAACCCCACTTGGAGAACGCATAAGAAAATTGTAGTTAGGTAGGATAGGGGGGATAGGTATCCAAATAACACCCCTCGGTTGCTTACACTTGAGACATAGTTGTTGTCCTTTAGGGTACCAAAATCCCCTAGTACTTTTTGACACGGTTTAACGCCAATTTATCGGGAAGGCCTCTCCCTTAGGAGGGTTGAAGTAGCCAGACTGGTTCCAAAAGCCTGAGTGGAATACCGCAATCCATTTAGTAACTGAAGGATACCTTTCATAGTTCTCATTGTACCACCCTCATGGGAGTACAACGGCGATATAACCAAACTGCATATTCACCCAACTGACGTGTCATGAACGAGGTATCTTAGTTGCCTTTCTTTTAGGATTTTCTTACCCGGTGTCCCTCCCGGTAGGGGGATATATTTAGCCACTTGGCTCTACTATCCATATTGTCTAACTTGGATTTCATCACCTTGCAGAGGATATGTCTGGTTGAGTCAGAATACTATTTAGCTAGGTGTTTGCATGCTCTCTTATCTCCCTTTGGTCTAGCGAGTCCACTATTTTTATTTTTTAGGAAACCTGCTGCTTGTTGGTATTCTGACCATTGTTGTTGATGCTCCGCTTATTGTAGCATAGTTGTTACAGTGAACATTTTGAGACGATTGTTGGCCTGAGTGCCACATTTTTTGCGCTCTCCTTTTGCACACTCGACTGCATTAGGGTTTTTGAGCTATTTTTTCACTCAACACAACCCCCAGATACTTGACACCATCTGTCACCATTGAGTCCCCGAGACATTCTCAGTGCCTTCGGGGTGAGCCCTCGCAACACAGTTCACTTGACATCACCAGTCATAGACATAGAGCTTCATCACTTGATACCACTTGTCATAGACCTCGAGCTTCGTTACTTGACTCTACTAGTCGACGACATAGAGCTCTGTCCCCTGGCTCTGACGCCCCTTATTTCACATATGATTCAGAGGCAGAGTCTGAAAACCCCACTTACACTGCACCAACCAACCCCATGGCTTGCATGAATTCCAACCCTTTCTTTATAGGGACCATTGGTGGAGCGTCCACATCTACCCCAGCAAAACACCTGCTTTGGGTATGCCCTCGATGGGGCCCACACCCACCATCCCGGTTACTGTGCCAATTCCAGTGGCTAGCAAACCCAACCCAACCCCACTAGTGACTCACACTAAACTTGGTGGTGCAGGACCCTCCCATACCACCTCCACTCCCCTGGTTGGGGGTCACATCCTTATCACAAACCCAGCCCCTACACTTGGGGGCATCAGCCCAAACATGGCCACCACCACCAGCATGTCACATCCTTCTACTATTTTTCCATTCATGGCTAGTCTCAACCTTCCTGACCTGGCCAGACTGACTAACGATCAAATCATACATGACCCTGCGTGGCCTCACATGCCCACCAATCTCCCATTAAACATCGCTAAGTTTGAGGGCAAGGTAGGTGAAGACCCCCAGAACCACATTATGTCCTTCCATCTATGGTGTTCCTCCAACTCCATAGTGGATGAATCTGTCCGACTCCGTTTGTTACAACGAACCCTCAATGGCTCTACAGCCAAGTGGTACATCAAACAGCCCCATGGGACCCATGCCACCTTTACTTCCCTTGCCTCGACCTTCCTGCAGTTCTTTCAGTTACCTGTCCACTATGAAGCGGGAGTTGAGATCCTACTGTCTTGCAGGCAGAATACGGCCACCCACATCAGTGATCAAATTCATGAGTGGCGTCGACGCCGAAGCCTGTGCAAAATCAAGTTAGATGATTGTATCTTCTTAGATTGGTTTCTAAAATATCTCCTTCTTGTCATTGCTATGGATGTGGCATCCGAGCGACCCCAATCCACCGAAGAAGCCATCCTAAAAGCTCAGCAGTTTGACCTTATTTATGCCCAGTCTTGTTACTTTATACCATTATGCTTGACACCCCCTGCGGTGATTCATCCCAAAACGATGCACCCAGGGCATCCCATGTTGCAAATGGCATCATTGGCCGTATTGCCTCACATAACCATCCTTTTTCTATGACCCGTACTAGTACTGGCCTCGACCTTTCGCGGGATACATCCCACTCTGGGGAAACCAATTCGTATGCTCCCATGGCACATAACCACCATTCCCACAGACCCTCATGTCCACCTCAGTGCTTCAACCATGCATCCCCCGTTTACGTTCCTCCAGTTGTGCCTCAACCATATTAAAACCCACAGGTCACGCACGCTCCTGTATCCTCTCAAGCCTCCCCCACTTATTATCCGCCACAGGTAGCACCTGCAGAACATCCACAACCCGTCACATAGACGTATCAACAACCCCCACATGATCCAGTACCTGCACCGCGTCCACCCCCACCCACTTATTATCCGCCGTAGCCTACTCCCGCACCTGCACAACCCTAAAACCCACCTGCTGCCCAAGGGAAAGTGTACGCGCAACAAAATCTGCAGCCTAACCAAAATAACCAATGCCAACAAGGCCAGCAAAACCGTGGAAAAGGACGTAACCGTGGGAACAACCCCCCTCTAGACCAAGGGGGCCAGCCACCTAATCCCCCAAATAATAATAACGTGGCACCTGCCAACCAAAACCCCGACATGCTTCCCAAACAAGCCAAAAACCCTAATTTACGAACGAACCATCCTTGTTCTATTTGTGGGGTCTATGGCCATTACACACACACTTTCCCACATTTGGAGCGGGCCCGACAACTCTGGACTAATAATGCCCACCGCCAAGGGCATGCGGCACCTCAAGTGCCACCTAACCCCCCACCACCTCATACTCAACCCTTGGTGTTACAGAACCCTTTACCAACGCAAGGCGTGGTGAACACTCAACCGTTAGCTCCCCCTCAAGGAAACACACCTCCACAACAACAAATCACTTATGCAGCTCCTGATCAACCCATGCTAGACTCAGGTACCCATCACTTGTTAATGATGTCATCCACCGGTTTCAACCTTCTAACCCGTTGGAACCAATACGGCTCCACCCCTGAATCCCCTCCTGCCGACAAAAACACCAATGCTCTTCCCACCAATCAGTCATTACGAATACCTTCGGCCCCATTAGATGGCACCCCAAAAGCCCCTAGCTTCCCACTTCGTCGTATCAAGAATAACCCCAATGCTTGCGCTGCGTCTAATTATAACATTGTAGATGATTTAGCTCAGTCCCCCACAGCCATGTCTACATTAGAGGTCTTAAGAAACTGTCCTACACAGCACAAGACTTCGTTATCAGCCATTGGTGCTATCGACCCAACCGATTCATGAATGATAGCCTTTGATTTGGACCAATCCGAACCACGCCTGCCTTCCACATTAGTGTTCCAAGTTTTTGTATCCATTCGGAATATTTTCATCCATTGGTGCATCATCGATGAAGGTGCCTCTACATGTGTTATGTCCACATTCGTTTGGCATAAGTTGGGATCCCCTACTCTCCAGCAGCCCACCACTGCATTGTGAGCCTACGACGACCGTTCAGCTCAACCCCAAGGTCTCTTAGCTAATGTCGTTGTCGAGTTGACTAGTAAAATAGTGCTTATTGACATAGAGGTCATCAATGCCCAGCTTGATTATAACCTCTTACTTGGCCATAGCTATATGTATGCCATGCAGGAGGTTGCCTCATTCGTTTTTCATACCATGATGTTCCCCCATGAAGGACGCGTGGTCAAGAATGATCAACTCACCTATTATGATTTCAATGCCCCTATTGCACCCGAAAATGTTCTCCCCATGGTTGAACAACCTGTTTGTGTTGCATCTACCTCATTCGTTTCCTCAGTAGGACCCAGATTTTACTCAGATATGCCAATGAATTCCACATTCCAATCCATTCCACCCCCGTCACCAGCGACCGAAATATCTGACTTATGTACCCTCTCCCACAATACACAAACACCCAACCATCAACTGCCCTTACTACCCCAACCACCATTGGTACCTAGTCATGTTGGTGTTACACCCATCCATACAATCCCCTTCCTATTCCCCCCTTCGGGAGTAGTAAGCACCCCGTTTGTGGCCAATCTCAGCCTCCCCGGATTAACTTTAGGATTACCTGTGTAGTATCTCACGCCTCCTGTTTCCCCTCCGACACCAAATGTCATCCTACAACCGGTGCAACCCATCACCACTACTAGTCAACCACCTCCCGGTGTCAATACTCCTTCCTCATCCACCAATCCATCCCCTCTTATCAACCACACTGTGGGTAGAGGCCCACAACCATACACCACTCTACCCCCTCCCAAAATGGTTAAAAACCCCCCCACATTTTGCGCTCCTCCCAAATGATCCTTGTTTGATGAGTTGGGCCATGTTACCCATCAATGTCCACAATTACCTACATTACAAGAGCACATGCAAATGCTTGACGATGACCCTAAGATCCCGGTTGTCCAACTTGACCCTACCCCTAAGCCTCGCGATAAGTCACTACATACCAATCACCCTTGTGCAATATGTGGTATTTACGGCCATTACTCCTATCAATGCCCTGATCTCCCAGATTATAGAGCTGCTCTCTGCGAGATGAACAACTTAGACCTTGAGACGGCTCCCCCCACCATTGAAGAGATCCACCCCCCACAATCTCCGCCATTAGGAGAGGTCAATACCATTTATATGATCTCTACTACTAGTGAACCCTCATCAACCGATTTGACGACACAAAATTTCCACAATGATGAGGAGATTATCGAGGCTCTTACTGCACCTAATTACCCTGGGAGGATATGCACCATCGTTCCTATTTCCTCCCAGAGGAGTCCTCCCCCACCACAACCACCCAATTTTCGGTTCAGTCCGAAGATTTCCTCCCCACCAAAGTCGACTGGTTTAAAGAGCCCATTCCCGCTCTTGATGCCTCCGAGGAAGGTAACATGGCCAATATCCCACCCACTATCCACATCGATATCTCTGTCCCATGTGGTGCCCATGAAATCATTACTTTGGGAGCCTCCTACACCAAGTACGAGATCAGAGAGTACAAAAAAATTTCCAAGAGTTCAATGATGTCTTTTCCTGGTCCTACATAGAAATGCCTGGTCTTGACCCTGCTATCATAGAGCACCACATTGACGCAGGGCCAGATGTGCCCCCCGTTCGCCAAAAACATTGCCCCATTCACCCATCAAAACTCCCCGTCGTTAAAGCAGAGATTGGGAAACTTCATGCAACAGGTTTCATTTATCCTATTACGTACACCACTTGGGTTTCTAACCCCGTCCCTGTTAACAGAAAACAAGGGACCATCAGGGTATGTACTGACTTCCGCAATTTAAACCGAGCATGTCCCAAAGACAGCTTCTCCATGCCATTTATTGACCAACTCATCGATGCGTGTGTAGGGCCCGCGGAAAACTTATCTTAAAGCCTCCGAAAGGGAGAAACCTTTGATCAAGTGGACCCGTGGCGAAATAGATTCATCAAATTTCTCTGCAACGATAGGATTTTTTGTCTAACTCTTCCGCAAACATTGGAAACATACCAATAAGTCATCTTTGTGGGAAGACTCATCTAACTTTCCCGAAAGAACGCAAGTCTTCAAGAAAATCTTCGGCATTGGCAGTAGAGTGGCCCATTTTTGGAAGAACTTGAATAACTCTCCCGCAAAAGAGAACAAATTCACTTAAGTTTTCCGATGTGTCGCGGCACACTTCTCCTTTGCAGAAACATTCGGACAATTCTCCCACAACGGCGAGCAAAAATCAACTTTTCTATCCGCAAGAGACGGAAACCTTAACCTAGTCTTTCTGATTTTGGAGGTCGTATTTATTGAGAAAAGGTTGATTTGACCCATCTATACACTGCCTTAAAATCCCATTTTAATGGCCTTCAACCACCCTAATTATGGTTCGCACGTACCATTTTTAATATATAGGGTGTGAACCCTGTTGGTGTTCCATTGTCTTTCGTCGCCCCAGAGCTCTCTTCCCATTTTCGTTTAAAGTCACGAAGCATGTTCCAGGCTCACAAGATCTGCAACAAACACCGACATCCGCATAACGTTCGTCCCTTCACAGGTTAGTAACTTGGTAGACCTTGTTATAATGTGTTCTTCCCGTTTAAAGGGGAATTATCCATCACTTTTTTCGTTCTATCCTAGCCATGGCGGGACTCTCAGAGTAATCATGGCTATAGCTGACCCATGTGCACCTAGACTAAGATGTATTGAAGCCCTAAGTGTGGACATAAAAGGCCCTAGAACCTCAAGCTCCCACCTCTTAAGTTTTATAAGAACCGGCAGCATACCTCTGCTCGTCGTAAAAGCCACCTCTTTAGTAATTTCAAGACCAACCTTGCCCATCCTTGCACCAAGTTATGAGCATTTTCGCAACTGTAGAGTTTTACGTCTTTCTGTTCTTTCAAGCTAGTTATTATCATGTATTTTTCTTATAAGAACGTAGAATACCCAGGCCCACTTTATGTTCATTGCTCTCATAGTTTGTAGTTGCAATATCAATGGCAGAAGTAACTGAATTAAAGTTTTTCATAAGATTATAAAATGGCATGTGAAAGAAATATTTTAAAACAATGAGATGAGCAGGAATTAGGAGTTCTGGTTGGAATTTGGATATTATCATTATAAGTAGGATGCTTGTTTGGATTGTTAACGTCGCGTCATATATTCTTATTCATGTCTGGTTGTTGAACAGGATTTTCAAAATGGCTAAAGGTGGTAAGAGAAAATCAAAGGCAGTCGACGAAAGCACAAGAGTAGAAACTACATTCCAGGATACCAAGTGCACCATAGGAATGCCTTTAGAAGTAAACTGGGGAGACGTATACCGCATGATAAGAGATCAGGACTTCCCTGAAGCTCTTCAAGAGGAGGAATGTTTATATCAGAACATCCGAAACTCTTGTATATCCAAGGTGGCCACATGCCCAGAACTCTTCTCGTGCTCAAAAGTTATTGGATGGGTTTTGCAGCATGCAAACACCGAGACAAGAGTTATAGCAAAAGCAAAAAGCAAAGGAAAGGCTTTTGGCTCGTTTCACCCATCCTATATCTTAACAGCCTACAGGTTACCCAAATCCCAGTAGCGGCTTGATGATGCATGGTTGGAAGGGATCCATATGGATAATCTAGAGATGGCAAGGAAGTTGTTAATTTCAGGCAAGCAAATCAGAAGAAAGGATAGTGAGGCGTATGAGGTTCAGAATCTGAGGCCCCCTTTCAGATTGATCGCTCTCCTGTTAAGCAGAATATTCAGAACCCGGTGGGACGATGTTCATGCTGCAATGGGTTCCTGTCATCCACTATGTAGCTTTCAAATGGACAATCTTCAACAGGATGATATTCTCTCAAATAGCCTGTCATCAGCTATAATAGCTGCACGAGAAGGATTAGAGGAGAGGAAGGAAGAATATTATATGGCCTCTTACTTGATAGATTGTATTGTGGCAAAATGTCCCTTTCCCAAGTTGGGATGCATATGGAACTCAAAAAATGGCTCAGTGTTCATTGCATACAAAATCTTTTGGGCTCATAATTACAAAAGGGATTACAAACTCATTTGTGAGGAGTTCATCATGCCCCTATATGAATAATATTTAATGAAGAACCCAACTGCCTATCTGAGAACGCCATGAAAGCTTTGGAGAAATATGTTGATTTCTATTTTTCTCCAAAAGGTACCTACATAAGAATGTACGGAGGCTCCAAAGCCACGTATATCCTACCTAGGTACGCTACGAATTATATATGTTAAATTTTGAGCATTAATTCACAATACTCTTGGATCTTTACTGAGAGAATAACATATACAGTATATCAATGCATAACAATCACAATAATCATGACAAGCATCACAAGAATCAAAAGCATGAGAGACAAGAAACATAGAGTTTCCGTGGGGAAAACCCTAAGGTGAAAAACCCCACAACTTCCTCAGAGATAGAGAGAGCAATGGCTCAACCAAAGTACAACCAAAATACACTTGAGATAGTCTCCTAGAGCAGATGATCCTCCTCCTCGCTAGTGCGCCACTTTCTGAGTGAGAGATATAACTTTCCGAATGATACAAATAGAGATCTCCTGATCTCTATTTATACTTAACCTATTTGCCCAGTGACCTTATGGGGCCGACTTGTCTATCTAGATACATCCACAATATAATATATATTTTAGGGCCGACCCCACACATGGTGGTCTAATAACCCATCGACAAGTACACACACTTGTGACACTTGTCAATCCACATGACGACACTTCCTTATAGAGGAATAACACATCTCTTATAAAGGTACAATAAATATATATGAAATACATAGATGAAATACATTCCGAAGTTACATATATATCAACACTCCCTCTTAACTAGGAAGGTATTTCTCGACACAGTTCTGCTAGACAAGTCTTCTTCTCGGAATCATCGTCACTACTGTTACTATCTCAATCAATATCTAACTCTACTCATCATAGGAAGTTCTACAGAGCCTGTCCTATTTCATACTGGATGTAGGCCCACCACCTGCAGGTCTTCATCATCTATGCCAACGGTCTAATAGAGGTGGCCTCTCAGGACTAATTTTATGTGCGGATGCAATACCAGAAAGAGTATCCCACGAACATTTATGTGCCTAATCATGACCGGAAATATCTCCCAGGACTGATTATATGCATCTCCTCCACAATACCTTTAAAGAGCATCCCATGAACATTTATGTGCCACAGCACGACCAGCAAGATCTCTAAAGAGCATCCTAGGACTTATTACAAGCATACAGATCAACCTCTCGGATCTCCAAGACTGATTACATGTGGATAGAAAAAACCTTTAAAAAGCATCCCAGGAACATTTATGTGCCGCGGCACGACCAACAAGATCGATAAAGAGCATCCCAGGACTAATTACGAGCACACATCTCAACCTCTCAGATCTCCAGGACTGATTACATGTCTCCGTAGTAATACCTCATCCTAGGACTGATTACGAGCACACATCTCAACCTATCATATATCTGAGGATTGATTACATACTACATAGCAATACCGGAAAGAGTACCCCAAGAACATTTATGTGTTGCAACACGACCGAAAAGATATCCTAGGACTGATTACATGCTATTTGCACAGCCTGCCACATATCATCTCTGACCTCCAAGTATCAACCTGATACTCATGATCCAACGGATCATCATCGCATGAGGCATCATCCTGATGCCCATGATCATACTGATCATCATCACTGTACCATCCTGGTACATATCATCTGGAGAAACATCTTGAAGCTCATCATCATGATCAACCTGATCATACAATGCATCCACATGATGCACACCAAGTATCTACCTGATACATATCATCATACATGATCCACCTGACCATACAGTGTATCCACCTGATACAAATACAAATACATGATACATATCAACATACATGATCTACCTGATCATACAATGTATCCACCTGATACAGATACATGGTCCAAGCATCCAACATGATGCATATACAAATACATACAAATGATCCAACTGATCATATCCAGCATCCAACATGATGCGTACATACATATAAATGATCCAACTGATCATATCCAGCATCAACACGATGTGTACATACATACAAATATAAATGATCCAACTGATCATATCCAGCATCAACACGATGCGTACATACATATAAATATAAATGATCCAACTGATCATATCCAGCACCAAACATGATGCATATACAGAGCAGTAACTGGAGCATCATCCTGATACTCATCATCCAGCGCTTACATCCACAACCATATGAGGGATCCTCCTTCCAACATGCTTGGAATGGCTTTAGCAAATGTGTCCATCACTTCTTCCTCGAAGTGTCATCGATCTGAAGAACACCAAGCCTCTCCCTGAAGTACTCGAACCTCACCCTGGCTAGTGGCTTTGTCAGCACATCTGCAATCTGCTCATCCGTCGCAACATACAGGAGATTTACGGCTCCTCTCTGCACCATATCCCTGATATAGTGATATTTGATCTCTATGTGTTTCAACCTTTCATGAAACACTGGGTTCTCGGACAACTTCACACAACTCTGGTTATCACAGAATATACCAGTAGCATCCAATGGGAGATCAAATAACTCAGACAATAGCTTCCGTAGCCATACTACCTCATAACTCGCTGAACAGGCTGCAACATACTCTGCCTCAGCTATACTCAGTGCTACGCAGGACTACTTCTTGCTAAACCAAGAGATCACACCTAATCCCATATTGAAGCAGCACCCAGATGTGCTCTTCCTATCTGCAGCACTGCCAGCCCAATCTGAATCAACATAACCCTGCAGGTTAAACTTTTGATTCACTTCATACTTGAGCCCATAATCCACTGTACCCTTCAGGTACCTCAGAACATGCTTTACAACAACCAGGTGAACACTCCTCGGATCCGTCAGAAACTGGCTCAATGTGTTCACAGCAAAGCAAATATCTGGTCTCATGTTCGTCAGGTACATCAAGGACCCAATCATCTGACGATACATAGAGACATCAACTGGCTCAGATGAAGCATCACATAGAAGCTTTAGATTCGATGCCATGGGTGTGGCCATGGCCTTGCAATCCATCATCCCAAATCTCTTCAGGATATCTACTGTGTACTTCCCTTGACCAAGGAAGATCCCACCTGAATTCTGCCACACCTCCATACCTAGGAAATAATGCATCATTCCCAAATATTTCATATCGAACTCAGCATCAAGCTTCCTCTTAGTATCTGCAATCAATCTGTCATCTCCTATTACAAATAAGTCATTCACATATAGGAGTAGAATCATAGGATTCCCTTCCTCAACCTTGTAGTAGAGGTTGGAATCCACTTTACTCTTGGTAAAGCCCAAATTAGATAGGAAACTATACATCCTACCATACCAGGTTTTGGGAGCTTGTTTCAAGCCATACAAGGCTTTCTTCAATCTGCACACATATGACTCCCTGTCATGTATTTCAAAACCGAGTGGCTGCTCCACATATACTTCCTCTTCAACTACACCATTCAAGAAAGCAGTATTGACATCCATCTGGTGTATTTTCCATTTCATTACTGCAGCCAGGGCAAGTACTGTTCTGATGGAAGTATACCTAGCTATAGGTGAAAAATTTTCTTCATAATCTATTCCCTCTTTCTGAGAGAAGCCACAAGCTACGAATCTTTCTTTTTATTTCTCTACATTGCCATCTGCAGCATGCTTGATTTTGTAGATCCATTTAGAAGTCACAACAGACTTCTCTTTAGGTCTTGGGACAACATCCCAAACATCATTCTTCATTATTGATTGGTATTCCTCAACCATGGCATGCATCCATTCTTTCTTTTCCGTTGCTTCTTCATATTGGAAGGTTCTTTGTTCATAATGTCACAGAGTAAAGCAACTTAGTTGGTATGTGATCTGGTTCTTTTCTTTGCTCTGTGTTCTTCTTCTGGAATGCCAAATCTTTCTGCATCTTGAATGAGCTCTCTAGCCCATGCAGGTTTCATCTTGTGAGAGTTACCCTCACAGGGTGGATCTACAGGTTCTTGTGGATCTTCAAACTCATGAACAACTTCTGGAATTGCTTCTGTCATAGTAGTGTCTTGAAATCTAGTTTCCTTAGGTTCTTCATAAACTTCGATAGGTGCCTTCCTTGATTTGATGAATGCTAAGTTTTCATCAAATGTTACATCCCCACTGACATCAATCTTCTTGAACCCTGGAAAGTATATTCTGTAAGCCTTAGAGATTTCACTATAACCCACAAAGATACCCTTCTTTCTTGAAGGATCTAGTTTGGTCCTCTTTTCTATTGGGACATGAGTGTATACTGGACAACCAAATATTCTGAGATGGCTGAATTCAAGTTTCTTACCAGAAAAGACCTCTTCTGGTGTCTTGTTGTCCAATATCTTGTGGGGTGTTCTGTTCTGCGCATATACAGTTGTTCTAGCTGCTTATACCCATAGATGTATAGGTAGATCCTGGTCATGCAGCATTTCCCTTGTTGCTTCCATGATTGTTCTGTTCCTCCTTTCTGTAACTCCATTCTATTGAGGATTATAAGGAGCAGTCAACTTCCTCTTAATCCCCTGAATCACTACAAAGATTCTTGATGTCACCTGAGGTGAATTCTCCACCATTTTTGGATCTGAATGTTTTGATCTTCTTGTCAGTTTGATTCTCCATCAAGGTTTTGAATTCCTTGAACTTATCAAACACCTCATCTTTGTTCTTTAAGAAGTGTTCCCAAGTCTTCTTGGAGAATTCATCAATAAATGAGACATAGTAAACATACCCACTTAGAGAATTGGATGACATAGGACCACATACATCTGAGTGGATGATTTCCAGGATATATTTTTCCTTGCTTTCACTGCTTGGGAAATCCTTCTTAATATTCTTACCTTTTGCACATCCTTTGCAAACACCTCAATGTTTGATCTTGATTTCAGGAAGACCCTCTACAGCCTTGCTTGCAATCGGATGTGCCCTATAGTGCATATGAGAAAGTATTATATGCCAAAGTTCACTTGGCTCCATAAATTCATGCACCATGGCATGTTCAGGTTGTCCTTTTAATTTATACAAACCTCCCTCTTGCTCTCCAATCACTACATCATCTATGGTCTTTCCCTTTGACCACATTAGGACTTGGCCATCCACAAATGCAACCCTCATACCTTTTGCATCCAATGCAGAGATGGAGAGTAAGTTCTTCTTGAGCCTAGGTACATAAAGGACATCTTTCATCTTTAAAGATTTTTCAGAATCTAGGTTGTAGGAGGCTTCACCACTTCCTTTGATTGGGTATTGATAATCATCCCCAAGTTTCACCTTATGGGGTGATTCATGTTCAGATAGATTCACAAAAGATTCCTTAAACCCAGTCATGTGTTTGGAAGCCCCACTATAAATTAACCAATCATTACAACCATGGGAGATAGTACCTATGAGAGAAGAGATTATAACATATTATTCTTCACTTGATGAGTCATCATTACTATCATCACTTTCTGCCCTAGCCTTCTTCTTTGGAGGTCCATCATCTTCGACAGCATGAGCATGGTACCTTCTTTTGTTACCCTTATTCTTCTTGCTGGAGTTTTTGTTGCTTTGTTTGTCCCTTTTGTTCTTGGGACATTCTGAAGCAAAGTGACCCTTGTCATTACAAGTGAAACACCTTAGATATTTCTTGTCTTTGTGAAAATGATGAGAAGATTTCTTCTTGTGATGGGATGGCTCCCTCTTGAACTTGCCCTTCATAGTGTGAGTTGTGAGAGCTTGATCTTCATTTCCCATCTTCTCTTCTCTTGCCACAAGCCTTTCTTCTTATTGAGAACATTCCTCCCATAATCTGCTGAAGGAGATTAACTTCTTTCTGGCATAGATCCCCTGGATAAAAGAATCCCATTACCTAGTTAGGCCATTCAAAGTAGTCATAACAATTTCACCATTCTCCACCATTTCATCTACAGCTTCAAGTTGTTCCTTGATCTGAGAGACCTTGGAGAAATAGGATTGAATGGTTTCTCAATTTGACATCTTGACCCCTTTCAATTGATTCTGTAGGGTCATCTTCCGATTTATGTTCTTTCCTTCAAATAGCTTGGTCAAAGAGTCAAACATAGCCTTGGGTGTCTTTAGAGAAGACACATGGGGTATGAGATGGTCTTTGATAGAATTAGCAATGATTTCCTTTGCCTTGACCAAGTTCTTCTTATGCAATACCTTAGCCTCTTCATCCTCTGAGATAGCGATATCTTCTTTTATATATGAGTCCAACTCATTCTCTTCGAGGATTAACCCAATCCTATACTTCCAAGCTCGGAAGTTATCAGCCCCTTCAAGATTATCCTAAAGCTTGGTGTGGTGAGACATCTTAAAGAGTACTTCAAATGGAAATAGAAAAGATTTAGGTCTTACCACTTGAAATGCTGAAAACTTGATCTCATCCTAGATTAGGGTTTGTCAGAAAAAACCCTAAAAATTCAAAATGTGAATTTCAAATTTTTGAAAGGATAGAAAGATGCAACTTGATGAGCTGATCATCCTGGTGTATTCAGAATTTGAGATCAGCAAAGCTTTACCCTTCAGATTTGCCTTTTTGTCCTCCCGGGTTCACTAGGGAGAGCCCCGAATTAGGGTTTGAGTTTCTCGAAGATCTACCTAGCCAAAAATCTTGATCCAAAGCTCTAAACTTCAATTTTTGCAAGGAGCTTCCAGCTATGTCTTCAGATTTTAGAAATTCCTATTTTTGTGGAAACCCTAATTTTTAGGGCCAAATCCGAAAATGATCAGAATTGAATTCTGATTGGACAGATAGATTCACCTTGATTAGTAGAGTCAATCTACTATAGTGCGTTTCCAAAAACTATGGAGAGAAACCCAATAAACAAGAAACTCAAGTTTCTGTCACTGCAAAATGTCTTCTTCTCAGGTTAGCTCTGATACCATGTTAAATTTTGAGCATTAATTCACAATACTATTGGATCTTTACTGAGAGAATAACATATACAGTATATCAATGCATAACAATCACAATAAGCATGACAAGCATCCCAAGAATCAAAAGCATGAGAGACAAGAGACACAGAGTTTCTGTGGAGAAAACCCTAAGGTGAAAAACCCCACAACTTCCTCAGAGATAGAGAGAGCAATGGCTCAACCAAAGTACAACCAAAATACACTTAAGATAGTCTCCTAGAGAAGATAATCCTCCTCCTCACTAGTGCGCCACTTTCTGAGTGAGAGAGATATAACTTTTTGAATGATCCAAATAGAGATCTACTGATCTCTATTTATACTTAACCTGTTTTCCCAGTGACCTTATGGGGTTGACTTGTCTATCTAGATACATCCACAATATAATATATATTTTAGGGCCGACCCCACACATGGTGGTCTAAAAACCCATCTGCAAGTACACACACTTGCGACACTTTTCAATCCACATGACGACACTTCCTTATAGAGGAATAACACATCTCTTATAAGGATACAATAAATATATATGAAATACATTCCAAAGTTACATATACCTCAACAATATAGTCCAGAAGGAGATGGTAAGACAGGTATTCATTGATGGAATTAGTAATACCCTATATAAGGCCAAGAAAGCTACTTTTCCACCCTTACCCTTCTATGTCGGGGCCTACAATTTCTCAGGAATTGCAACTATAAAAGATTTTGTCATAGAGTTGAGAAGCTTTCATTTCAAGGAAAAGATTTTTCATAGGAATGATCGACAAGGCAAAGCTGCACAACATTGCAAATAACTCTCCCCTCCCTTTGAGTATGCTAACTATTATGATAAAGAGGAGGAAGAATATAGGGTATTTAGCAATATGACTGAGCTACAGATTTGTCAAATGGGAAAAGGAGGGGCCAGCTCGAGTTCTAATGTTGTGGGGAAAATAGATTAGCAGCGAGAAAAGGGTACCGTGGAGACTGTTGAGGCTCTCTCAAAAGAAGAACAAAGGCTCCTAGAACAAGCCAAGGATAAAGAGGGTAAACTCCAAGAAGAAGAGACTTTGAGAGTCCAAGTAGCTAAAGTTGAGGCAAAGAGGAAGGAAGAATAAGAGAGAATCAGATTGGAGAGAAATGCGAAGCAGGAAGAATATGACACACTAAGAAGGGATCATGAGGAAGAGGCACGAAGAAAAGAAGAAGAAGAAAAGAAATCCCAAGAGGATGTTGACCCCAAAATCCCAGACCTGCAAGACTTAGATATGGGTTCCCCCATAGGATATGTTATTTTTTCTGAATTTACTTCAATATGATCTAGGATCTTAACTGAGAGAACAACATGTACAGCATATCTACAGCATATCAATCATGGAGACAATAATGCAAGCACACAAGAGACACAAAGATTTACTTGGGGAAAACCATAAAGGTGAAAAACCCCAATAACTTCCTCAGAGATAGATAGAGCAATGATACAACCAACCAAGAGAGATAGCCATAACCTAGCAGCAGATCCTCCTCCTCCATAAGTGCGCCACTCCTCCTTGAGTGCATGTGTGAGAAGTGAGTGAGCAAATAGAGTGCCTCCCGCACTCTATTTATACTTGACTTGACTTGCCTTTTTACCTAACTCATGTAGGCTCGAACTTTACCACATAACATAATGCTGAGTGGGCCGACCCCCAACAGGGTGGTCTAATAACCCTTTGACCCACATGGCCGACCCCCAATAGGGTGGTCTAATAACCCTTTGACCCACATGACTTATACAGGGCTGACCCCAAATAAGGTGGTCTAATAACCCATCAAGTATAAGTTACGACACTTACAATATAAATGACGACACTTCCTTATAGAGGAATAATACCATCTCTATAGGAATACAATATACATATATGTGAAATAAATTCCAAAGTTACATATACATCAACACTCCCTCTTAACTAGGAAGGTATTTCTCAGCACAGTTCTTCTAGCACAAGTCATCTTCTCTGGATCATCGTCACTGGATAATCATCATCGAGTCATCATCATCGTCACTGCTGCTGCTATCTCAATCAATCTCTGAATCTACTCGTCATAGGAAGTTCTACAGAGCCAGTCCTTTTTCATATTGGATGTAGGCCCACCACCTGCAGGTCTTCATCATCACTGGCCATACTGTGGAATCCTCAGGACTTTTACGTGTGTCACAAAACCTCGAAAGAGCATCCCAGGCTGTTACGAGCACACAGCTCTACCTATAGGATCTCCCAGGGCAACGAATTACATGTGACCTCACCACAAAACCTCGCAAGAGCATCCCAGGCTGTTACGAGCACATAGCTCTACCTATAGGATCTCCCAGGGAAACGAATTACATGTGGTCATGGCAAAACCTCGCAAGAGCATCCCAGGACTGATTACGGGCACACAGCCCAACCTATCGGATCTCCCAGGGAAACGAATTACATGCCATAGGACAAAACCTCGCAAGAGCATCTGCCAGATATCCTAGGGCAACGAATTACATGCCATAGGCAAAACCTCGCAAGACTATTTGCAGATCTCCCAGGGCAACGAATTACATGTCCTCCCAGAGCAAAACCTCGAAAGAGCATTTGCCAGATGTCCCAGGGCAACGAATTACATGCCATAGGCAAAACCTCGAAAGACCATCTGCAAATCTCCCAGGGCACAAATTACATGCTTATCTGCACAACTTGTTCCACGGCCACAGAGTATCAATCTGATACTCACCATACATCATCCTGATGTACTCATGATCGTCCTGATCATCATCACTGCAACGTCCTGCTGCATGTCATCTGGAGCAACATCCTGAAGCTCATCATCCATGATCATCCTAATCATCATCACTGCAACGTCCTGCTGCATGTCATCTGGAGCAACATCCTAAAGCTCGTCATCTATGATCATCCTGATCATCACTGCAACATCCTGCTGCATGTCATCTGGAGCAACATCCTGAAGCTCGTCATCTATGATCATCCTGATCATCAATGCATCTACCTGATGCATACATAGATACATGATCCACACAATGTATCCATCAATCATACATGATCTACCTGATCATACAAAGATACATGATCCACACAATGTATCCATCAGCATCCAACATGATGCGTTCATACAAAATACATACACATGATCCAACCGATCATATCCAGCATCCAACATGATGCGTACATACATATAAATGATCCAACTGATCATATCCAGCAGAAACCAGAACATCATCCTGATGCTCACCATCCAGCGCTTCCATCCACAGCCATGTGAAGGATCCTCCTTCCAACATGCTTGGAATGGCTTCAGCAAATGTGTCCATCACTTCTTCCTCGAAGTATCCTCGATCTGAAAAATGCCAAGTCTCTCTTTGAAGTACTCGAACTTCACCCTGGCTAGTGGCTTCATCAGCACATCTACAATCTGCTCGTCCGTCGCAACATACAGGAGCTTCACAGCTCCTCTCTGCACCATATCCCTGATATAGTGATATTTGATCTCTATGTGTTTCGACCTGTCATGAAACACTGGGTTCTCGGACAGCTTTACACAACTCTGGTTATCACAGAAGATACCAGTAGCCTCCAACGGGAGATCAAATAGCTCAGACAGTAGCTTCCGTAGCCATACTGCCTCACAACTAGCTGAACAGGCTGCAACATACTCTGCCTCAGCTATACTCAGTGCTACGCAGGACTGCTTCCTGCTAAACCAAGAGATCACACCTGATCCCATACTGAAGCAGCACCCAGATGTGCTCTTCCTGTCTGTAGCACTGCCAGCCCAATTTGAATCAACATAACCCTGCAGGTTAAACTTTTGATTCGCCTCATACCTGAGCCCATAATCCACTGTACCCTTCAGGTACCTCAGAATATGCTTTACAGCAACCAGGTGAACACTCCTCGGATCTGTCAGGAACTGGCTCAATGTGTTCACAGCAAAGCAAATGTCTGGTCTCGTGTTCGTCAGGTACATCAAGGACCCAATCATCTGGCGATCAACCGGCTCAGATGAAGTGTCACATAGAAGCTTCAGATTCGATGCCATAGGTGTGGCCATATCCTTGCAGTCCATCATCCCGAACCTCTTCAGGATCTCTACTACATACTTCCCTTGTCCAAGGAAGATTTCATATGCACTTTGCCACACCTCCATGCCAAAAACAAATAGTGCATCATCCCCAAGTTCTTCATCTCGAACTTGGAAGATCAATCTATCTTTACCTGTAACAACCAGGTTATCTGCATACAAAAAGTAGTATCACTGGATTGCCTTCTTCAACCTTGTAGAAAAGGTTTGGAATCTGCTTTACTCTTGGTAACGCCCAAACTGGATAGAAAGCTGTCTATCCTACCATACCAAGTTCTGCACACATATATGACTACACCATGCTGTCTTGAGATCCATCTGGTGCATCTTCTATTTCATCACTTTTATATTTCTCAATGCTGCCATCTGCAACATGCTTGATCTGATAGTTCCATTTGGAAGTCATAACAAACTTCCCTCCGCATCTTGGGACTACATCCCAAACATCATTCTTCATGATCGACGGATCATGGCATTCCATTTCTTCATCCCAGATCCTGGGAACTTCAATATCTTCAATAAATAAATTTGTTGCTGAACAAATGTTGTAGTTCTTCTTTTGTAGGAGATGGCATACGATCTTTCCTACACAACAAGTTAAATTGCATGATTAGAAAACATCTCATAGTTTTCAGAACAAATTCTTACACATAAATAAATATGTCATACAGTCATGCAATTATCTTAGCCACTGCTTCAATACAACATTTATCCATATCCCGTAACTTTCTAGATGCCTTCCAATCTCTACCAGAACATTGTTAAGAGTGTGCACAACTCCCAACATGTCAGCAAAGAGGTTTCATTCTAGATAAGTAGCAATGGAATGTTGTACAGTGCCATATGCTACTTACCCATGCATATTAGTAGTATACTGTTCATTAATGTAATTATTCTAATATGCACAATACATATCCTAAGTCTAAGACCATGAGTATATACATCATTGAACAATTTTATGTAAGAAATGATAATTAAAATACTTATCTTTGTTTGTTCGTTGGGTGGACTCCCTCTGAGTCTTCGCTTCCTTGCAGGAGCTGCTGGAGTCCTAATCTGAAGTAGCTTCTTCTACACCTTTCTGTTGTGGAATGTAGAGAGATGGACAACTCCCTCTGAATATCTGCATCCTTGCATAAACCACTAGAGTGTACTCCCTCTTGATCTTTGCTTCCTGGATTACCTGTTTTTGAACTCATATTCATCCTTGGTCCCTATGCATGCTTATTAGTATCATGAATGTGTTATCCTTGTGATCTCATATAAAATCATACATTCATTAGTATACTATTAAAACACAATAATCTCAAGCATGTATAGTCATGATCATTTCAAACAGAAATAATAAGCATTAGCATTCAAGGTTTATGTAGGATTCTTATGGTTAGTCAAATCATAAGAAACATAACATGTCTAAAACTGTAATTACTCAAACCTATAACTCTTTAGGTTAGTTGAATCATTAATCAAGATAAGAGATATAATATGCATAAAACCTGTGATTATTCAAACCTATACCTTCATGATTCTTCTGGTGAGTCATATCATCAATTATGGTAAGAAATATAATATGCATACAACCATGATTATTCAAACCTATGACTTCATGAATAATCATTATCAACAACAGTATAAGATCCTAACACAAGGTAGGATTCTAACTTGATATAGGAAAAACATACCTGGATTAGCATGCTAGCTATTTATGTCTAACATACTCACATGATGTCTTCTTGTTTTTCTTCAATGACTTGTGCTAGTAACCTGTATATCTCATAGGTTAACTATTACAAAACCAAGTTATACATACCTCGTAAATGGATTTTCATTGAGATCCATGACAATGGATGAATCTTTGTCCTCATGTCATCATGATCATATGTTCTTGGACTAGAACATGATTTTTCTTTCTTGGTGTACCTTTCATGTTAGTAGACAACATAAACCTCATACAACACCATAATGCATTAGTACAATCATAAGTGTCAACACCCTAACTAATGAATATCTTCTATCATGCATTCATAATTTTGTTAAGGTGATACGACAAATCTTAAATCAAAATTGTACTAACCGTAATAACATGAAGACAAACATACCATAAACTTAATCATGGAAAAATATCGAAACATACCTCGATGAGTCATACCTGTCGAGATCGCTTGAAATCTTCTTATGTAAGGCCTTAGCCTCATCTCCCTCTGAAACAGGAACTTCTTCACTTATGCAGGTGACCAATCCATCTTCTTCTAGGATTAACCCAATCCACTTGATTTGTAAGAACTGGACCTAGAGCTGGATATGGGTTTGTCAAAGAAACCCCCAAAATTCAATCTTTGAATTTCAAACTTCCGACATGATAGAAATATGCGCCTTGATGAGCTGATCAAACTGGTATATTCAGAATTTGAAAATTGCAAAGTTTCACTCCTCAATTTTGCTTTTGAAACTTCTGGATTCACTAGACGTGACCCTGAACTGGGGTTTGATTAAGCCCACTCTTCTTCCCAATCAAAATGTTTGATCCAAATCTCTAAGCTTCTATTTTTCTGAGGAGCTTCCAGCCGTGGTCACATATTTCAAAAATTCCCATTTTTACAGAAGCCCTAATTTTCCACTTTTCTGATCAAAGTCCCGAACTAGGGTCTAATCAAGCCCGACCTTCTGCCCAACCAAAAATTCTGATCTTGGTCTCTAAATTTCTATTTTGATGAGTAGCATCCAGTCGTGGTCTCCGATTACAAAAATTCCAACCTTTTCCAAAGCCCTAAATTCCGGAAGCCATGAATGAAGGTACCAAAAAATAATTTTGTTTTTGACAGAAATATGTACCTGATTGTTTCTGGTGTAACTCCGAAAAAATTTTGATCCACAGGGTCTGAAAACGTTTTCTGAGATAGCCTGACCTGTTATCTTTCCATCCTGATAGGTCTGACCTCAATTGGATTCTCTGAGAGAGAGTTATGCCAAATGTCACAACGTGACCTGTTTTGGGATAAAACAGGAGAGCGAACTTGTACGGCGTGCCACGTGTCACTGTTTTAACTTCAGCCTCTGAAAAAGTTTCTTGAGATAGCTTGGCCTGTTACCTTTCCATCCTGACAGGTCTGACCTCAATTGGACTCTCTGAGAGAGAGTTATGCGAAATGTCGCAATGTGACCTGTTTATGGGATAATACAGGAGAGCGAACTTGTACGGCGTTCCACGTGTCACTGGTTCAACTTCGGCCTCTGAAAACTTTTTCTGAGATAGTACTGACTGTGTAATACCTGTCACATTTTACGAAATTTCATTTGGAGCTTCCTATCCCAAGATATGACCTTTTTCCCAAGGTCACCTGATTTTGACTCAGATCTGGAAGAGGCAGAAACCCTATATTGTAAAGATCATAAATCACAAAGTACAACGAATTAGAGGTTGTCCTTTGGACAAAAGATACCTGGGGAGCTTAGCTTCGTCCTGTAACAATTTCAGATCCGAAAACTTCTCCAAAACGTATTTATAGCGAAAGTGCTACGATGACTGGTTTTTGCTATATCAAGCCCTAGCATCGTAAGTGCAACAAGTGTCATACATGCCATATCATGCCTTCTTTCAGGCTAGCTCTGATACCATGTTATTTTTCTGAATTTACTTCAATATGATCTAGGATCTTAACTGAGAGAACAACATGTACAACATATCTACAGCATATCAATCATGGAGACAATAATGCAAGCACACAAGAGACACAAAGATTTACTTGGGGAAAACCATAAAGGTGAAAAACCCCAATAACTTCCTCAGAGATAGATAGAGCAATGATACAACCAACCAAGAGAGATAGCCATAACCTAGAAGCAGATCCTCCTCCTCCATAAGTGCGCCACTCCTCCTTGAGTGCATGTGTGAGAAGTGAGTGAGCAAATAGAGTGCCTCCCGCACTCTATTTATACTTGACTTGACTTGCCTTTTTACCTAACTCATGTAGGCTCGAACTTTACCACATAACATAATGCTGAGTGGGCCGACCCCCAATAGGGTGGTCTAATAACCCTTTGACCCACATGGCCGAGCCCCAATAGGGTGGTCTAATAACCCTTTGACCCACATGACTTATACAGGGCCGACCCCAAATAAGGTGGTCTAATAACCCATCAAGTATAAGTTACGACACTTACAATATAAATGACGACACTTCCTTATAGAGGAATAATACCATCTCTATAGGAATACAATATACATATATGTGAAATACATTCCAAAGTTACATATACATTAACAGGATATCTCCCCATTGTCCCTTTTACACCCTCAAAAGGCAATACAGTCTCTAAATGGGAAAAGTTCGCTTACAACAAGAAAATAAAAACCATTGTTAAAGAAACAGGTTCCAGTTTGAAAAGACATTTTTGGTCAGACATCGTCACTACACATGAAACCACGGTTATGCGGAACACAAAGGAGGCTTCTAAACTCCAAGCATCCATCTCCATAGCCACGGTCACAGCGACTGTAGACAATGTCAACATACTAGGAGATAAATTGAGTCTAGAAAAAGAGAAGGCACATCAGTTACATGAAGCTTTATTCAAAGAGCATAATTATACCAATTTGATGATCGAGAGGTGTAGCTAGGGTTTTACCCCTAGCTTGTGCCAATGAGCACCTACTAAGGAGAATGGACTCCTTAGTAGCAGTTCAGTATATTAAACTAATTATGCAATAAACAAAAAATTAAATTATTTCTAAGACAAGCATGAAGCATAAACACCAAAATGAAAGAATGACTTTGTATTGATGTTACCTTGAGTGTCAAGGTTGGTGAAGCCCTTTGCAGTGTCCAAGAGGATGCTCCAAGCTTCAAGAATGCTCCTTCTCCTTCTCCAATGTTGGGAATGGGCCAAAGGTGGCTCTCAAGGTGAAAATAGTTCAAAGGTGAACTAGGGTTTCGAGAGAGATTTTGGCAGAGTAAGGGTGCTTGTGATTGTGGATATGGAATAAGGGATCTCCATCACCTATTTATAGTTTTTTGGTGGTGGAGTGCTGACCCATGGTTTTAGGAAACACATGGTTTAGGGCAGTTGTATAGGGTTTTTTCCTCCTTTTCCTCATTATTTTATATTTTTTATTCCCTTTTTAGGGGATTTTTGCTATTTTTTGGAGGAAAAGGAGGTTTTTTAGCCTTTTTGAGGCTATTTTGATGGTTTTGTGGCCTTTTGGAGGCTTTTTAATGGGATTTTTTGGGATTTTAAGGGAAATATGGTAGGAAAATGGACAAATGAGCCATATAATGTGGTAGATGAGGTAGTGAGCACTTTTTGGGTGTTAACAGATTGCCCCCTGATGTGCGAGGGCAGGAGCTCATCGTATGGCCGATGGACATCATAAGTCATGAATGGTTTTCCAGGGGTGTGGAGAGAAGAGAAGAAACAAACTGAAGCCCGGAACAACGATCCCGAACAACTGCAAGAACTAAAAGTACATAACCTCAATAATGGATGAGGAATCATCTGATCATATGGACGAGGCGGGCATTCCCATGCTCGTATCAGGATATAATAATAAAAATGGGGTCCAAAAATGGGGACCTGACATATACATGACCTCAAAAACTGAATGAGGAATAATCTCAATATATGGACGAGGCGGGCATACCCATGCTCGTATCAAGATACATAAACAGAACTGTGAGGCCCGAAAAAGGGGGACCTGTAAGATACATAGCCACTGTGTACATCATAAGAGTCCAGAGGGGACACAAATCTGGGACATACTGCTGGGCGGACCATGTGTAATCTGAAGAACTGGTGCACTGGAATATCAACAGTGCTGCTGAATGTGGTACCAAAGGGGCTGATGAGCTGCCGGATCAGAGTGACAAGGGGTACACTCACAATGGTACACGGAACTGGAACTGATCTGGAACTGAAACTGGGTACTCAAGGAAGCATGTAACTGGATGGCTTCCGAATACAAACACCAACGCAGCCCGGACATCCACGGGAACATATAACTGGTCATTCCAAAGTGACTCACCAATGTGCTAGAGTCGGGGGAAATCCGGGGTCTTCGACTAAAAACTGGTGGGATATAATCCTACGCGATCCTCAACGATGCGATCAAGGTGCTGAAGTCGAGCATGTGAGGAACAACCACTCGGAGAGGCAATGATGACTCCTTTCAGAATGATCCGTAGGCACTTACCACAGATGGTGATAAGTCCAAGGCGTAGGGACCTCTAGGCCTATCCTCTTGAATAGAGGAGCTGTCGTCGACAGAGGGAGACCTGCAACTATCAAGGCAATGATGTTTCCTTGATAGGAGCACGAGGTAAAGAACCGAAATGTGATAGTACTGATGGCAGGACTGACAAACTTTGGGGAGACAACTGGGCAAGTAGAGTGGGTGGACTCAAACTTCCTTTGTTCAGAGTATGATAATGGGAAGGATCTGGCAGCATATGAAACTGACTGAGGGGAAAGGGATCATAGCTGTATGGGATCTGGGAAGGTTACTGGGCTGAGGGAGACTCAAGCTGGGGTACAATGGCAGGAGACTGCAAAAGACTCTGAACAAAGGCGACCTGATTGGGGGTGCTGCCGAGATGATTGATCAAAGTGCCAGGAGGCACGGGAGGGGACTTCTTCATGGGTTAAGGAACTAGAAGAAGTGTGTGTAAAATGATACTGTCGTGTGGATTTTACGAGCCCAGGACAGTTCATGCTCTTACAGTTCATGCTCGTGGTTGCTTTCAATTTTAAGGAGTCTGAAAGCGATAAGAAGACTCTGACGTAATGGAATGGTACTGTCGTGTGGATTTTACGAGCCCAGGACAGTTCATGCTCGTGGTTGCTTTCAATTTTAGAGAGTCTGAAAGCAAGTAAGAAGACTCCAGGGGGTTGCTTTTTCGTAGATTTAGTCTCCAAGGCCCAAAGAAGCATAAAAGGATGCAATGAAGAACTCTTCTAACCGGTGTGACTAGAGTATTCCTTTTTCGTAATTAGTCTACCAGGTCCGGAAAAGGGTTAAACTTATACCAGATAGACGCCCTTTCAGGTACTTTAACGAGCATGAAAGGAAGCAAGATTGCTCGGCGATCTTTTCATTCTTTTAGGAGTCAGAAAAGAGCTTAACGGAAACTCCCTAAGTGCCTTTTTCGTAAAGGACTTGTTCGGCCCGAAAAAGGGATAAAATTATACCGAACAAAAGGAATGGCCAGGCAAGGAGGAAGTGTTCAATCAAGGATCAATAATGATGACCAAGAACGAGGGTGTTGGGGAACACTGATGGGCCTCCTTGCGGGGTGAATGAGATGGTGGAAAAATAACGAGACATTTGCAGTATGACAGGAGTGAATGGCTCATGTACAAAAGTGGAACAATCCGATAGCGGTCGATGTGGCACGCAAACCGAGGCAGCAAGGTGTCGGGACACAATGTTGAAATTGTACCAAGTGAGAGCGAGAAATGATCTCAAGCATCATCACGAGCTTGGAAAAATGAATCCGACGATATAAAGGATGTCAAAAACGGGTAACGGCCGATGTGGCACGCACACCGAGGTGACGAGGGCATTTTGGAAAAAATACCCGAAAAATCGGGGGATGAGAGCGAGAAATGATCTCAAGCATCATCACCAGCTCGGAAAAATGAATCCAATGATATAAAATACGTGAAAAACGGAGAACGGCCGATGTGGCATGCAAACCGAGGTGACGGGGGCATTTTTTGAAAAATACCCGAAAAATGTGGAGGTGAGAGCGAAAAATGATCTCTAGCATCATCACCAGCTCGGAAAAATGAATCCGATGATATAAAACATGTGAAAAAACGGAGAACGGCCGATGTGGCACGCAAACCGAGCGACAAGGTGTCGGGACACAATGTTGATATTGGTCCTGGTGAGAGCGAGAAATGATCTCAAGCATCATCACGAGCGCGGAAATATGAATTCGACGGTGCAAATGGTGCGAAAAACGGAGGTCATAAGGACTCCGGAATGGTCAAAGGAAAGAACTATGCGTATCAAATCCAATGTACAAGTGACACGTGACCTCAAAAATGGTTGAGATCACAAATGTGAAAAAGTGAGCAGGGTTAATGACTTGCCCCCATGCTATGTGCATGGGGTTTGTGATTGTGGATCACATATGTGTTGGTTTGAACGATGGGTCCATTGACATGCTGAGATAGATGTGATGGGGAAGATTCAAAAGGATTGATCATGCCCCCTATCCCAGGGTCGAGGTAATCTACTATGCCCCTTGAATTAGAGGTGTCAAGGTGGTGCTCTATAATGGCGGGTTCGAGACCGGGCATCTCTGTATAGGACCAGGCAAAGACATCACGTAATTCCTGGAAGAGTTTTTGGTACTCCTCAGTCTCTTGCTTACTGCAGAAGGCTCCTAAAGTGATGAGTTCAGGGGCACATCCTGGGGCAGCGATATCAACTTGGATGACAGGTGAGATGTTGGCCATGTTACCTTCCTCGAAGGCGTCAGGAGCAGGAATAGGGTCCTTGAACCAGTCAACCTTGGTGGGGAGGAAGTCTTTGGATTCGATCGCGTATTGGGTAGCGGAGCTAGAGGAGGATTCTTCAGGGATGAAATAGGAACGGTGGTGCATGTCAACCCAGTGATAATCCGGGGCAGTTAGGGCCTCAAGAATCTCCTCATCAGTACGGAAAGTCTGCGTCGTCAAATTGGTTGACGAGGGGGTAGTGGTTGAAGTAGTGGTGGAAGAGATCATATAGATGATATTAACCTCTTCGGAAGGGGGAGAGACCGGGGGGTAAATCTCCTCAATGGTAGGTGGTGCCGTCTCAAGATCCAGATTGTTCATCTCATAGAGAGCCGCTCTGTAATCCGGGAGATTGGGACAATGATGTGAATAGTGCCCGTAAATACCGCAGATGGCGCAGGAGTGGTTGGTACGTAGGGACTTATCTTTAGGCTTAGGAGTGGGGTTTAGTTCGACAGTTGGGATGTTGGGGTCATCATCGAGCATTTGCATGTGCTTCTGCAATGCGGGTAACTGTGGGCACTGGTGGGTCGCATGGCCCAACTCGTCACACAGCGAGCATTTGGGAGGAGCACGAAACACTGGGGGGTTTTTGACTGTCTTGGGAGGTGGTACAGCAGTGTAAGGTTGTGGACCTATGCCCCCAGTGGGTTTGGGAGTAGGAGGAGGTGTCGTGGAGGACGAAGGGGTAGAGACACCGGGAGGTGGCTGAGTGGTAGTAGTCATGGGTTGCACCGGATGGAGGACGACATCTGGTGTCGGCGGGCGAACGGGAGGCGAAAGATACCATACAGGTAATCCCAAGGTTAACCCAGGGAGGCTAAGGGTAGCCATGACCGGGGCGCTTACTACTCCGGCGGGAGGAACGAGGAAGGGGATCGTATGGATCGGTGTAACACCAATGTGACTAGGTACCAATGGTGGTTTAGGCAACAAGGATGGTTGATTGTTAGGTGGTAGGATGTCATGGGACAAGGTACATAAGTCAGACATTTCAGGCGTAGATGACGGCGGAGGAATGGAGTGAAAGGTAGAGGTCATCGGCGCGTCTGAGTAGACTCCAGGCCCCGTAGAGGAAACAAACGAGGTGGTGGCACTAGAAACAGGTTGTTCAACCATGGGGAGAACATTTTCAGGTGCCGCGGGAGCACTGGGATCATAGTAGGTGAGCTGGTCAATCTTAACCACGCGTCCTTCATGGGGGAACATCATGGTGCGAAAGATAGAAGAGGCAACCGCCCGCATGGCATACATGTAGCTGCGGCCAAGTAGAAGGTTGTAATCCAATTGGGCATTGATTACCTCTATGTCAATAAGGACTGTTTTACCACCTAACTGGACAGGAACGTTGGGCAAGAGGCCTTGGGGCTGGGCCGAACGACCGTCGTAGGCACGTAAGGCAGTGGTGGACTGCTGGAGAGGAGGGGATCCTAGCTTCTGCCATACAAATGTAGACATAACGCATGTGGAGGCACCCTCATCGATGATGCACCGATGGATAACAAGGTTCCTAACGGAGACAGTGACTTGGAAGGCTAAGCTGGAAGGTAGGTGTGGTTCAGACTGGTCTAAATCAAACGCCATCAAATGCGAATCGGTTGGGTCAATCCCCCCAATGGCGGAAAGTAAAGTCTTGCGCTGGGAAGGGCAATTCTTCAAGACCTCTAACGCAGACATGGCTGCGGGAGATTGAGCTAAGTCGTCTACGATGTTGTAGTTTGACGCAGCGCACGCGTTATGGTTATTGTTGATTCGGCGAAGTGGGAAACGAGGTGCTTTCGCAGCGCCGTCTATGGGAGGCGGAGGTATACGTAACGCCTGATCGGTGGGATGGGCGTTAGTAGGTTTATCCGTGGGAGTGGCTTCAGAAGTGGAGCCATATTGGTTCCGACGGGTCTGGAGGTTGACGTCAGCGGATGACATCATCAGTAAGTGGTGGGTACCTGAGTCAAACATGGGTTGATCAGGAGCAGCGTAAGTGATCTGTTGTTGTTGGGGTGCATTGGCTTGCTGGGGAGCCAACGGCTGAGTGTTCACTACGCCTTGGGTCGGTAATGGGTTTTGCAGCACCAAAGGGGGTTGTTGAGGTTGGGGGGGGGTTGGGTGGCGCTTGGGGAGCCGCATGCCCTTGGCGATGGGCCTCGTCAACCCAGAGCTGCCGAGCTCGCTCCAAGTGTGGGAAAGCATGTGTGTAATGTCCATAGACCCCGCAAATAGAACAAGGGTGGTTTGTTCGCAGATTGGGGTTTTTGGCCTGCTTGGGCGGGCGATCAGGATTTTGATTAGCGGGGGCCGCGTTGTTATTGTCAGGGGGATTAGCCGATTGACCAGCTTGGTCTGCAGGTTGTTTGTTTCCCCGATTACGGCCCTTGCCGCGGTTCTGTTGGCCCTGGTTACGTTGGTTGTTCTGGTTTTGCTGCGGGTTCTGTTGGGCGTAAACTTTCCCTTGGGCAGCAGGTGGATTTTGAGGTTGCGCAGGTGCAGGAGCAGGCTGCGGAGGATGATATGTAGGTTGAGGCTGAGCAGGTGCAGCAACTTGAGGGGGTTGCTGATAGGACTGCGGAGCAGGTTGTGGATGTGCCGCAGGGGCTGCCTGGGGCGGATAATAAGCTGGTGGGGCTTGTGAAGGCGCAGGAGCTGGGGCAGTCTGCTGATGGTAGTAAGGCTGAGGGGCGACTGGAGGAGCATAAGCAGGAGT
Organism: Larix kaempferi; assembly: GCA_027924585.1. Lineage (NCBI taxonomy): Eukaryota > Viridiplantae > Streptophyta > Pinopsida > Pinales > Pinaceae > Larix > Larix kaempferi. The sequence goes on along the minus strand of BSBM01000318.1, from coordinate 10,691,494 downwards.
CGCATACCCGAAGCACTGTGGTGGACATGAGGGCCCATGGGAATGGTGATGTGTCATGGGAGCATATGAGTTGGTTGCTCCAGACTGTGAAGTAGCCCGCGACAGGTCGGGGCCAGGGGTAGGACGTGCTATAGAAAATGGTTGGGGATGCGAAGAAACACGGCCAATGATACCATCTGCAGCGTGGGATGCCCCCGGCGCATCATGATGGGAGGACTCGCCGCGAGGGGCGTCAGGTATAATGGTATAAAGGTAACCCGACTGGGCGTAAATGAGGTCGAACTGCTGTGCCTTAAGGATGGCCTCTTCTTCAGACTGGGGTCTTTCTGAAGCTACATCCTTAGCGATGACAGGAAGTAGGGACTTGAGGAACCAATCGAGGAAGATACGGTCATCTAGTTTAATCTTGCATAAGCTACGGCGTCTACGCCACTCATGGATGTGGTCCGTGATATGGGTAGCCGTGTTTTGTCTACAAGATAGAAGGATCTCAACGCCCGCGTCATAGCGGACTGGCAACTGGAAGAACTGCAGGAAGGTCGAGGCCAGGGAAGAAAAGGTGGCGTGGGTCCCATGAGGCTGCTCAATATACCACTTGGCTGCAGAGCCAGTAAAGGTGCGCTGTAAGAGACGGAGGCGAACAGAGTCGTCCACTATGGAGTTAGAGGAACACCATAGGTGGAAAGACATGATGTGGTTCTGTGGGTCCTCACCGGCCTTACCCTCGAATTTAGGGATGTCAGAGGGTAGTTTGGTAGGCATATGAGGCCACATAGGGTCGTGTCGAATAGGATCGTTGGTCAATCTGGCCAGGTCAGGTAGGTTGAGGCTAGCCATGAACGGCAAACTGGAAGAAGGCTGTGACACAGTAGTGCTGTGGACCAAGTTGGGGCCAGTGCCCCCAAGTGGAGGGACTAGATTTAGGGTGGTGCCCCCAAGTGGGGGAACTGAGGTAGTGGAGGATGGTCCAGCACCACCATGGGTAGTGTGAGCCACTGATGTAGTGGGGATAGGTATTCCCGCTGTGGGAATAGGTACCGTGAGGGGAACGGTAGATGGTTGCCCCATGGAGGGCATACCAAAAACGGGTGTAGTAACTGGTGTAGTGGTGGATGTGCCACCAATGGTCCCTATGACAAATGGAGTGGAAGTCGTACCAGCCATGGGGCTAGTAGGGGCAGTATAAATAGGGTTCTCAGACTCTTCGTCAGAATCAGAGGTAAAGTAAGGTGCGTCACTATCTGGTGACGGAGACCTACGTCGCTGACGGGTGGAGTCAAGTGACAAGGCTCTAGATCTGTGATGAGTGGTATCAACGGATAATGATCGGAATCTACGACGTGTGGTGTCAAGAGAACCGTGCTGTGGGGGCTCGCCCCTGAGGCGCCGAGAGTGTCTCAGGGACTCAATGGTGACAGATGGTGTCTAAATCTCTGTGGGTTGAGGTGAGTATAAAAACAGCTCAAAAATCCTAATGCAACCGAGTGTGCAGAAGGAGAGCTAAAAAGCAAGGCACTCAGGCCAACAACCAACTCAAAACACCCACTGCAACAGCTGTGCTACAATAGGTGGAGTAACAACAAAGATGGTCAGAATACCAACAAGCAGCAGGTTTCCTAAAAAAGAAAAATGGTGGACTCACTAGACCAAAGGGAGGTAAAGGAGCATGCAAACACCTAGCTAAAAGTATTCTGACTTAACTAAACATATCCTCTGCAAGGTGATGAAATCCAAGTCAGACAATATGAGTAGGAAAGCCAAGTGGCTATGATATCCCCCTACCGGGAGGGATACCGGGTAGTCAATCCTAGAAGAATGGCAACTAAGATACCCCGTTCATGACACGTCCAGAAAGGTGAATCTGCCATTTAGTTCGTTGACCGCAATACCCCTATACAGGGATATCCCGCGAACCGCGAAAGGTAGCCCTTCGGTTACTGAATGGAGTGCGGTATTCCACTCAGGCCTCCGGAACCAGTCTCCCGACTTCAACCCTCCTAAGGGAGAGGCCCTCTGATAAACTGGTCGTGACCGTGCCAAAAAGTACTAGGGGATTTTGGTTCCTTAGTTGGACAACAACTATGTCTCAAGTGAAATAACCAAGGGGTGTTATTGGAAGCCTATCCCCCTGATCCTACCTAACTACAATGATTCTTTTGTGTTCCCCAAATGGGGTTAGAATGTTGGTTTAGTTAGGTACTTTTTAAGGCTCACTTGATTTAATGTGACAGAGTGTGTGCTCGTGAGGTGTTGAACCCAAAAACAGAAGTGCCACAAGGGAGGGCAACTTCCAATCTATCAATAATGCTGAAATTGATTCTTTTAATTTGCAAAATTTTCTGAAATAAAAATACTGAAATTTTAAAAAGATTCTGTAAAAGGAACAGAAATTATGTTGCAGAAAGGCTGTAAGGAAGTGGGCTGCAGGTGGGACAGAGGGCTGTTCAAATGCAGAAAATATTGCAGCAAGAGGGGCTGGGCTCAAAACAGGAAAAGAGCAGAAATCAGACCGCGGGTCTGTGGCGGATCAGAACAGGCCGACCGCGGGTTTAAGGGAAACAGCGGCGGTCAGGTCGCAGCTATCGGGCCAACAGAGGCAGTCGGGACGCAGGAAACAGGGGAAAAGGCACAGTCGGGTTGCGGCTATCGGGCCAACAGTGGCAGTCGGGACGCAGGAAAAATGGAAAAAGACACAGTCGGGTCGCGGCAAAAGGGCTAACAGGCGCAGTCGGGACGCGCGAAAGAGGCAGAAAGCCGCAGTCGCGACGCAGGAAAAAGGCCGACAGGCGCAGTCAGATCGCGGCAAACAGGCTGATTAGCCACGGTCGGGTCGCAGGTAACAGACTTGAATCCGCCGACAGAGCGTCGGAAGCAGTCTGAGAGCCACGGCCGGATCGCGGGTAATGGCCTGAAAGGCGCGGTCGGGACGCGACTGCAGAGGAAAAAGACGCGGTATGCAGCGGCCGAAAGGGACAGCCGAAAGAAAAAATTTAAAAACGGAAACCAGAAATTCGAAAACTAGGGGAGTCGCCAAAACTGTAGCTAGGGTTTTACCCCTAGCTTGTGCCAATGAGCACCTACTAAGGAGAATGGACTCCTTAGTAGCAGTTCAGTATATTAAACTAATTATGCAATAAACAAAAAATTAAATTATTTCTAAGACAAGCATGAAGCATAAACACCAAAATGAAAGAATGACTTTGTATTGATGTTACCTTGAGTGTCAAGGTTGGTGAAGCCCTTTGCAGTGTCCAAGAGGATGCTCCAAGCTTCAAGAATGCTCCTTCTCCTTCTCCAATGTTGGGAATGGGCCAAAGGTGGCTCTCAAGGTGAAAATAGTTCAAAGGTGAACTAGGGTTTCGAGAGAGATTTTGGCAGAGTAAGGGTGCTTGTGATTGTGGATATGGAATAAGGGATCTCCATCACCTATTTATAGTTTTTTGGTGGTGGAGTGCTGACCCATGGTTTTAGGAAACACATGGTTTAGGGCAGTTGTATAGGGTTTTTTCCTCCTTTTCCTCATTATTTTATATTTTTTATTCCCTTTTTAGGGGATTTTTGCTATTTTTTGGAGGAAAAGGAGGTTTTTTAGCCTTTTTGAGGCTATTTTGATGGTTTTGTGGCCTTTTGGAGGCTTTTTAATGGGATTTTTTGGGATTTTAAGGGAAATATGGTAGGAAAATGGACAAATGAGCCATATAATGTGGTAGATGAGGTAGTGAGCACTTTTTGGGTGTTAACAAGAGGAATGATGCTCTCACATCTTAAAAGGAAGAATTAAATGAAACTCTCCAATAGCTAGAAGCTGACAGGAGGGATATGGAAATACAAATAAGGGTGTTAGAGGAAGAAAAAGGAGAACTTGAAGGTAAAAACCTGAATCTTGAAGCGGAGAAGTTTGACAACATTCAAGAGATCATCGACCTGAAGAAACACATTGAAAAGTTGCAAGGAGCAACGAATTATTAGAGCATCAATTGAAGATGGCAAATAGAAAAATGGGGGACATTAGCCCCTTCCACGAGCAAGCCTCTGAAATACTAAAAGAGACCTATGGCTTCCAAGAACTCCTATCAGAGGAAATATACAAACTAAAAGCAATAATGGCCAAGGTTAAGGAAATCAATTTCGAAGCCACCAGGGTCAGGAGAAAGCACACACGCATCAGTGGAGAGATTAAGAAACACATCGAGTGGAGAGAAGGGAAATCAGAATTCCCGACAACTCTTCTCCTTAATTTTGTTGTTGAATACCAGGCACTTGTGCGCACCTTAGATTATTCTAAAGATTGCGGAGTAAAATTGGCCACTGTAACCCTAGCTACTTATGAGCGATGTAAGAATTTGTATTATCAAATTCGATCCACACAGGAAAGTTGTCAGACGGTCATGCCCCAGAAGATAGAAGAATTCCCAGATAGAGCGCAATGTTTATCTGACCTAAATGAAGGGCTCAAGGCAGAAAGTGAATATGTGCAGAAGCTGGACGTCTTAACGTCAGAAGACCTACACCAATTTATCAGCCAAGCAACTATTCATAAACACTACCTAGAAGAAAGTCTCCGAGCCACTATGGCAGAAATGAATGTCTTGGCAGAGGAGCTTGCCAAGCAAGAAGTGTCTCTCAGATTATGATTCCCCTGGTTGGAATAAATATTGTAAAGGAATCAAATCAGTGGGGAAATTATATAGCAGAGGTAGATAGGGCACTGGCATCCAACCAAGTTTCGACATCAGAAAGTGTCCCAGCTGTTGCAGTAGTGTTAGAAGAAACACCGATGGTCTCAGAAGCGCCCAAGTCGACCAAGGAGCCAGCTCAGGGATAGCTCACATTCGCCAGCATGTCTCTTGGGTTGTTATTTTATGCATGTACCTTTGAAATATTAAAATGACTTTTGATCTTTAACTCCTGTCCATTTTTGTAAATTTATTTGGGATATTTATTTTTTTGTAATATCAACACTACAAGAAAAATTAGAGGAATATAAACGGTTAGGGTGTAGGTGGCAACTCCTAGCACATCTTGTAAAGCTATATATAGCTGATTAGAGGGAGATAGAGAGGAATTTTTGTAGGTGAAAGGACATTTTTGTCTTGTATATGAACTATTTATGCTACATGAATAAGAAAAATCATTTTGGCCTGTGGAAGTTTGCACAGCACTTTGCTTGGAATCTTATTGGATAATTGCTGAAATATTTCTGCATCTTCCATACATTTCCTATGAGATCTTTCCTAGCCATTGTGAATTAATTGTCTGCTATGAATGGTTTCATTTCCTTTGCAAAATTTATGTGTTTAATGGGTAGTAGAATGATTTTATTTATCAAATCTATCTTGGATAATCTTTATTTCTATTGTAAATGCTTCTTTCAATTTAACATCTATCTGTGAAGTTCTTGGGCACATTTCCAGTTTATTACTCATTCTTTAAGTTTGCTCCTTATAAGGATAGGTTAATTTAGATTTAAATTAGATTAGCATAGATTCGTTTACCACATGCATTTAATTTAGGGCACATGGATATCATATTAAATGCAAAATATATAACCGATGGATCGGGCTGCAACCGATAAAATAAACAAATATTTAAACCTCACACGATAGCCGGAACCGTTAACTGGATAGATTCCCCACACCAAATGTTGGGCGATCTAGTTGGGATCGCTTACTAGGGAGAATCCCTTACTGATTGATGCTGGGATATTCGAGGCATCAACAGTTTTTGGTGCTAGAAGGAGGGCCACCAGTGCATGGCTAGCAGAAGAGATTCTTTTGTTGGTAAAAATTCCATTGAAAACCCATCTGAAACAGTCATCCCAGAATTTCCAGATCTGGAATCAAGCAATCAAGAAGATCCTAACCCTGAAACAGAACATCCAGAAACATTGTATGCTGTCACTTTTGAAGAATTAAATCGCTTCAAGATACATACTCACTCGTACGTGAGAAGTCTTGGAGGACTAACCACAGTTCCTCTGTTACCCAGAATCATAACTCATTGAAAAAATCCTCAGTGTAGAAGGGATTTCGTTCTTGTTCAAAGTCTTGAAGAATTATTAGATTTATCTCTAGAAGAAATCACTAAACCTTTTGACGAAGTTAGACCCAATACCCCCATGAATCCAGAACAACGAAATACTCCAAGGAATACTCCTCTTAACTCACCACCACCTACGCCACCACGTTCTCCATCGATATTCATGGCCATACCCACATGGAGAGCCAAGGGAGCATTAAATGTAGTCATACCATTCCATGATTTACCCAAAAACCTAGAAAAGGTTTTACCTAAGTATGACCCTAGCAAAGGATATTCTGCTGAAGACCACCTTAGAAGTTTTTATTTAGCTATAAATATTCTAAATGTGGAATACGAGGACGTGGTTTGTCATCTCTTTCCTTATACTTTCTAACCCAAAGTATCTTCCTGGTACTTTAGTTTGCAAGCTGGTTCGATAACAAGTTGGGAAGATTTTGAGAAATGTTTTCTTAAAAAGTATGGCAATAAGAAAACTGTAGCTACTCTCATGAAAGAATTGTTGTCTATGAGAATGGAAAAGAATGAGAAAGTTCAAGAGTTTAACCAGAGGTGCACAACATTGTTAAATAATTTTAGTGATGCAACAAAGCCCGCTGAAGTATGCTTAGTAGAGTATTATACAACAGCTCTTAAATCCCTGCTAGCAATGTTTGTCAAGAGAACAAAAAAACCTACTCTGACACAAATTTTTGAAGAAGACAAGAAAGTAGAAGAGGAGGATAACAGCATCGCTAAACACGCTTTAAAAGTAGAGGTCAAGCCAACAACTGTTAAGAAACATTTTCTGTTAACTAGGGATAAAGAAGAACCCGCAATAGATTTAGAAAATGTCATAAAAATGATGCAGAAACTCTCCAATAAAATTGTGGATCTAGAAAAGGATAAGGCAATGAGTTCTTCAAGGGAACCTTTCAAGCCTTTCTATAAAAAGAAAGAAGACAATGGATAGTCAACCCAACTAGTAAATAATTCTGTTGTACTAAATCTAAATGAAATAGGCATGGACCACTTCTACACTTTCCACCAAGAACAACACTTAGAGAAAACCTGCCCACAATGGATCAATTCGACGAGCTTAGTAATGAACCAAATGTTAGATGCACAAATGATTGAGAAAACAATCCCCCAACAAGAAAAAATTCTTGACAATGAAGAACTAGCTCCTGACACTATGATGATCCTTTGGGATTGGACCCCTGCCCAAGAGCTATATTGTGAAGATTTTGTAGATGAAGTGCAAACAACATCTATTAACATCACTACCAGGAGTAAAGGCCCAGTGGTTGATCCAACAATAGAAGCAGCTAAAGAAATATCTAATCAAATACTGAAGCGGCACATAACTGTCATTCCTCCCCAACCCAAGACAAACCTGGTAGTTGCTCCTATGGTAACTAAAGAACCAAACTCAGAAATAATCAAACAACCGCAAGCTTCTTTAAACAAAACATAAAATCAACCAAAAATTTCAAAGGGATATGACATGAGCTATGATATAATTGAGGATATTAAAAAACAAAAGAAAACGTTTCCATTTTTTATATGTGTAGCTTACCGCAACAGAGGAGGAGATTGATGGAAGCCTTTGATCCACAAACAAGTGTCTCAGTAGAAGACACTGATGAGAACCCAAAAATTAATGAAGCAAGTATTGGCGGAAAATCGAAATCTCAACCTCTTCCTTTTCTCTTAACCTTTGAGATTTTTAATAACAATGTGCATAATTGTTTGGTAGACTCAGGTGCTAGTTAAAATGTCATGCCTTTGTCAATTTGCAAAAATATTAATGGGCAGCCAATCCCATCTCCATCTCAAATCATCTAATTAGATAGATGTAACGTCCCCAGTTTGACCCCATTGCATTAAAATTGCAAATGATGTAATATTGTTGTGAAATCATGGTGAAGAGCTCAAGGCCAGGGCCTCACCATCGATTTAGTGATGCATATGGTTTGTGTGCTAGCTAGGCACATTGGAATTTCAACATCATGTAATATGGATTTTAATAAAAATACCCACAACTAGCTACGCAATGCAACAAAGAGATGGGGGCATGATTTTACAAGGAATTGGGAGGGAAAAACATTCAAACCCTTGAGCCAACCAAGTCAAGCCAAGTGTCAATGAGAGAACCCATCAAACCCTCAACTACACATGTTGAATTTTGTACCCAATCATTGATTTCTCCCAAAAGTTGGTTGAGGTAGTTAATGCCTTGGGGAATGGGAGGTATGGCTGTCCAAATTCGAGTATGGGAAAGCCACCCTACATGGGAAATCACGTTTTGCTTCTTGGGAAAGAAAAGAGCCATGAATTGTTCCCCAAGCCATTATCCATCAACCAGTCTTCCTCCCTCACGAGTTTGGAGCTACCTGGGCGTTTTTCTCCATGTAAATTCTTTGTTTTGCTTCATCCTCAACTGGGAGAAGGGCGTTTTCATGTGGTATACCAGTGGGGCATAAGGGGAATCGAACTGGGGATCAATAGAGACTGTTTTGGGCTATTGAATGCTGATATTTTTGGGGAAGAAATCATTTTCATCCCTGTGGTTGTTTGCCCCATCCCACAATCCGTTTTTGGTTGGAAACGTTTTTGGGAAAACCGGTGGCCATCTTATTCGTAAATCCCATTGTTTAAAATGTGTATCCATGCCCAATTTTGTGCTTGCTACATGAGAAAAGAGTATGTTGGGGTATGGGTTATGGGTCTCCATTGTTTTGGCTTGAGCTTGAGTGCAAGCATACATGGTTCTAATGTAGCCTGATAAATCCAGCTATGGACTAGCTTGGCTCAAATGAAATGCTTAATCGGCTGTGTATGAGCTGAATGTCCCATTTTCCTTGTAAAAATCATGCCCAGCTCGGGGGTGGCCTTTGGATAGACTGAGTATAAGCCGTCAAAGAGCCTACGGTTGGGTGGAACGTTGCAGCGACATAGCTAGTTGCTTGGGACAATTGCACAACGAGGATAAGTGTTCTGTGTCTCTGTATTTGACTTCTTCAATGTTTAATTTGATGATTATATTGATATGTTGTATGCATATAAAATGTGTGTGGATGATTTTTGTATTTCCGTTGTAGATATTCAATTGAGTTGCATCTGCACACAATGGTTTTTAATTGTATGAATCTAATGAATGGACTGCGTTTTTATGAAAAACCACATAGATTGGCATCATGTTCCCTCCATTGCCTGGGATGGATGGGTGGGTATGTTATAGAATGGTATTAGAGCTGCTGGTTGCAGCATTGGGCCTTTATGGTCTACCTATCATAGTTGTAGAGGTAAGTATGCTTCCTGCTTAGCAGTGATAGTTAAGAAAATTTTCAAAATTTTCAAATTTTCAAAATTTGAATAAGTGTCTATGAGTTTCTGCCAATAACTGTGCCGACGAATCTCGGCAAGTTCATCCGCAATGGCATAGGAACTCGGCAAGTTCGTCCGCAATGGCGGAGAAACTCAATGAGTTCATCCGCAACGGTGGAAGAACTCGACGAGTTGCGCCGACGGAGTTGCGGGATGCCTGGGAAAAAGTTTCAAAAATTGTTCTAAGTATTTTTTTGAAAAAAAATTCTAAGTCTGTATCGGAAGGAACTTGTGAGTTTTCGCCGCAACGGCGGAAGAAATCAGCGAGTTCGTCTGCAATGGTGGAAGAGATCGGCAAGTTGCTTCGCAATGGATCACCCGGGAATTTTAAGTTCGACGAAAAAGATGGAAAAATTTCGGAAGGAAAAGTTGAGTTCAATCGGAAGAACTCGGCAAGTCACCCCATAGTGGCGGAAGAACTCAGCAAGTTGCCCCACAACAGCGGAAGGACTCGGCAAGTTGGTCCGAAAAAATTTCTAAGTGTTTTTGGCGTCAAAGAAGAAATTTTGGAAGAACTTGGCGAGTTGCTCCGAAACAGCGGGAGAACTCGGCGAGTTGCTCCAAAACAGCGGGAGAACTCAGCAAAATGGTTTGAAACAGCGGAAGGTTTTTCAGCGTCCAAGAGAAAATTTCGGAAGAACTCGGCAAGTTGGTCTGCAATGGATCAGAAGGAAAAACTGAGTCTTCGACCAGAAGAACTCGGCGAGTTGGCCCGAAACAGGTCGGAAGAACTTGCTGAGTTGCTCCGAAACAAGGAATTTCAGCCATTTTCTAGGGATATTTTTCAGGTGCCGAAAGTTGAAAAATGCCATAGAACTTGTGTGCCAGATTGCGCGAAATGGAAAGATTTGCCAAAACAAAAACAAAAAAACGAGGGCGCTTCCCTCAACCAGCTCTGTAGTGGCGCAGGGAAGCCACAAGGGGACAAGCCCCCTTGACCCCCTTCATTCCCCGGAGATAGTCGTTGAAAGTGTGAAAGGCATTCTATATGCTTGTAATGTGTTCCATGAATTGCAGAAAGGAATTGTGAAATCTCAGTAAGAGTAATGGGTTGTAATACCCATTATGGAGGATGAAAGAGAAATTCCTCACCTTAAACTATTTTTGTTTATAGCATAAGAATTGCATATTTGGAAAATATCAATAATGAATGTTATACATGTATGTATATACTGAATTGCTAATTCGTGAGAAGATCATAGCTAATGAATCCTTGTGTGCTTGGTAGGGAAGCCAAGAAAAGGATCAGCTATGATGTGGAGGAGGAACTCCATGTCATGATGAGGAATTGGAAAGGGATAATTCCTTAACTCCTCCCTTGCTATTATATTTATATTTCCTGAGTTGTCTATACTGAAAATTATGGCATAGGGATGCTGGAAATGTAAAAAAAATAGATAGATGAAGTGAATATGTAGTAGATGGCATATTGCATAGTGCATGTGAAAATGTTTGTGCATGTATATGATATTGCATATTGGTAAAATAGTGAGGTTTTACATATGCAATAAACCACTTAAGGTCATTATGGTGGTTGTTGATAATTAGATGTGTTCGCATTGGTTGTAGGACCAAAGAAAACCGAAGCATGGCTAAAGATGAGGATGATGTTGTTGCATATAACCAACAACCTTATGAAGAAAGGATGGTGCAACAAATCTGTGATCATGAGGTTGGAAAAAGACTGTGTAGCCTTGGTAAGAGGCCAACTGATCAGGTAACATCAAGTGATGTTAATAGCAACCATGCAGGTAAGGCTTAACTGTGCTTAATTGCATGAATGTTGAAAGAGGATTTGGTGAGTCTCTTCAACTATGCTTAAACTATGGTGATTTGGTTTGCATTGAGTTCCTGAATGTGAATGCCAACCCACCAAGTATGGTGAGGTGCGGGTAGGTGAAGGCAGGGAGCCTTACACCCTATAGTTTCTTAGAAACCTCAATGCATTCATATGAATTCATATCATGCCATTTGTGAATATTGGTTGTGAGTTTAACAACCAAAACAATTGAGGACTTATGGACATGTCATGACAGTGCATGCTATGTGTGGTAATCATGGTTAGGCCATAGTATGTTTGAATGCATAGTATTCATGAAATAATGCAAGATTACATTGAAGAGATGTGCATTGAAATATTCGGTAAATGTTGTAAATATGCATGAATGTGTAGGTGCACATGTTAAGATTCATTGTGAGAATGCATGGTTGTGATATATATATGTTCAATGCAATTTGATAATAGATGAAATGGTGAACCATTGCTAATCGTGAGACCATTTCATGAGCCCCTATGAATGCAGGAGAAGGACTGCATGAAGGAGGTAGACATGTGATGGGCTACCCAAGCACTCTATTGGAAGGACAGAGCTACATTGAATGTGAAGTAATGAGGATTTACAGTTATTTAAATTGCCTAGATAGTGTGACTATGTCTTGCAATTTTATTGTGATAATGATGCATATATAGAAATGTATATATTTCATTGCATTTCAAAGGTTAACAGCTAAAGGTGTTTGAATTATTGAGTGTTATAATTCTGAGATCACTTCAATGACTGTTATGGCAATGAATGATTATGTGCATAGATACTCACAACGTGTTTGGTTGATCGAAGTTTCAATTTTCAGGTAGAAAAAGTCTTGCATATGGCAATGAGGATAAGTCCATAGTAAAGACTGATATCTACCATGTGCAGAAGCCAAAGGTTACGAGAAGGTTCTCATGGTTGTAATTTATGCATGAAACAAATCTGAAAATTGTCTAGTTTAAGTTTATGAGAATAGTCTCATCGTTGCAAATCTAATTTCTGTAGGAAAACAGATTTAGAAAGTTCAGATTTGAGAATTTGCCTATAATTGCTAATGACTATTTGGCTTATATAGAATTGTGTCCGAAAAACATGTTGTAGGTGGATTTTCATGTATAGTAGCAAGGGTGAAACCATAATGGACAGAGTGATACCACTTACAAGAGCCAAACAATCTGAGGATAGCCTCATTGCTAAGCAAATCAATTTCTGTAGGGGGCAGAATTGTAAATTCATGTTGAACTTAATTATTGATGTTATTGATTCGTTATGGAACAATCATATTTGAAGTTATTGTTAAATGTTGCGGACTGTTTGGATATTTGATAAGTGTGCCAGGATGACACATTGCAGGAAGATCATGTGTGATGGCCTGCAGAAGCCAAACTAGATGGGAATGACCCCATCCTTTGGAAATGGGTTTCGGTTGAAACGCCATTGTAAATGTGACAATGTCTCAGCCAAACCGCATGTCGATAAACCATGAGAGTGAGATGGTAAAGCTATGCCAAGAAGGCATGTGAGAAACATCTGCAAAATGGATGAGTATTTTGAGACCCTAGACTAGAACATGCATGTCTAAATTATTAGGGTTAATATGCAGAGCATGCTCTATCTTATTTATATCATTGCAGACTACTTGAGTATGATTAGGGCCTACATGGCACACGTCGGAAAGGGGGTGCACACCTTTTATGGTGCTGGGTCATGATAGGGTTTTCAGTATTGACTACGCCTTAAGGGAATGGACACATTCCTGGTGTTTCAATACTTGATAGTGAATGTTATGAAATATGGCTACAATTTTAGAGCAGCAATACTGATGAGTCTACTTATCCTTCTTGTGCTATCATCTTACACAGATGCAATTTGGTGTTGCACGTAAGAGGCAAAGTGAATAAAGGGTGCTCAAGAGGAATGTATGGGCAGTGGTAACCTTTCTACGCTCACACTAAAGGACACTAGAAGAGATGGATAGGCCCGAGGAGATGTGTTGCAGAAAAGGGGTATCATCTGTTGATGTATATGTAACTTCGGAATGTATTTCACATATATGTATATTGTATTCCTATAGAGATGGTATTATTCCTCTATAAGGAAGTGTCGTCATTTATATTGTAAGTGACGTAACTTATACTTGATGGGTTATTAGACCACCTTATTTGGGGTCGGCCCTGTATAAGTCATGTGGGTCAAAGGGTTATTAGACCACCCTATTGGGGGTCGGCCATGTGGGTCAAAGGGTTATTAGACCACCCTATTGGGGGTCGGCCCACTCAGCATTATGTTATGTGGTAAAGTTCGAGCCTACATGAGTTAGGTAAAAAGGCAAGTCAAGTCAAGTATAAATAGAGTGCGGGAGGCACTCTATTTGCTCACTCACTTCTCACACATGCACTCAAGGAGGAGTGGCGCACTTATGGAGGAGGAGGATCTGCTACTAGGTTATGGCTATCTCTCTTGGTTGGTTGTATCATTTCTCTATCTATCTCTAAGGAAGTTATTGGGGTTTTTCACCTTTATGGTTTTCCCCAAGTAAATCTTTGTGTCTCTTGTGTGCTTGCATTATTGTCTCCATGATTGATATGCTGTACATGTTGTTCTCTCAGTTAAGATTCTAGATCAGATTGAAGTAAATTCAGAAAATTTAACATGGTATCAGAGCTAGCCTGAAAGAAGGCATGATATGGCATGTATGACACTTGTTGCACTTATGATGCTAGGGCTTGATAAAGCAAAAACCAGTCATTGTAGCACTTTCGCTATAAATCCGGTTTGGCAAAGTTTTCAGATCTGAAATTGTTACAGGACAAAGATTAAATCGCCAGGTACCTTGTGTCCAAAGGAAAAACTCTAATTCGTTGTACTTTGTGATTTATGATCTGTACAATATAGGGTTTCTGCCTCTTCCAGATATGAGTCAAAATCAGGTGACCTTGGGAAAAAGGTCATATGCTAGGCTAGGAAGCTCCAAATGAAATTTCATAAGAAGTGATAGGTAGCACACAGTCTGTACTATCTCAGAAAACTTTTTCAGAGGCCGAAGTTGAACCAGTGACACGTGGCATGCCGTACAAGTTCGCTCTCCTGTATTATCCCATAAACAGGTCATGTTGCGACACTTGGCATAACTCTCTCTCAGAGAGTCCAATTGAGGTCAGACCTGTCAGGATGGAAAGATAACAGGCCGAGCTATCTCAGAAAAGTTTTTCAGAGGCCGAAGTTCAAACAGTGACACGTGGCACGCCGTACAAGTTTTCTCTTCTGTTTTATCCCAAAACAGGTCACGTTGCGACATTTGACATAACTCTCTCTCAGAGAATCCAATTGAGGTAAGACCTGTCAGGATGGAAAGATAACAGGTCAGGCTATCTCACGAAACTTTTTCAGACCCTGTGGATTGAAAAGTTTGGAGTTACACCAGAAACAATCAGGTACATATTTCTGTCAAAACAGAATTATTTTTGAGTACCTTCATTCATGGCTTCCGGAATTTAGGGCTTTGGAGAAAGTTGGAATTTTTGTAATCGGAGACCACGGATGAATGCTACTCATCAAGATAGAAATTTAGAGACCAAGATCAGAATTTTTGGTTGGGAAAAAGGCCGGGCTTGATCAAACCCTAGTTCGGGACTTTGATCAGAAAAGTGGAAAACTAGGGCTTCTTGTAAAAATGGGAATTTTTGCAATCTGTGACCACAGCTGGAAGCTCCTCAGAAAAAATAGAAGCTTAGAGCTTTGGATCAAACCTTTTGATGGGGAAAAAGAGTGGGCTTCATCAAACCCCAGTTCAGGGTCACGTCCAGTGAATCCGGAAGTTTCAAAGGCAAAATTGAGGAGTGAAACTTTGCAGTTTTCAAATTCTGAATATGCCAGTTTGATCAGCTCATCAAGGCACATATTTCTATCCTTTCGGAAGTTTGAAATTCAAAGTTTGAATTTTTGGGGTTTCTCTGACAAACCCATATCTAGCTCCAGGTCCAGTTCTTGCAAATCAAGTGGATTGGGTTAATCCTAGAAGAAGATGGATTGATCATCTGCATGAGTGAAGAAGTTCCTGTTTCAGAAGGAGATGAGGCTAAGGCCTTACATAAGAAGATTACAAGCGATCTCGACAGGTATGACTCATCGAGGTATGTTTCGATATTTGTCCATGATTAAGTTTATGGTATGTTTGTCTTCATGTTATTACGGTTAGTACAATTTTGATTTTAGATTTGTCGTATCACCTTAACAAAATTATGAATGCATGATAGAAGATATTCATTAGTTAGGGTGTTGACACTTATGATTGTACTAATGCATTATGGTGTTGTATGAGGTTTATGTTGTCTACTAACATGAAAGGTACACCAAGAAAGACAAATCATGTTCTGGTTCAAGAACGTATGATCATGGTGGCATGAAGACAAGGATTCATCCATTGTCATGGATCTCATAGAAGATCCATTTACGAGGTATGTATAACTCAGTTTTGTAATAGTTGACCTATGAGATATACAGGTTACTAGCACAAGTCATTGAAGAAAGACAAGAAGACATCATGTGAGTATGTTAGACATAAATAGCTAGCATGCTAATCCAGGTATGTTTTTCCTATTTCAAGCTAGAATCCTACCTTGTGTTAGGATCTTATACTGTTGTTGATAATGATTATTCCTGAAGAGTCATAGGTTTGAATAATCATGGTTGTATGCATATTATGTTTCTTACCATAATTGATGATATGACTAACCAAAAGAATCATGAAGGTATAGGTTTGAATAATCACAGGTTTTATGCATATTATATCTCTTATCTTGATTGATGATTCAACTAACCTGAAGAGTCATAGGTTTGAGTAATTACAGGTTTAGACATGTTATGTTTCTTATGATTTGACTAACCATAAGAATCCTACATAAACCTTGAATAATAATGCTTACTATTTCTGTTTGAAATGATCATGACTATACATGCTTGAGATTATTGTGTTTTAATAGTATACTAATGAATGTATGATTTTATATTAGACCTAGAGGATAACACAATGATGATACTAACAAGCATGCATAGGGATCGAGAATGTATATAAGTTCAAGGACAGGTAATCCAGGGAGCAAAGATCAAGAGGGAGTACACTCCAGTGGTTTATGAAAGGATGCAGATATTCAGAGGGAGTTGTCCATCTCTCTACATTCCACAACAGAAAGGTGTAGAAGAAGCTACTACAGATTAGGACTCCAGCAGCTCCTGCAAGAAAGCAAAGACTCAGAGGGAGTCCACCCAACAAACAAAGAAAGATAAGTATTTTAATCATCATTTCTTGCATATTTGTTTGTTTAAATAAAATTGTTCAATGATGTATATGCTCATGTTCCTATACTTAGGATATGTATTGTGCATAGTAAAATAGTTGCATTAATGAACAGTATACTACTAATATACATGGGTAAGTGTCCTATGGCACTGTACAACATTCCATTGCTACTTATCTAGAATGAAACCTCTTTGCTGACATGTTGGGAGTTGTGCACACTCTTAACAATGTTCTGGTAGAGATTGGAAGACATATAGAAAGTTATGGGACATGGATAAATGTTGTATTGAAGCATTGGCTAATTGCATGACTGTATGACATATTTCTTTATGTATAAGAATTTGTTCTAAAAATTATGAGATGTTTCTAATCATGCAATTTAAACTATTTTGTAGGAAAGACCGTATATCTTCACCTACAAAAGGTCTACAACATTTGTTCCAGCAACAAAGATATCTATTGAAGATATTGAAGTTCCCCGGATCTGGGATGAAGAAATGGAATGCCATGATCCGTCGATCATGAAGAATGATGTTTGGGATGCGATCCCAAGAGCTAGAAGGAAGTCTGTTGTAACCTCCAAATAGAACTATCAGATCAAGCATGTTGCAGAAGGCAGCATTGAGAAATACAAAAGTGATGAAATAGAAGATGCACCAGATGGATTTCAAGACAGCATGGTATAGTCATATATGTGTGCAGAACTTGATATGGTAGGATAGACAGCTTTCTATCCATCTTGGGCTTTACCAAGAATAAAGTGGATTCCAACCTTTACTACAAGGTTGCGGAAGGCAATCCAGTGATACTACTTTTGTATGCGGATAACCTGTTTGTTACAGGTGAAGATAGATTGATTGCTGACACGCAGCGGAAGCTTACTACCGAGTTCGAGATGAAGAACTTGGGGATGATGCACTATTTGTTTTTGGCATGGAGGTGTGGCAGAGTGCAGATGGAATCTTCCTTGGACAAGGGAAGTACACAGTAGATATCCTGAAGAGATTTGGGATGATGGACTGCAAGGCTATGGCCACACCTATGGCATCGAATCTGAAGCTTCTATGTGATGCTTCATCTGAGCCAATTGATGTCTCTATGTATCGTTAGATGATTGGGTCCTTGATGTACCTGACGAACATGAGACCAGACATTTGCTTTGCTGAGAACACATTGAGCCAGTTCCTGACGGATCCAAGGAGTGTTCACCTGGTTGCGGTAAAGCATGTTCTGAGGTGCCTGAAGGGTACAGTGGATTATGGGCTCAGGTATGAGGCGAATCAAAAGTTTAACCTGCAAGGTTATGTTGATTCAGATTGGGATGGTTGTGGTGCAAACAGGAAGAGCACATCTGGGTGTTGCTTCAGTATGGGATCAGGTGTGATATCTTGGTTTAGTAGGAAGCAGTCATGTGTAGCACTGAGTACAGCTGAGGCAGAGTATGTTGCAGCCTGTTCAGCTTGTTGTGAGGCAGTATGGCTATGGAAGCTACTGTCTGAGCTATTTGATCTCCCGTTGGAGGCTACTAGTATCTTCTGTGATAACCAGAGTTGTGTGAAGCTGTCCGAGAACCCAGTGTTTCATGACAGGTCGAAACACATAGAGATCAAATATCACTATATCAAGGATATGGTGCAGAGAGGAGCTGTGAAGTTCCTGTATGTTGTGACGGACGAGCAGATTGCAGATGTGCTGACGAAGCCACTAGCCAGGGTGAAGTTCGAGTACTTCAGAGAGAGGCTTGGCATGCTTCAGATCAAGGACACTTCGAGGAATAAGTGATGGACACATTTGCTGAAGCCATTCCAAGCATGTTGGAAGGGGGATCCTTCACATGGATGTGGATGTAAGCGCTGGATGATGAGCATCAGGATGATGTTCTGGTTTCTGCTTGGATATGATCAGTTGGATCATTATATGTATGTATGTATGCATCATGTTGGATGCTGGATATGATCAGTTGGATCATTATATGTATGTATGTATGCATCATGTTGGATGTTGGATATGATCGGATGGATCATGTGTATGTATTTTGTATGTACACATCATGTTGGATGCTGATGGATACATTGTGTGGATCATGTATCTTTGTATGATCAGGCAGATCATGTATGTTGATGGATACATTGTGTGGATCATGTATCTTTGTATGATCAGGTAGATCATGTATGCTGATGGATACATTGTGTGGATCATGTATCTATGTATGTATCAGGTGGATACTTGGTGTGCATCAGATGGATGCATTGTATGATCAGGATGATCGTGGATGACGAGCTTCTCCAGATGACATGCAGCAGGATGTTGCAGTGATGATGATCAAGATGATCATGTGTACATCAGGATGATGTTTGATGAGTATCATATGATACTTTGTGGCCGTGGATCAGGTTGTGCAGGTAAGCATGTAATTTGTGCCCTGGGATATTTGTAGATGGTCTTTCGAGATTTTGCCTATGGCATGTAATTCGGTGCCCTGGGACATCTGGAAAATGCTCTTGCGAGGTTTTGCTTGGGAGGACATGTAATTTGTGCCCTGGGAGATCTGTAGATAGTCTTTCGAGGTTTTGCCTATGGCATGTAATTCGGTGCCCTGGGATATCTGGCAGATGCTCTTGCGAGGTTTTGTCCTATGGCATGTAATTTGCTCCTGGGAGATCTGGACAGGATGAAAAAGGCCTCAGATGCTTCAGCCAGGTTTTGTCATGACCACATGTAATTTGCTCCTGGGAGATCTGGACAGGATGAAAAAGGCCTCAGATGCTTCAGCCAGGTTTTGTGGTGGACCACATGTAATGTGCTCCTGGGAGATCCGACAGGTAGAGCTGTGTGCTCGTAATAGCCTGGGATGCTTCAGCCAGGTTTTGTGGTGAGATCACATGTAATGTGCTCCTGGGAGATCCGACAGGTAGAGCCGCATGCTCGTAACATCCTGGGATGCTTCAGCCAGGTTTTGTGATGGGTCACATGTAATGTGCTCCTGGGAGATCCTACAGGTAGAGCTGTGTGCTCGTAATAGCCTGGGATGCTGCAGCCAGGTTTTGTGACGCACGTAATGAGTCCCGAGGATTCCACAGTATGGCCAGTGATGATGAAGACCTACAGGTGGTGGGCCTACATCCAGTATGAAAAAGGACTGGCTCTATAGAACTTGCTATGACGAGTAGATTCATAGATTGATTGAGATAGCAGCAGCAGTGACGATGATGATGACTCGATGACGATTATCCAGTGACGATGATCCAGAGAAGATGACTTGTGCTAGAAGAACTGTGCTGAGAAATACCTTCCTAGTTAAGAGGGAGTGTTGATGTATATGTAACTTCGGAATGTATTTCACATATATGTATATTGTATTCCTATAGAGATGGTATTATTCCTCTATAAGGAAGTGTCGTCATTTATATTGTAAGTGTCGTAACTTATACTTGATGGGTTATTAGACCACCTTATTTGGGGTCGGCCCTGTATAAGTCATGTGGGTCAAAGGGTTATTAGACCACCCTATTGGGGGTCAGCCATGTGGGTCAAAGGGTTATTAGACCACCCTATTGGGGGTCGGCCATGTGGGTCAAAGGGTTATTAGACCACCCTATTGGGGGTTGGCCCACTCAGCATTATGTTATGTGGTAAAGTTCGAGCCTACATGAGTTAGGTAAAAAGGCAAGTCAAGTCAAGTATAAATAGAGTGCGGTAGGCACTCTATTTGCTCACTCACTTCTCACACATGCACTCAAGGAGGAGTGGCGCACTTATGGAGGAGGAGGATCTGCTACTAGGTTATGGCTATCTCTCTTGGTTGGTTGTATCATTGCTCTATCTATCTCTGAGGAAGTTATTGGGGTTTTTCACCTTTATGGTTTTCCCCAAGTAAATCTTTGTGTCTCTTGTGTGCTTGCATTATTGTCTCCATGATTGATATGCTGTAGATATGCTGTACATGTTGTTCTCTCAGTTAAGATTCTAGATCAGATTGAAGTAAATTTAGAAAATTTAACATCATCCTTGTGTAGTGTGAATGGATATTGTGGGGCCATGCTAGCCTCCAGTCAAGTGAGTCACCTATGGCATTCCTGAAGGGAACCACTGGTTGCATAAGAGAAGGAGCCACATGATCATATTATGTTGTTCATATTGCCTGATAAACCCAGTCGATGAACTGACTTGGAAATGGTTGTTGTATGCCTGATAAACCCAGTCAGTGTACTAGCTTGGCATTGGTTATTTGGGTGTTGTGGCGAAGGGTTGTTGGATGCCTGATAAACCCAGTCTGTGTACTGGCTTGGCATGTTGTTAAATTGATGCTTAACAAACCCAGTCAGCGTACTAGCTTGGCATTGCTTATTTGCATGTTGTGGAGGTATTGGTTATTTGGGTGTTATTTCCTGACAAACCCAGTCGGAGAACTGGCTTGGAAATGGTTATTGTATGCTTTATAAACCCAGTCGGTGTACTAGATTAGCATACTGATTTTTGAAATGCTTGATAAACCCAGTCGGCATACTGGCTTAGCATACTGATTTTTTTTAAATGCTTGATAAACCCAGTCTGCGTACTGACTTAGCATACTGATTTTAGGGATGCCTGATAAACCCAGTCGGCATACTAGCTTGGCATTGCCTATTCGGATGATGTTGTGGACCAACAGTTGTGCTAGCCAAGCATCCACCCCACAGGTGATCCAAGGCTTTTAAAGCAGAGAAGGAAACCTGTGGAGTAGCGAGGAAACGCACAATACATATAAGTATTCATTTCCATTTATTTCTTGTTTGGAATAATGAATATTTCAGGTATAAGTCTTCTAACAGCTAAACTAATACACTATTGTTTCTTTGTTGGAAACCTTGGGCATTGCAGGAAAGAAAGGACCCTGAAAGAACTATAAAATTCTTGGTAAACCAGGGAGTAACTGGTTGGGCGCTATAAATTTCTTGGTAGAACCAGAGAGTAACTGGTCGGGCGCTATAAAATTATTAGTAAATCCAAAGAGTAACTGAAGCTCGATAAATTCAGAGAATAGTTGGTGGGGGCATTAACCACTTGATTTTATGGAGCAACCGTCGTGCTGGCCAAACATTCCTTAATTAATTGATAGAACCCAGTCGGCGTACTGGCCTGGCATTGCCTATTCGAATGGTTGTGGAGTAGCTTGTGTGTTGTCCCAACATTCATTATTGTATCCATGAGAAGTCCAAGGCTTGTAAAGCAAAGACGAATCCCATGGAATAAAGAGAAGACATCCAATACAGATAAGTATTTGGTTATCTTGCAACTCTTGGTTATGAATATACATGTGTATATGATTTCTTAAACTCTTGTTTAGAGATAAACCTGATGAAAATACACTAAACATGGGAATTGATTCAATGTTTGAGTGTAGGTATTTGTGGAAGCAAGGACTATGAAAGCATCTGGAGGATGCATGTGGACATGTGACCGTCCTAAAGAGAGCTCAGTATGATCAGTAATGAAAGATGGTGCTAGTGGATATGTGTGGGTCCTAGCAGCCAAAGGTTCTGTAAGCAACAATGGGGAAGGATTCCCTAGTTGAAAAGCATTAGACAGGCCTTAGACATTTAGTGTCATAGCCAAGAAAGGGCAAGTCAAGCATTCACATTGAAGTGAAAGAGGCTAGGGAGCATGAAACCACAGTGATGGTGTGGCTCCGGATTGGAACAAGACTAAGAGGGGGAAAATTCTTACTCTTCTCTTTCCCTTTTGACCGATGCATCTTAAAAACAAAGGATTGTTGAGTGCATGTCATGGCTGAAAATAGATTGTGTTTAGTTGCTTGAAATAAATTGTGAATGCTGAAATAGTTATTTTCCTATGAAAGGATGAACATGAATGAGTTCATGTGTACGTGGGAAAGCATGAAATGTGTGGAAGTCTCATGAGTAAAGCATGGATGCTCCAAGTCAATTTGGAAAATAATTGACTAATTTTAATATTTTGTTATGCTTGTCCTAATAGGAATTGCCATGATGAGTCTCACAAGAGAGACATTAAAAGCCATTGGTTGCAGTGTTACCAGCCAAGTGTTGCTAGTAAGAAGAGTGAGAGCCAGTTGTGCACCGTGATCATGGCAGCAGACCAAAAGCTATTTGTTTTGGCTGGAAATCTTCCTCAAATAGTTTCCAGGACAGCGAGAAAGATGGTAGCCATGGAATTCCAGACTTGTAGATCAACTGGAAGGGTAGTAAAGGAAAGGGATTGCCATGGAGCAATGCCCACCTACAGAGATGGAAGATCGAAGCCAGTAGGAGAAGCTTGAGGAAGCCAAAGGACTTGATCCTGAAAGGTCAAAGTAAAGAGATGGAATGCAAGACATAATTGCCACCATTTGTGAATTTTTGAGGTATGTGTAAAGTGGGTATACATTCTGAAGTATTGGAACACCGGGGATGGTGTTATTCCAAGGGGAGGGGTATGTAACGTCCCCAGTTTCACCCCATGGCATTAAAATTCTAAATGATGTAATATTGTTGTGAAATCATGGTGAGGAGCTCAAGGCCAAGGCCCCGCCATCGATTTAGTGATGCATATGGCTTGTGTGCTAACTAGGCACATTGGAATTTCAACATCATGTAATATGCATTTTAATAAAAATACCCACAACTAGCTACGCAATGCAACAAAGAGATGGGGGCTTGATTTTACAATGAATTGGGAGGGGAAAACATTCAAACCCTTGAGCCAACCAATTCAAGCCAAGTGTCAATAAGAGCACCCATCAAACCCTCGACTACCCATGTTGACTTTTGTACCCAATCATTGATTTCTCCCAAGAGTTGGTTGAGGTAGTTAATGCCTTGGGGAATGGGAGATATGGCTTTCCAAATTCGAGTATGGGCAAGCCACCTTGCATGGGAAATGCCGTTTTGCTTCTTGGGAAAGAAAAGAGCCATGAATTGTTCCCCAAGCCATTATCCATCAACCAGTCTTCCTCCCTCACGAGTTTGGAGCTACCTGGGCATTTTTCTCCATGTAAATTCTATGTTTTCCTTTATCCTCAACTGGGAGAAGGGCATTTTCATGTGGTATACTAGTGGGGCATAAGGGGAATCGAATTAGGGTTCAATAGAGATCGTTTTGGGTTGTTGAATGCTGATATTTTTGGGGAAGAAATCATTTTCCTCCCTGTGGTTGTTTGCCCCATCCCACAATCCGTTTTTGGTTGGAAACATTTTTGGGAAAACCCATGGCCATCTTATTCATAAATCCCATTGTTTAAAATGTGTATCCATGCCCAATGTTGTGCTTGCTACGTGATAAAATAGTATGTTGGGGTATGGGGTATGGGTTATGGGTCTCTATTGTTTTGGCTTGAGCTTGAGTGCAAGCATACATGGTTCTGATGTAGCCTCATAAACCCAGCTATGGACTCGCTTGGCTCAAATGAAATGCTTAATCGACTGTGTATGAGCTGAATGTCCCCTTTTCCTTGTAAGAATCATGCCCAGCTCGGGGGTGGCCTTCGAATGGACTGAGTATATGTCGTCGAAGAGCCTATGGTTGGGTGGAACGTTGCAGCGACATAGCTAGTTGCTTGGGACAATTGCACAACGAGGATAAGCGTTCTCTATCTCTGTATTTGACTTCTACAATGTTTAATTTGATGATTATATTGATATTTTGTATGCATATAAAATGTGTGTGGATGATTTTTTTATTTCCGCTGTAGATATTCAATTGAGTTGCATCTACACACAATGGTTTTTAATTGTATGAATCTAATGAATGGACTACGTTTTTATGAAAATCCCCATAGATTGGCATCATCTTCCCTCCCTTGCCTTAGATGGATGGGTGGGTACGTTACAATAGAACTGTTGTCAATGTTATTGGTGAAGTGAAAGCTATACTAATTAGGTTGTAATCCGATCCTAGAGTATGTCAATTCATTGATATAATGGTGGTCGATATCCCTGAGGCATATGGTCTAATTTTGAGTAGGGATTGGCCTGCGGAACTAAATGGCTATTTTGCAACAGGTTGGTCTCATTTGTGGCTGCCCTATCAAAATAGGCAGAATCAGATCAAGATATTAAGGGAGCCACACATGAAACAAAATGTTACTCAATTAGAGGGAAAAAATGAAGCTGTGGCTTTTTCTTCAGTTTTAGGAAATTACTTCTTAGAAATCGAACCTGGGAACTACAAATCAGAGGAAGTTAGCCATATTTCAGATAAACAGTCGGATCTCCTTCGTTTTTCACGGGCTGATGATATTGATTGTAAGATAGTAGATTTAGTCACTAATTTAGACAGTAATGAAACTAACTTAGTTAAAGAAGAGAATATATTTTGGACTCTTTACTTTGATGTTTCCAAGACTCGTGAAGGATCCGGAGCCGGTTGCATTTTAATTGATTCTGATAGAAACAAGCATTTTTTATCATGTAGGTTAGAGTTTGAGTGTACTAATAACATCACAGAATACGAAGCTCTCATTCAAGGTTTAAAAAAATCCATTGGTCTTAATGTCAAGTTTTTGAAAGTCTTTGGTGATTCTGAAATTGTTGCTAGGCAAATAAGAAATATGATTCATTGTCTTTCACCACATTTAAAAGGTTATCAAGCAAAAGTTTGGAATTTAATTTCGTGTTTTGATGCTTTTAACATCAATTCTGTCCCAAGATTGCAAAACACTGCAGCTGATTTGTTAGCCACTTCCGCTTCTAGATTAGTGCCCACTAATAATAAATGTTCTATTGAATTAATTTTTAGGCCTTCTGTTCCAGACAACATCACAAATTTCAGAGTATTTGATGACAACAATCAGATTATAAGTTTCTTAACCAATGAAGATGCTTTTCAGGAAGCCATCATAGAAGAAGAAGAGCATGTCTCAAATCTACAAAATAAAGACACAGTGAAAGGGAACTTCATGCCCAAAGGAGTAAGAACTCTAGAGGCGCTTTTCGATTTGCAAAGCAAGTTTAGGAGATCTGTGATGCCAAAACCCATAGCTCAGCCATGCAATACGAATTAATAAACTTGGGGTTGAACCAAAGTATGTCAATCTTGGTAAATGTTGTACGCCGGAAGAAAGAAGTAGATTCATCAAACTTTTCTAGCAATATAAAGATGTGTTCGCTTGGACCTATGATGATTTGAAGACATATGACACCCGCATCATTCAGCACGTAATACCTATGAAGGAAGGTGCCAAACCTTTTCAGCAACAGTTAAGAAGGATGCATCCGACACTCGAGCCTCTAATACAGAAAGAGTTAAAAAATTGTTGGAGACCAAGATTATTTTTAAAGTCCGACATTCTGAATGGGTGGCTAATCTAGTTCCTGTGCGAAAGAAATCAGGGGAGATCAGGTTGTGCGTATATTTTCGGAACTTAAACAGATATTCCAATAAAGACAACTATCCAGTACCCCTAATGGAACAGATATTGCAGATCGTATCAAGATCAGAATTCTTTTCCCTACTAGACGGCTTCTCTGGTTACAACCAAGTGCTAGTAACAGAGGAAGACCGACTCAAAACCACTTTTCGCACAAAGTGGGGAACCTTTGCATACCGGAGAATGCCTTTTGGGTTAATTAATGCAGGAGCTACCTTTCAGTGAGCCATGGACATTGATTTTCGAGGACTGGGCAGTCAATGTGTAGTAGTATACTTGGATGATGTGACAGTATTTTCAAAGAAGAGAGAAGACCATGTTTCTCACCTAAAACAAATCTTGGATCGCTGTAGAAAGTACGGCATCTCTTTGAATCCTAAGAAAAGTGTTTTTGTTGTTCTTGAGGGAAAGCTGCTCGGTAATATCATTTCCAAGGAGGGAATCTCAATAGATCAAGAAAGGGTTCAAGATATCAATAAGATTCCCATGCCCCATAGCAAGAAGTCTATGAAATCATTCATGGGCACCATAAATTTTGTCTGAAGGTTCATTCTAGACTTCGCTCAGATCGTTAAACCTTTGCAACAAAAGGTCAAGCAGAGTGTACAATTTAAGTGGACAGACTTGGAAAGGGTTGCATTCAAAGGAATCAAAGTTTCTATATCCAAGGCACCTTCTTTAAGAAGTCCATATTTTGATAAAAATTTTATAATGTACATGTTTGCTTCTGATAACTCTCTTGCAGGTGTGCTTACTCAAAAGACAGAATCAGGAGATGAATACCCAATTTCTTTTATGAGCACCGGTCTGCAAAGTGCTGAACTGAACTATCTCATGGTAGATAAGCAAGCATATGCAGTTTTCAAAGCAATGAAGCAGTTCAGGCCGTATATTCTAAAAAATAGAACTAAAGTCATAGTCCCTCATCCCGCTGTCAGGTCTCTTTTCGTTCAGAAATAATTGGGAGAAAGAAGAGGGAATTGGGTCACTGCTCTCCAAGAGTACGACTTAGAATTCAAGCCGGCTAGCATCATAAAAGTTTAAGGTCTATGCAAGCTACTTACTCAAATCCAAACTGACGAAGAGCTAGATTGGAGGAATGAAGCTGAGCTGAATGTGATAGACGTATGTCCAATTTTTATGACCCCAGAGTCTTGGTACATAGACCTAGTACATTACTTACAGTCAGGTTACTTACCAGAACATTGGAGTCGGAAGCAAAGGAGATCCCTCCGTCTTAAATTAGTAGCTTATCAGATCATTGAAGGAGTACTCTTCAGGAAGAACTATGATGGCCTTTATCTCAGATGTTTAGAAAAGGAAGATGCTATTAACGTGGTCAAGGAACTACATGACGGACCTACTAGAGGACATTACTCTGGGGACACTATTGCCCACAAAATTCTTAGAGCAGGGTATTATTGGCCTACTCTCTTCAGGGATTCACATTCCTATGTCAGAAATTGCGATGTATGTCAAAGAAACACTGGAAAGCTACCTAAAGAAGCAGGTCCCTTACAGCCAGTTATCATCACTGAACCATTCGAGCAATGGGGTATAGATATTATTAGAGAAATAAACCCTATCTCCTCATTGCAGCATCGGTACATTCTGACCGCTACAAATTATTTTACAAGATGGGCCAAAGCTATTCCCCTACGGAAATCCAATGAGGATATGGTTATCAACTTTTTGGAAGAGAACATCATAACCAGTTTTGGGGTTCCAATTTCTCTAGTTTTTAATAATGCACCTTATTTTTCATCAATAAAGATTAATGAATTCATGTATGAAAGAGGAATTAAATTAGATTATTCAGCCAATTACTACCCTCAGGGAAACGGTTTCGCTGAATCTACCAATATAAATCTCATCTGAATCCTGAAAAATACTGTGATAAAAAATCAAAAGAGCTGGCACATAGCTCTCGCTCACGCCCGATGGGAAGGAAGAGTAATGCCAAAAAATGCCTTAGGAGCTTCCCCTTTCAACCTGGTCTATGGCAAAGAAGCTATTCTCCCTCCGAATGTATTACTCCCATCCTTGAAGTTGTCCCAATCCTCTCGAGGTTCTAGCAGTCAAGCCCTACAGTCCAGGATTGATACCCTGTTAA
The DNA here is from genome assembly GCA_027924585.1 of Larix kaempferi. NCBI lineage: Eukaryota > Viridiplantae > Streptophyta > Pinopsida > Pinales > Pinaceae > Larix > Larix kaempferi. The sequence goes on along the minus strand of BSBM01000318.1, from coordinate 10,663,499 downwards.
AACTAGAAGAGTCACGGGAAAAGGCCAAGGAATGGTTTCATCATCACCAAGACATAGTCAAACGATGGTTTGATAAAAGAAAGTCCGAGAAGAGGACTTTCGAAGTAGGAGACTTGGTCCTCAAATGGTACCACCTACATAATGGTAAGGGAATGCACACAAAGTTTCATCACCTATGGATTGGCCCTTATCAAATTTCCGAAAAGCTTGGTCCATCAACCTATAAAGTGAAAGATTTACAAGGAGAGGAACTAAACCTCCCTCTCAATGGCCTCTCCCTAAAACAATACTTTGCGTGATTTCTGAAGGATTTTTTGTACATAAATAAAACACTGTTTTTCTGTTTTGATTTGTTCTTCTTTGCTTTTGCTTCATTTTTAATTACTTTGATTACCTTTGGTTTGCTAGTTAGCTTGATCCATTTTCTTTTATTTGCTTTGTTTTCCCTTTTGATTAGGTTCTTTATTTGAAATAAAGCCAAACTCAAATCGTGGTGTAGCTAAATGAATGAGACTCCAGAGAACTCAGAAGGATGGTCATAAGAAGCCCACCAATAAAGGGAATACGTATTTGTAACTTTGCTTTCACTGATTGGTTTCTTAGAATGCAGCGATGCTCTTTCCTGTTTGGTCAAAATAACCCCTGTCAAATAGCTAAGATCTAGCATTTCCTTTTGACTATCTTAGGGCCCATTCACCCTAAAATTAATATCTTTCTCAAGAAGTTAACTATGGCAGGACCCATGGAGAGGAAGCATGTCTCACAGAGACATGGTATTTAAAATGATCTCATGCTGCAAGTAAATCCAAAAGGCATATGTCAAAGAGTCTGGTTTCTAGAAATTCTCGCCTCAATTAAAGCATGGCTGAGAAAATAAAAGAAGCTTGTAAATCAAGATAGTTGAAGGAAGTTGTTTTAATAAACTAGCCCAGCAAGGTTCTTCTCCATCCGTGAAGCATGAAATCCAATAAATCTTATGTTCACACAAAAGGACATTTCGGATTAAAGAACTTATATCATACTTTTGAAAGAAGGAGAAACTTATTTTTGGAAGACTCAAAGAAGCTAAAAGTCGTGAAAGGATGTAAAAGTATGGGAATGAGGAACAAACGAATGTGCCTATGAGATTTTGTCACAATCTTGTGGATTTCTATACTAGTAAGCTTCTGGAAGATAGAATTTTAAAATAAATCCCACACTTCGGCCCTTAGAGAGTTTTTAAGAAATCTGATTCAAAGATGCCTTCCCCCTTATCACCATCACGATAAGAGTGATCACTACATTCTTCGAATCTGAACTATGGAGACATCTGGTTGCACATGTAATCAACACTTTGAAAGTTTCCTAACCTTCAAATGAGTTTGTTTCAGAGATCTGTGTTTGCCAGCGAATTGCCATTTGTTGTTGCTACAACATCCCCCCCCTAGATTTTTTGAAAACATATTAGGGCCCCTCCTCTGGTTTTTGAAAAAAAGTCTGCCTAAGGATATTTAGACATCATAGTCTCTCCTTACTTAGTTTTTTCCCTGAAAAAGATCTTTTCCTGCCTTACTTTTTGAGTTATGTCTTTTTCGCCTAAGTAAAACTCAAGATTTTGGGACGCAACGGCAGAAGCTCTGAGCTAACCTTGCCGCAACGGCGGAAGAGTTGGTCCAAACTTTCCGAAACCATGGAATAAAAAAGGCTAAGCCGAGCCGCGGTGGAAAACTTATCTTAAAGCCTCCAAAAGGGAGAAACCTTTGATCAAGTGGACCCGTGGCAGAACAGATTCATCAAGTTTCTCCGCAACGACAGGATTTTTCCTCTAACTCTTCCACAAACATCGAAAATGTACCAATAAGTCATATTTGAGGGAAGACTCGTCTATCTTTCTTCAAAGAATGAAAGTATTCAAGAAACTCTTCTGCATCGGGGATAGAGTGGCCCATTTTCGGAAGAAATCGGATAAATCTCCCGCAAAAGCGGACAAACTCACTTAAGTTTGCCGATGTGTCGTGACACACTTCTCCTTTGCGGAAACATTCGAACAATTCTCCCGCAACGGCGGGCAAAACTAAGCTTTTCTGTCCACAAGAGACGGAAACCTTAACCTAGTCTTTCGATTTTGGCGATCGTATTTATTGAGAAAAGGTTGATTTGACCCATCTGTATGCTGCCTTAAAATCCCATTTTAATGGCCTGTAACCAACCTAATTATGGTTCGCACATACCACTTTTAATATATAGGGTGTGAACCCCATTGGTGTTCCATTGTCTTTCGTCACCCCGGAGCTCTCTTTCTATTTCTGTTTAAAGTCACGAAGCATGTTCCAGGCTCATAGGATCTGCAACAAACGTCGGCATCCACATAACGTTCATCCCTTCACAGGTTAGTACCTTGGTAGACCTTGTTATAATGTGCTCTTCCCGTTTAAAGGGGCATGATCCTTCACTTTTTTCGTTCTTTCCTAGCCATGGCGGGACTCTCAGAGTAATCACGACTATAGCCAACCCATGTGCACCCTGACTAAGACGTATTGAAGCCCTAAGTGTGGACATAAAAGGCCCTAGAACCTCAAGCTCCCACCGCTTAAGTGTTAGAAGAACTGACAGCATACCTCTTCTCGTCGTAAAAGCCACCTATTTAGTAATTTCAAGACCAACCTTTCCCATCCTTGTAGCAAGTTATAAGCATTTTCGCGACTGTAGAGTTTTACGTCTTTCTGTGCTTTTAGGCCGGTTATTATCATGTCTTTTTCTTATAAGAACATAGAATACCCAGGCCCACTTTATGTTCATTGCTCTCATAGTTCGTAGTTGCAATATCAACGGAAAAAGTAACTGAATTAAATTTTTTCACAAGATTATAAAATGACATGTGAAAGAAATATTTTAAAACAGTGAGACGAGCAGGAATTAGGAGTTCTGGTTGGCATTTGGATATTATCATTATAAGTAGATGCTGATTTGGATTGTTAACGTCATGTCATATATTCTTATTCATGTCTGGTTGTTGAATAGGATTTTCAAAATGGCTAAAGGTGGCAAGAGAAAATCAAATGCAGCCAACGAAAGCACAAGAGTAGAAACTACATTCCATGATACCAAGTGCACCACAGGCATGCCTCCAGAAGTAAACTGAGGAGACGTATACCACATGATAAGAGACCAGGACTTCCCTGAAGCTCTTCTTGAGGAGGAATGTTTATATCAAAACATCCGAAACTCTTGTATATCCAAGGCGGTCACATGCCCAGAACTCTTCCCGTGCTCAAAAGTAATTGGATGGGTTTTGCAGCATGCGAACACAGAGACAAGAGTTATAGCAGACATCAAAGGAAAGGCTTTCACCTCGTTTCGCCCATCCTATATCTCAATGGCCTAAAGGTTACCCAAATCCCAGGAGGGGCTTGATGATGCATGGTTGGAAGGGATCCAGATGGATAATCTAGAGATGGAAAGGAAGCTGTTAATTTCAGGCAAGCAAATCAGAAGAAAGGATAGTGAGGAGTACGAGGTTCATAATCTGAGGCCCCCTTTCAGATTGATCACTCTCATGTTAAGCAGAATCTTCAGAAGACCTGATGGGACGATGTTCATCCTGCAATGGGTTCCTATGTAGCTTTCAAAGGGACAATATTCAACTGGGATGATATTCTCTCAGACATCCTGTCATCAACTATAATAGCTGCACGAGAAGGATTAGTGGAGAGGAAGGCATAATATTATATGGCCTCTTACTTGATAGATTGTATTATGGTGAAATGTCCCTTTCGCGAGTTTAGATGCATATGGAACTCGGCGAATGGCTGAGTGTTCATTTCCTACAAAATCTTCTGGGCTCATAATTACAAAAGGGATTACAAACTCATTTGCAAGGAGTTCATCATGCCCCTATATGAATTAATATTTAATGAAGAACCCAACTTCCTATCTGAGAACGCCATGGAAGCTTTGGAGAAATATGGTGATTCGTATTTTTCTCCACAGGTACCTACATAAGAATGTACGAAGGCTCCAAAGTCCCGTATATCCTACCTAGGTACGCTACGGATTATATAGTCCACAAGGAGATGGTAACACAGGTATTCATTGATGGAATTGGTAATACCCTGTATAAGGCCAAGAAAGCTACTTTTCTGCCCTTGCCCTTCTATGTCGGGGCCTACACGTTCTCAGGAACTGGATCTGTAAAATATTTTGTCACAGAGTTGAGAAGATTTCATTTTGGGGAAAAGATTTTTCATAGGAATGATCGACAAGGAAAAGTTGCACAACATTGCAAAGAAATCTCCACTCCCTTTGATTATGCTAACTATTATGATCAACAGGAGGAAGCATATAGGGGGGTTAGCAATATGACTGAGCTATGGATTTGTCAAATGGGCAAAGGAGGGGCAAAATCAAGTTCTAATGTTGCAGGAAAAATAGATCAACGACGATAAAAGGGTACCGTTGAGACTGCTGAGGCTCTCTCGAAAGAAGAACAAAGGCTCCTAGAACAAGCCAAGGAAAAAGAGGGTAAACTCCAAGAAGAAGAGACTTTGAGAGTCCAAGCAGCTGAAGCTGAGGCAAAGAGTAAGGAAGAAGAAGAGAGAATCATATTGGAAAGAAATGCAAAGCAAGAAGAAGATGACACACTACGAAGGGAGCAGGAGGAAGAGGCACGAAGAAAAGAAGAAGAAGAAAAGAAATCCCAAGAGGATGTTGACCCCAAAATCCCAGACCTACAAGACTTAGATATGGGTTCCCCCATAAGAGATCTCCCCACTATCCCTTTTACACCCTCAAAAGCCAGTACACTCTCTAAATGGGAAAAGTTCGCTTACAACAAGTAAAGAAAAACCATTGTTAAAGAGAAGGGTTCCAGTTTGAAAAGACCTTTTCAGTCAGACATCATCACTACACATGAAACCACGGTCATGCGGAACATAGAGGAGGATGATAAAATTCTAGCATACATCTCCGTAGCCACAATCACAGCGACTGCATACAATGTCAACAAACTTGAAGATAAATTGAGTCTAGAAAAAGAGAAGGCACGTCAATTACAGGAAGCTTTAGTCAAAGAGAAGAATTATACCAATTTGATGATCGAGAGGAATGATGCTCTCACATCTCAGAAGGAAGAATTAAATGAAACTCTCCACAACTGGAAGCTGACAAGAGGGCTCTGGAAATGCAAATAAGGGTGTTAGAGGAAGAAAAAGGAGAACTTGAAGGTAAAAACCTTAAGCTTGAATCAGAGAAGTTTGACAACATTCAAGAGATCGTCGACCTGAAGGAACACATTGAAAAGTTGCAAGGAGGCAACAGATTGTTAGAGCAACAATTGAAGCTGGCAAATAACAAAATGGGGGACATTAGCCCCTTCCACGAGCAAGCCTATGAAATACTAAAAGAGACCTATGGCTTCCAAGAACTCCTGTCAAAGGAAATATACAAACTAAAAGCAATAATGTCCAAGGTTAAGGAAATCAATGTCGAAGCCACCAGGGTCAGGAGGAAGCATGCATGCATCAGTGGAGAGAAGGGAAATAAGAATTCTCAGCAACTCTTATCCTTAAGTCTGTTGTTGAATACCGGGAAAATGTGCGCACCTTATATTATTCTAAAGATTGAGGAGTAAAATTGGCCACCGTAACCCTATCTACTTATGAGCGATGTAAGAATTTGTATTCTCAAATTTGAGCCACACAGGAAAGTTATAAGATGGTTATGCCCCAGAAGATAGAAGAATTCCCAGATAGAGCGCAACGTTTATCTGACCTAAATGAAGGGATCAAGGCAGAAAGAGAATATGTGCAGAAGCTGGACATCTTAATGTCAGAAGACCTGCACCAATTTATCATCCAAGCAACTATTCATAAACACTACCTAGAAGAAAGTCTCCGGGAGACAATGGTAGAAATGACTGTCTTGGCAAAGGAGCTTTCCAATCAAGAAGTGTCTCTCATATTTATGATTCCCCTCGTTGGAATAAATATTGTAAAGGAAGCAAATCAGTGGGGAAATTATATAGCAAAGGTAGATAGGGCACTGGCAGCCAACCAAGTTTCCACATCAGAAATTGTCCCAGCTGTTGCAGTAGTGTTAGAAGAAACACTGGCAGTCTCAGAAGCGCCTAAGTCGACCAAGGAGCTATCTCAGGGATAGCTCACATTCGCCAGCATGCGTCTTGGGTTGTTATTTTATGCATGTACCTTTGAAATATTAAAATGACTTGTGATCTTTAACTCTTGTCCATTTTTTTAAATTTATTTGGGATATTTCTCTTTTTGTAATATCAACACTACAAGACAAATTAGAGGAATATAAATGGTTAGGGCATAGGTGGTCCCTCCTAGCACATCTTGTAAAGCTATATATAGTTGATTAGAGGGAGATAGAGAGGACTTTTTGCAGGTGAAAGGATGTTTCTATCTTGTATATGAACTATTTCTACTACATGAATAAGAAAAATCGTTTTGGCCTGTGGAAGCCTGCACAACACTTTGCTTGGAATCTTGTTGGATAGTTGTTGAACTATTTCTGTGTTTGCCATACATTTCCTATGAGATCTTTCTTGGCTATTGTGAATTAATTTTCTGCTATGAATGGTTTCATTTCCTTTGTAAAATTTCTGTGTTTAATGGGTAGGAGAATGTTTTTCTTTATCAAATATTTCTTGGATAATCTTTATTTCTGCTGTAAATGCTTCTTTCAATTTAACAGCTATCTGTGAAGTTATTGGGCCCATTTCCAGTTTATTACTCATTCTTTAAGTTTGCTCCTTATAAGGATAGGTTAATTTAGATTTAAATTAGATTAGCATAGATTCGTTTACCACATGCATTTAATTTAGGGCACATGCATATCATATTAAATACAAATTATATAACCGGTGGATCGGGCCGCAACCGGTAAAATAAACAAATATTTAAACCTCACATGGTAGCCAGAACCATTAACCGGATGGATTCTCCACACCAAACGGTGGGCGATCTAGTTGGGATCGCTTACTAGGGAGAATCCCTTGCTGATTGATGCTGCGATATTCAAGGCATCAACATACCTATGATGCCTATCGGCCATACGATGAGCTCCTGCCCTCACACATCAGGGGGCAATATGTTAACTCCCAAAAGTGCTCACCATCTCATCTCCCTCATTACATGACTCATTTGTCTATATTTCCTACCATATTTGCCTCCAAAACCTTAAAAAACCATTAAAAAACCTCCAAAAGGCCAAAAAACCCATTTTTTCCCCCAAAAAAATTTAAATTTCTTCAAAAGATAGCAAAAACCCTCTAAAAAGGCCCTAAATTCCCAAAAATCAAATAAAAGGGAATAAAAAATATAAATAAGAGGAAACAGAGGGAAAAAAGAAGCAAAAACCCTATACAATTTACCTAAACCATATGGTGCCAAAAACCATGGGTCAACACTCCACCACTAAAAACCTATAAATAGGTGATGGAGGCTCCCCATTTCACATCCACAATATTTCCTATCCTCACTCTTCCAAAATCACTCTTGAAACCCTAGCTTACCATTTGAGCTAGTTTTTCCCATTTGAGTGCCCCTTTTGGCCCATTATTCAAACACCTTGGAGAAGGAAAAGGAACCCATTGGAGCACGGCAGCAGCCCTCCTAGACTACTTCAAAAGCTCCACCAACCTCCATATCGAAGGTAAATGTAATTTTGGTCATAGCATAATACGAAAGAAAAAAATTCTATTATATTGTCATTGTCTTTTTATTTCTATTGATGCACATGTTAGCTTAGATTTTACTATTTTACTATTTAAATTTACTGTTTATTGAACTGCTACTATGGAGGCCCTTCTCCTTAGTAGGTGCTCATTTGCACAAGCTAAGGTGAAAACCCTAGCTACACTTCCCTAAAAAAACCTAAGGAGATGTTTGACTCCTTGACCAAGTTGTTTCAAGGAAAGAACATAAATCGGAAGATGACTCTGCGGAACCAATTGAAAGGGGTAAAGCTTCAAAATGGAGAGACCATTCAATCCTACTTTTCTAAGGTCTCTCAAATCAAGGAACAACTTGAAGTTGTGGATGAAGTAGTGGATAATGGTGAAATTGTAATGACCACATTGAAAGGCCTACCTAGGTTATGGGACTCCTTCATCCAAGGAATCTGTGCAAGAAGGAAACTGGTCTCCTTCAGTAGACTATGGAAGGAATGTTCACAAGAAGAAGCTAGGATTGTGGCCCGAGAAGAAAATATGGGAAATGAAGATCAAGCTCTCACAGCACATACCAAGAAGAGTAAGTTCAAGAAGGATCCATATCATAGAAAAATATCTTCACACCATCATTATCATAGAGATAAGAAAGATGTAAGATGTTTTACATGCAATGAGAAGGGACACTTTGCCTCAGATTGTCCTAAGAACAAAAAGAACAACAACAACAAATTCAACAAGAAGAAGAAGGGAAGAAAGAAAATATATCATGCTCATGCTACTGAGGATGATGAACCACCCAAGAAGAAGGCTAGAGTAGAAAGTGATGACTCATCAAGTGAAGATGAATATGTTCTAATCTCTACTCTCACAGGTTGTTGGCTATCAAATGCTGACCAGAGGTTTTATGAAGACCTAGGTTCTGCACTGTTACCCTAAACCAACAAAACCCCTTCGCACCGGCCCTTTCGGCAACAGCCTCCGAGCAGGCTGAGGTCTCACCTGAGGTGTTTCTAATGGGGCACTACGGACTCAGATGTCCACAGTGAGTGATGAGTTGATGACTGTGACGATGTTTGCAGCTGACTGTTGTGAAGGTCGGACTGCATGGCAATGGTCAATGTCGCGGTTCACACCACTACCTTCTTCCTTACTGCGGGGCTTAATACTATTCTGTGAACACTGCTGCTTGACTTCCTACACTTGGACTATTTGCAAATTGCTTAAAGCAATGAGTTGAATATCACTCATCCATTCAGTCATTCACTTAACTAACTTACTACTTAATGCTCACTCACACACTTAGACTGTTACTATTTTAAGCATAACCCTCAGGTGTAGACTAACTGTTATACATTCGTCGACTGCAACCATTCAAATACATGAACAACTTTCCCCGTGCTCAAGCTGATGATAGATTTACTGTCCCTAGAAGCAAAGCTAATACTAACCATACATCCATTCATGAAGACTTAACATATCATTCCATACTCTCTTGATGGAGAATGCATATAAAAGCCTTCTCATAACAAACTGTAAGCAAATATCCAGACATTCAACTACAGAACATATAAATATAAACACACATATAAGCATTCAGTCACACAACACACTATTTAACGTGGTTCACTTCCCCGGATGGAAAGCTACATCCACAAGAACTGTGTTTGATATATCTTTTAAGGAAGGGTTCACAATTCTTAGTCCCGCACTCATCTGTGGCTCTCTTCTTGCTCAGATAGGTCTCTGCACACTCAGCTACAGAGCCTTTACAATCTATTCTTTATTCAAAAGATATTACAATACAATATGATCACCATAACAATCACCAACAATGACCAACCCTTCCTATACAAAAATGGTCTTCTTAAATAGATCACACCAGAAGGTCGTATCTTTACAACATTGAAGACTGAAACCCTTAGGGTTTTCAAACCACTACGGTCCCTCTGAACCGTCATGCCGGCTTCTGATAGCGATTTTGTTGTCGTGGAAGTCCTCCATGCCTTAGATCCATCGCTTTCATCCTTCCTATTGTGCGCACACCAACAAGTCATCCACTTCGAGTTGCCCTTCCACTAGCGGACTCGTGTGACTGGCTCAGCTCCTAGTCGCTTTCTCTGCAGGTCGTCCGTCCCTTATCAGCCATGTACAACTGTCTCAGCTCCCAATCGCTTTCCATCCGTTGTTTTCCTTTTAACAGTCACGTACCCTGCTGCATGCGAAACTGTTACTTTCCCAACCCATCCTCTGCTTAATGAACTCGCACAGTCAGCCGCCTTCGTGATCTGCTTATGCCCACAACTCGGCATCTTTTCAGCAGTCTCACCAAAAGTAGACCACTGCTGGTCTATCCACTATATCTGGCCATCCTCCGTCCAGTACACAACTTTACTGGTTCCACGTGGCCTACTACCTTCGCAGCAGTGAACCTACGTAGCGCTGATCCTCGCGGCATCCTTCAAAACTTGGTACTACGCACAGCTTCGCAGCACTCCTAATACTTAGGCAAAATTTGATATCTTCCTGAGTTGCACACAGCTCAGGTCCATTTATCATAAAAAATGTCACCAAAAATGGTCCTATTGGGCCAGGCCCAACATGCCCCTAACACTTACATGTGGCTCGTCCCCGAGCCACTTTCAATATCTACTATCGAAATCTGCTCGCTGATCTACGTGTTCATCTTGGCTACAAACCCACGATAAGTGTCCATCAGCTCGTCCATTGTTTCTTTGACCTCTTGCTCCATTTGCTTGACGGTCTTAAGCACTTCAGGTGTTGTCTCCTTTCCAATTTGGGATTCCATCACTTCTTGGTTGGCTCGCATCTCTTTCAAGTTATTTTCTATGCACTGTGACACCTCAAAGGCATCTTCGAGGAGTGGCTGTGACTGATTGTCCAGTGCAGTCTCCTTTTCTCTTAAGATCTGTACTTCCTTCTTCAGGGCAGATATTTCTCCGAACTTCTGAAGTTTGTCTCGTGGTGGCAGAGTCTTCACCTCTGCTTCCATGGCTTCCAATGTGATCTGCTTTTCCTTCACTGTGGTCTTTGTCTGCTGTAGCCATGGATTTTCCTCAAGGTATGTGAATTCCTTCAAGGACTGATCAAGTAATTGTTGGCACTTCGTAACATCTGTTGTGATGCTCTCTGCTGTAGTCCTTACTTCAGCTTCTCTCTACTATTTCTTAGTTAACTGATCCTGCGGTTTCAATTTTTCCTTGAGCAGATTGATATCTGCCTCATATAGGACTACCTTGTCCTCCATTTCTGACTTTAGGGTCCGCACCCTATCTTCTATTCTGTGGACTGTGTCCTCAAGATTATCTTGGATCTGGACTCCTTCGATTTCTTTCGCAACAAAATTTATTGCATCCTCTAGTCCCCGTTGGCACTGCTGTTCATCTTCCATTAGTAGCATGGTGCAGGTGCTTGACTCCTCAAGCTTCATGTTCGCGGCTTGTAACTGAGCTTCTTCTCTCATTGACATCGCAGCTTTGTCATGCATCTCATCACCCACCTACGTGTGCAAGTAATGCAGAGCAGGTAGTGGAATCTTAGCCAAGTCGAGCTCAACTGCATCGACATTTGTTGTGTCCAAAACCATGTCCTCCGACATAGGCAAGGTTACGTCCATCGGGTTGAGACAGACAAGTCTCGTTCTTACTGGCAGTGCGACAGCGAGTGGGGATGGTGCCTGCTGCGAAGCTCCTACGGTCCCCTCAATGCGCGGCAAAGATAGGCTCTTGTGGACATCCTCCATTTTCTGCATGAGCCCTTGCATTGCGATCTAGTTTCTCTTAAGGTCATCCTGGATGGCCTTATCGTGTTTCTCTTTTTTAGACATGAATTCTCCAAGGATCTCAGTCGCTTTGTCTGCAATCATGTCAAAATCATCCTCTTTCAAAATCGTATCCACGGGAGTTTTAATCGCCTTTTGCTTCTTTCTTGCCTTCGGCTGGGATGGGCTTTCTGGCTCTTTTATCTAGCCCTTCTCTGGCTCTTTCTCTTCAATAATCAGACATGCTGGAGGAATCAACTCATCATCTTCTGAGTCTGTCAGGACGTCCAGAACTTTGACACAATAGTCGACAGGCCATTCTTTCATAATGAGCTCTATATCTTCTTCTATCATGTGGTCCACTGTGGCTTCTTCATCTTTGCCTTTGGAGAGATAAACACACAACACATGTTAGCAGTGAAATTGACAATGCCTATGTACTTTCTTGTTACTTGCTTAGTTATTCTTGGTGTGCATGTGATGACATCGCACAACTGCGTGTAGTACTAACAGAAGACTTCTTGGGTAGCATGTTGGCATTGCGGATTTATATTTTCCCATAGGTTCATGAACCTGATTCCTCTGGGTTCGGACCTATCAAAACTGATGCCGACAAAGTCCTTCGGCTCCTTCCAACCAATGAATGCGATGAGGACAATCAGCCATGTAAAATGGAAGTTTCCCCCCATTCTATTGAATATCATTGAGTTCCCCCATGAACTCATTCAGTAGGTATTGGCACCAGTTAAACTCTGTGCCTTCAGCTGCTACAGCGCCAAGCAGCACTACGCCCGTAGGCACTTCTGTCGGTCTTGTTGTTCTCAATATCTTTGCTGTGAGCAACTGTGTGACGAACTTTGTAGCTCGATCGTCAATCTCTTCGGTAGGAAAACCCCATTTTCCTTTCACCAGCGCGTGGCTCTTCTTCATCTTTGCCATGACCTCTTTTTCTTTTCTCTTCCATTGGAAGAGCTGCTTCGGGTCCTGGCCACACTTACTAAATCCTGTAATGACATGGATTAAGTCGATACTGATGTCTATTGGCCTTTCCATCCATAAATAACCTTGCTGGATTCGCGCCATCAAAGTGCAAACCACGATGTTTAGTTCGGTCGACCTTTCAAAATGGGGTAGTCGTAGCAAGTTTAATAGTCCTAACTCCACCACCAGCATTAACCAACTTTCGGCCACCAGATTTAGCTCTCCTTTTGCATCCTTTTTCTAGCACATATATTGATCTAGTTGAAAATCTGGGTACTTGGGATCATGTGGCTCATCCTTCTTCACTCCCAAGAGGTTATAATCCTCCCATTTGTAGTCTGGGATCTTTCCCAACATATTTGTCGTAATTTTTACATGCTTGGACACTGGCGACAGAGGGATATCATACTTGGCGTTCTTTATGAGATTATACACAGGGGCATCCAGCGGCCACGGCGAGATATAATCTGGTGTCATCTTGAGTGAAATTTCCTTGGTGAATATGGGTTTCCTTATGCCCGCTGAACTCGGCTTGGAATGATTTGTTAGAGGTGCACTCACTGTGTACTTTCCCTTATCCTGCATTGTCGGATTAATCCTTGGTGATTTACAGGATCCTTGACCTTGTTCTACGACGACCTTCTTAACTGGAGTTTTCATTAACTGCTGAATCCCTCCATGCTGAAATATTCTCAATGTTTCTTCAATAGTAAGCTCTTGCTCAGTGCAAAGCGGTTCGGAAATTCACTAATGAGATAGTGTCTATGGCAGACAGAATACAGATGACTACTAGCTCGGGGGGTTAATCACAAGAAAATACTAAGTGTTTGGTAATGACCGTGAGTCTCCAAACGGTGTTATTTACAAGCACAACAGACCCCCTCCCGTGCCATTCAACGGCTATATAGTCATTAAATGCAACCTATGGTGGCCAAATCCCTCAGATCTTTCAGTCTTTTCATCTGTCAGTTTGTCCAGAACGGCTATCTTCAATTTAAATGCTGAAGCAGTTGCTTCGATGGTCATTTTAACGGCTATTTTGTCAAAAGGAATGCAATGGCTATTTTTCTCTGAATGTTGTGCCGAACTGCATGGTAGGAAATTCTAACTCCTGCGCAGTGCCTTCACGGTACTGATCTTTGAACTACCGCACCCGTTTTTCCACTGCTCTGCTTTCGGATCCTGCGTAGCTTCAGGAAAGCTTCTCAGCTCATACATTCTTCCTTTATGATACATGTACAGACTCTATACATTTCTAGTGCCTAATTTCAACTATACTTGACACTTAGAAATTTCTCCCCACACTTATCTTTCCACATGCTGCAAAGTAGGACTATCATGGTACAATTTAAGTCTGCTTCCATTTATCATAGTGGGTAGGGTATCACCAACTAAAGTGGCTAACTGAACCGCACCATTGTCAATGACATGCATAACAATATATGGACCAAGCCAATGTATTTTAAACTTTCCAGAAAATTTCATGAACTTGCTATCATACAGGAGGACTAAGTCACCTACCTAAAAGCATTTGTTCCTGATATGGCGATCATGCCATGCCTTTTCACATCCTTCTGGACTTGCTTTTGAAAGCCTGCAATGAAACGATCCCCTTCCAAGCCGACTAATTATAGCAGTCTTTCATCTAATGCTTCGCGATCTTCCATTCCGGTGAACACGACAATCCTCATACTGGGGACAATGTACTCCATTGGCATTATGGCCTCCTTCCCATAAGCCAACCGAAAAGGTGTATGTCCCCTCAATTTCTTACAATTTGTCCTGTATGCCCAATGCACATAGGAGATGCGCAAGTCCCAATCATCCCTGTTTACGTTGCACACCTTTGTCAATGCATTTTCCAGTATCTTGTTGAAAGCTTCAACAGTTCCATTTTCCTGCGGATGATATGGCGTACTGCAGTGATGCCGAATGTGAAACTCCTCTATGAGGGCTTCAATGGTCTTATTCAGAAAGTGAGTGCCCTAATCACTCATCAAAATATTTGGATAGTTGAATCTTGACAAAATTTCCTCAAAAATGAACTGCATGGCGGTACCTGCGCTGCAGTCCTTCACTGGTTTAGCTTCTTCCAATATAGTGAGGTAATCCGTGGCATTAATAATATACCTCGCACCAGTTCTCTTCCCTGGTGGGTTTATAGGTCCCACAAAATCAATTGCCCACTTCTCAAAGGCCTATAAGGTCAACTGTGGGTTCAATGGCATTTTATCTCTCCTTGATGGCTTCCCTGTCCTTTGATAAACATCACAGTTCCTGCAGTATTCATTAGAATCTTTGTGGATGGTAGGCCACCACATCCCTGTGCGCAATATCTTCTACGCAATATCCTTTCCTGCGTAATGACCTCCCGCAATCCCTGAATGCGCATCTACTAGTATATATGGTTTTTCATGGTCAAGTACACATCTGCGCAGGACCTAATTTGGTCTGAGTTTGTATAAGTGACCTGGAATGATAGTGAAATTTGTGGCGTGCACTACTATCTGCTTCTTCTGCTGAACAGAAAATTCTTGCGGTGCCAGCCCTGTTGTCAAAAAATCAATGATATCCTTATAGTAATCATCTACAACCTGCATAGAAAATAGTTGTGCATCGGGCAGACTATCTTCAATGCTCGTCGACTCCTCTCCCGACTCAATTCTAGACAGGGGGTCAGGTCTCAAATTCATCCTGCTGGTTTTAACAACAATCTTGAAGTCATACTCCTAGAATAGCAACAACCATCTACATATACGCCCCCCTAACACTGGCTTGTTGACTAGGTACTTCAATGCAGAATGATGAGTGAACATAAGGAAGTTCC
The DNA here is from genome assembly GCA_027924585.1 of Larix kaempferi. Taxonomy (NCBI): domain Eukaryota; kingdom Viridiplantae; phylum Streptophyta; class Pinopsida; order Pinales; family Pinaceae; genus Larix; species Larix kaempferi. Next base: position 10,648,241 of record BSBM01000318.1, on the reverse strand, counting down.
CACCAAGTAAATAATGTCTGAACTTCTGAAGGGCATATACCATCGCAAGTCCTTCCTTCTCAGTAGTGGTATAGTTCTTCTCTGTTGTCGATAGCTTTCTACTAGAAAATGCGATGGGGTGGTCAATACCCCCTTCTCCTAGCTAAGCTAACACAATGCATGATGCGTCCACATGAACATGAAATGGATTTGCCCAGTCTAGAAAGACTAGGATCGGTGCGGTAACCATCTTTTCTTTAAGGGTGTCAAAACCCTGTTCATACTCTTCATTCCAAACGAATGGCATGTCCTTCTTCAGCAACTTCTCCATTTCTACAGTTATCTACGCGTAACCTTTAATGAACTTCCTATAATAGCCTATATGACCCAAGGTAGAGCGCAACATCTTAACTGAAGTTGGTGTAGGTAAATTCACAATAATGGTAATCTTCACAGGGTCCAGCATCAGCTTTGCTTACGGACAATATGTCCCAGTAAGATTCCATATGGAACACAGAAGATGCACTTCTTCAGATTCAGCGAGATTTGATGCTATCTACATTTTTCAAGCATCATTATGAGATTTGCACAATGGTTTTTTCAGCAAACCAAAGACAGTCCAGTCATCAAAATATGCTTCTAGAAACTTATGCATGAAATCTTTGAACGCCACGATGACAACTCTGGATAAGATGGCAGGCGCATTCTTCAGACCAAACGACATCACTGTATACTAGAATGACCCCCATTCTGTAGCGAATGTCGTCTTATGCCTGTCTATGGGATCAATTCTGATCTAATGATAACCGGAGAAACCATCAGTAAATGAATAAGCCTCATTCCCTCCAACATTGTCAAGTACCTCATCTGTAAACGGAGAAGGGAATGGGTCATGCATAAGGGCATCATTAAGTTTTTTGAGATCGACACAAATCCTAATCTCGCCCTTTGTCTTCTTGTCCTGGAAAACCATAGGACTGATCCATTCAGATTCTTCGACAAGTTCAATGATTCCTGCCTCTAACATTTTTTCCAACTCTGCACAAACTCTCTCTTTGTACCGTGGATTCAGTCTATACGGTCGCTGCTTCACGGGCTTAGCGCCTGGCTTCAAAGGGATTTTCATGACTCCTAAGTCACCCAATATTCCTTTCATCTATGTAAACTTGGTCGGAAATAGCTCCTAATATTCGTGCAAAGTGTCTGCAATCTCGGTGACAGTCTGATCATCCCAGTAGTCTTCGATAGATGTGAACTTCGGCTCCTCACTTGTGCCAATGTTTACCTTCTGTGTCTTGACCGGTCCACTCATGTCTGGGATTTCCAATGGCGATCCTTCTATATCATGCACACCTTCTGACTCTGGTATATTGATATTGCACAGATCATCTTCATCTTATTCTCTTCCATGCTCATCATCCTCAGCTAAATTATAACAGTCTATCAGATGTTCTTCATGTTCTTTCCATTCTAAGTGTATGTTCGCAGGACTGTCATGTGTGTCGAAAAATTCTCCCCATGACATGTCTTCGCGAGGATATTCTATTCTGAATACACGTTCCTTGATTATCTGCAGTGCCTCATGTATCAAAGGGTTCTCATCCTCAAAGATGAAATCTCTCTGGAAGTTCGCAGTTAATGTTTCCCAATCTGAGGTCTCCCTGCGTAACTCCAAGTCTAGATACCATTTCTTTGGAATATCCTCTTCCAAAGTATGCACAAATAGGTGCACCCACTCTTCAGGTGACCTTTCTTCCCATGCCTGCAAGCAGACTTCCAAATGCTGGCAAGGATCTGTCTACCCATTGAACTTCTGAAAGGGTAAGGTAACCCTTTCTGCGAACCGGATCTATATCTTTGTTCTGCATTGGTCCCAAGTGATCAATATGTGTTTCTGCGAAGCCCACCATCTGGAAGGTATGCCATGGAGTGCCATATTCAATGCTGGTAACCTATGCTCTTCTGGAACTGCTGCAGTATAGTCTTGAATAAAAGTATAAACGTTAGCAGAACCATCAAATGTAGGGATTGGACTTACCTCCTTTTCAATCCAGCGCAGTGATTTCATGACCTACGTGCACCTTCTAACTGACACTTCGTGCATGCAATTCTGCCAATTTTGCCAGTCCAGCGTCCAAGTCAGAAACACAGGAGCTATCGCATCTCCAGCTGAGTGTACTGTCCGCAATAGGATTAATGTAATACTCCTGGTTCGCAGTCATCTGGTACAGTCGATCCAAATCCTGGGCCTTAGATTCTTCCTGAATCGGCTCGCTATATCTGTCCCCATCTACAGGATCCAATGGTACGATAACCTGCAGATGCTTTCCTTCAAATATCATCTTCTTTGTTTTCAAATTTATAATGGCTAAATTGTCAATAGCCCAGTCAATTCCTAACAGCGCAGGAAAGGGCTGGTTATCTTCAACAATCTCGATGACTTCAAAGTCCGCATGGCTTTGTACTCCATCAATATCAACCAAAACATTGGCTAATCGGCCAAATGGTATAACTTTCTCTTGGTTGGCCATTATCAACTGGATATGTGACCACGATAGCTTTGGTTGACCCATCTACTGCCATGTCTGCTTGGTCAAGACATTTACTTATGATCCCAGATCAAGGATAACTTCATCCATCTCAAAGTCTCCTATCTGTGCAGTGAGCCTCATCTCGCGGCCCGACCTCTTATTTTTCTTTATATGATGTACTGAGCCCTCAGAAGTTTCTGCTTCTGTTTGTGGTTCATATAGATTTATGAGCTTCTCCATCTCTGCTATCGTGTTTTCATTTTTCAGCAGCTTCATGCAGCTCCTTAGGAACTACGCAACAGAGGTGCTAACATCCATTGTGTGTCTTGTCTTGTCATACACAACAGGTGTGTCTTCAACACATGGTACCCTCGCTGCGCAGCGGGATCCTTGGTGATTTAGGTGCTGGTTCTCTGAAGGTATCTCGTGCGTCAACAAAAGCTTCTTTGTTCTTCTTCAAGTCCAGAGAAGGAGTCTTTCCTGGAGATTTTCTTACCCATATTGTTTCGAGAGGGCCCTACTTCACATGAGCCTCTCCTGAAGTGGAAGCCTCTGCTCCCCTATCATGGCCTATCTCCATACCACTACGTGTGACTACTTTAATGCTATGATCTGCAAGTCTGTTGTCTGCTGTGATCCACTAGATGTTCAGGGCTGGCGCATCTGTTCTTCTTCTTTTCTGCATCTCTACCTCTAGCACCAAGCAATCTTCTATCACATGCTCAAATGATTTACAATAATTACAGGTGGTGCATCGGTTTACACAGTCTCTGGATGCATGACCTGGCTGGCCACAGTTATAGCAAATGACCCCGTCGCGGCCTCTTCCTTGTGCCATGCCGGTATTTCTTCATCTACCACGGTATCCACCACCATAGCCTTTATAGGTAGATTGATCATAATGCATGATTTCTTGCTTTGGTTGGTTATCTTCTTGCACTCTGTACAAGCCAGCGCCTCTCATTGAATCCATGTCGTGCTTTCTTTCATTCATTAGTTCATAGGCGCTGCAGTTAGATTCATCATGTCCAATTGATTTCCAAAAATTACAATATAAATTCTTAGGTGTCTTCACATATTTCTGTATTAGGTAACAATCTTTAGGTCTATGACTGGTAGTTCTACAGATCTCACACCAGGGTGCCTAGTTCTAATTGATGGGGTTAGGCGCACCACTGGCGAGATAGTCGCGGTATAGGGGACAATGCTCCTGGTCATGACCTTCTCCTTTTCAACTCATGCACCAGATCTCATGAAGAGGTTCATATCACTGCTCTTTTCCATTCTTCATGCTCTATAGCTCTAGTGTCAGGGTGGTAAGATGGTTCTGAATCTGCGTCATCCCAGAACTAGACTCACCGACCGGCGAAGCCTCCAACTTCATCGTGATTTCCAAGGCCTCTGCCTGGGATGTAATCTTCTGATGCATCAATGGTAACATGATGTGCAGCAACAACACAGCAATGAACCATTCTTTATGCTGTTCGAGGCTTATGACAAAGCTCACCTGGTCCAAGAGTGTCTTGAACTTCTGGTCGAATTCCCATACCAATTCTGTCGGTCTCTACTTGATTTCCTTCAGCTCAGTTATACACTGAGACTCAAACTTTGGTTTCTTGAACTCTGATATCAGCGCAGCTTTAATCTCTGCCAGGGTCCTGGGCTGCGTGGTAGAATACTTCATGAAACAGTGCAACGCTCTATCTCTTAATGTAGTAATAAGCTGGGCTTTCTTCTCATCATCATCTCGGATCTGTCTGACACTCCAGACAGCTTCACAAAGGAACCGGTGTTGATCAGGGTCTTCTAGAACCGTCCCTTTAAATATAGGTAGCTTCATATCCATATGGGCCATGGCTCTAGGGGGAGGTGTAGCACTCAAAGGGGCACCCTGAGGTGTGCCCTGAGTGGTGCTAGGCTGTCGTAAAGGGCTTTGCGCAGTAAAAACAAATGGGTGTATAGGGGTAGACATACTAGGTTGTATATTCGGCAGGGTGGGATCTGCAAGTGGAGGATTGTGAGGGGTAAATGGAAGTGCGACTTCGTTTTCAATGTCAAAGGGAATCTCAGTATCTATGTGGAGTCCAGAGCCTTGAGGATTCCTATTGAACTTGTATCTTTTCCCACTTCTTAAGTTGTGAGTATCTTCGTCAGAATCGCTATAAATGCTATTTAACATGACAACTTGAAACGATTACTGCATTCTTAAAACCCCTTTCTCAGATAACAACATCTTAATATATAGACTGAGATTTTTCAGGAACTTACCTTGGAAACCTCCAAAAAAGTGTGCCTCTGCTTGGCTATAGGATTTGAGTGTATCCACAGCAAACTATGTGACAAATCCTTCTAGCATATGATCAACCCAAAAGTCAATTGTGCACGTCAATGGACTGTTTATTGCTTTGAGTTATGTTGTGAGCTCAGGATTCCATTCTGTAGGAACTCCTCCTTGAAAACAAGTTTTCTTTTCTGCGAGCTGCAAGATCCACGCATGCAGCTCGTCTGGAAATGTAGCCAAGAAAATTTCGTGAATGTTGTCCAACAGATATCTAACGAGCCACTGTGTGTCGCTTAGATGTGGATGTCTGTTCTCTTGTCTTTTAAAGTCTCTTATTGTCTTATCCCACCAAGCCTGGATTTCTGTCTTCTCAGGATGCCAGTTCAATGCACTTTTGGGGAGCTCAGAATCTTCGTCACTCATCACGACTGGAACTCATCACAAATTCTAGCATGGCAACAGAACCATTTGTTGGCTATCAAATGTTGACCAGAGGTTTTATGAAGACCTAGGTTCTGCGCGGTTACCTTGAACCAACCAAACCCCTTTGCATCAGCCCTTTCGGCAATAGCCTACGAGCAGGTTGAGGTCTCACCCAAGTTGTTTCTAATGGGGCACTGCGGAATCAGATGTCCACAGTGAGTGATGAGTTGATGACTGTGATGATGTTCGCGGCAGTACACCAGCCGAGTGTTGCGAAGGTCGGACTGCACGGCAATGGTCAATGCTGTGGTCCACACCACTACCTTCTTCCTTACTACAGGGCTTAATACTATTCTGTGAACACTGTTGCTTGACTTCCTACACTTGGACTATTTGCAAAATGCTTAAAGCAATGAGCTGAATATCACTCATCCATTCAGTCATTCACTTAACTAACTTACTACTTAATGCTCACTCACACACTTAGAATATTACTATTTTAAGCATAACCCTCAGGTGCGGACTAACTATTATACATTCGTTGACTGCAACCATTCAAATATGTGAACAACTTTCCCCATGCTCAAGCAGATGATAGATTTACTGTCCCTAGAAGCAAAGCTAATATTAACCATACATCCATTCATGCAGACTTAACATATCATTCCATACTCTCTTGATGGCGAATGCATATAAAATCCTTCTCATAACAGACTGTAAGCAAATATCCAGACATTCAACTACAGAACAGATAAATATAAACACACATATAAGCATTTAGTCACACAACACACTATTTAACGTGGTTCACTTCCCCGGATGGAAATCTACATCCACAAGAATTGTGTTCAATATGTCTTTTAAGGAAGGGTTCACAGTTCTTAGCCGCGCACTCAGCTACGAGTCTCTTCTTGCTCAGATAGGTCTCTGCGCACTTAGTTGCAGAGCCTTTACAATCTATTCTTGATTCAAAAGATATTACCATACAATATGATCACCATAACGATCACCAACAACGACTAACCCTTCCTATACAAAAATGGTCTTCTTAAATAGATCACCCTCGAGGGTCGTGTCTTTACAACATTGAAGACCGAAACCTTTAGGGTTTCCAAACCACTACGGTCCCTCTGAACCATCATGCCAACTTCTGATAGCGATTCTGCTGTCGTGGTAGTCCTCCATGCCTTAGATCCATCTCTTTCAGCCTTCCTGTTGTGCACACATTAACAGGTCATCCACTTCGAGCCGCCCTTCCACTAGCGGACTCGTGCGACTGGCTCAGCTCCCAGTCGCTTTCTCTGCAGGTCGTCCATCCCTTATCAGCCACATACAACTGGCTCAGCTCCCAGTCGCTTTCCATCTGTCGTTTTACTTTCAACGATCGCATACCCTGTTATACGCCAAACTGTCACTTTCCCGACCCGTCCTCTGCTTAACGGACTCATACAGTCAGCCGCCTTCTTGATCTGCTTATGCCCGCAACTCGACATCTTTTCAGTAGTCTCACCAAAAGTAGACCACCACTAGTCTATCTGCTATATCTGGCCATCCTTCGTTTAGTACACAACTTTACTAGTTCCACGTGGCCTACTACCTTTGCAGCACTGAACCTGCATAGCGTTGATCCTCGCGGCATCCTTCAAAACTTGGTACTGCGCACAGCTTCGCTGCACTCCCGATACTTAGGAAAATTTTGATATTTTCCTAAGTTGCGCACAACTCAGGTCCATTTATCATCAAAAATGTCACCCAAAATGGTCCTGCTGGGCCAGGCCCAACACAGGTACTATCTCTCATGGATTTGATGATTGGCTTATTGATAGTGGGGCTTCCAAACATGACTGGGTTCAAAGAATCCTTTGTAGATCTATCTGAACATGAGTCACCTCATAAAGTGAAACTTCATGGTGACTATCAATATCCTATCAAAGGAAGTGGTGAAACCTCCTATAAACTAGACTCTGGCAAGTCTTTGAAGATGAAAGATATTCTATATGTCCCTAGGCTCAAGAAGAATATCCTATCCATATAATCTTTGGATACAAAAGGAATTAGAGTTGCATTTGTAGATGGCCAAGTACTCATGTGGCCAAAGGGTAAGACCATAGACGATGCAGTAGTGATTGGAGAGCAAGAGGGAGGATTATACAAATTGAAGGGACAACCTGAACATATGATGGTACATGAATCCATGGATCCAAGTGAAATTTGGCATAGAAGGCTTGCACATGTGCACTATAGAGCACTACCAATTGCAAGAAAATATGTAGAAGGTCTTCCTGAAATCCAGTCAAAGCATGAAGGTGTTTTCAAAGTATGTGCAAAAGGAAAGAACACAAAGAAGGCATTTACAAGTAGTGAAAGCAAAGAAAAAGAAATCTTGGAGATTATCCACTCCGATGTATGCGGTCCGATGTCTTCCAGTTCTCTAAGTGGGTTTGTATACTATGTTTCTTTCATTGATAATTTCTCTAGGAATACTTGGGTTTATTTCTTGAAGAATAAAGATGAAGTGTTTGATAAGTTCAAGGAATTCAAATCCTTGATAGAAAATCAAACAGATAAGAAAATCAATATCTTCAGATCCGACAATGGTGGAGAATTCACTTCAGGTGATTTCAAGAAACTATGCAGTGATTCAGGGATTAAGAGGGAGTTGACTACTCCCTACAATCCACAACAAAATGGAGTTGTAGAAAGGAAGAATATGACTATCATGAAAGTAGCACGGGAAATGATTCATGACTAAGATCTGCCTATGCATCTATGGGCAGAAGCAGCTACTACAACTGTATATGTGCAGAACAGAACACCTCACAAGGTACTTGACAACAAGACACCAGAAGAAGTCTTCTCTGGTAAGAAACTAGAAGTTAGCCATATCAGGATATTTGGTTGTCTAGTATATACACACATTCCAAAGGAAAAGAGGACAAAGCTATATCCTTCAAGAAAGAAGGGCATCTTTGTGGGTTATAGTGAAAGCTCGAAGGCTTACAGAATATACTTTCCAGGGTTCAAGAAGATTGACATCAGCAGGGATGTAACATTTGATGAAGACTCAGCATACATCAAATCAAGAAAGACACCTATTGAAGATCATGAAGAACCAAAGGTAACCAGATTTCAAGACACCACCATGAATGAAGCAATTCCAGAAGAAGATCATGAAATTGAAGATCCACAAGAACCTATAGATCCACCCCGTGAGAACAACTCTCACAAGAGGAAACCTGCATGGGCTAGAGAGCTCATTCAAGATGTAGAAAGGTATGGCATTCTAGAAGAAGAACACAGAGAAAGGAAGAGGACTAGATCACATACCAGTTATGTTTCCTTACTCTATGATATTATGAACAAAGAACCTTCCAGTTATGAAGAAGCAGCGGAAAAGAAAGAATGGAAGGATGCCATGGTCGAGGAGTACCAGTTGATCATGAAGAATGATGTTTGGGATGTAGCCCCAAGGCCTGAAGGGAAGTCTATTTTGACTTCCAAGTGGATCTATAAGATCAAACATGCTGCAGATGGTAGCATAGAGAAATACAAGGCGAGGTTTGTAGCTCGTGGATTCTCTCAGAAAGAGGGAATAGACTATGAAGAGACTTTTTCTCCTGTAGCCAGATACACTTCCAACAGAACAGTACTTGCTTTGGCTGCAGTGATGAAGTGGAAAATACACCAGATGGATGTCAAGAAAGCTTTCTTGAATGGTGTAGTCGAAGAGGAAGTGTATGTGGAGCAGCCACTCGGTTTTGAGACACATGACAGGGAATCATATGTGTGCAGGTTGAAGAAAGCCTTGTATGGCTTGAAGTAAGCTTTTAGAACTTGGTATGGTAGCATGGACATCTTTCTATCCAATTTGGGCTTTACCAAGAGTAAATTGGATTCCAACCTTTACTACAACGTTGAGGAAGGCAATCCTGTGATACTACTACTGTATGTGGATGACCTGTTTGTTACAGGTGAGGATGAGTTGATTATCAACACCAAGAGGAAGCTTGCTGCCGAGTTTGAGATGAAGGACTTGGGGATGATGCATTACTTTCCAGGCATGGAGGTGTGGCAGAGTGTAGATGGGATCTTCCTTGGACAAGGGAAGTATGTAGTAGAGATCCTGAAGAGGTTCGAGATGATGGACTACAAGGCCATGGCTACACCTATGGCATCAAACCTGAAGCTTCTGTGTGATGCTTCATTTGAGCCAGTTAATGTCACTGTGTATCGTCAAATGATTGGGTCCTTGATGTACCTGACGAACACGAGACCAGATATTTTCTTTGCGGTGAATACATTGAGCCAGTTCCTGACGAATCCGAGAAGTGTTCACCTAGTTGCTGTAGAGCATATTATGAGGTACCTGAAGGGTACAGTTTATTATGGGCTCAAGTATTATGTGAATCAAAAGTTTAACCTAGAGAATTATGTTGATTCAGATTGGGTAGGAAGTGTTGCAGATAGGAAGAGCACTTATGGGTGTTGCTTCAGTATGGGATCAGGTGTGATATCTTGGTTTAGAAGGAAGCAGTCATGCGTAGTACTGAGTATAGCCGAAGCAGAGTATGTTGCAGATTGTTTGGCTAGTTGTGAGGCAATATAGATTAGAAGCTACTGTCTAAGTTATTTGATCTCCTGTTGGATGCTACTGGTATCTTTTGTGACAACCAAAGTTGTGTGAAATTGTCTGAGAACCCAGTGTTCCATGAAAGGTCAAAGCACATTGAGATCAAATATCACTATATTAGGGATATGGTGCAGAGAGGAGTAGTGAAGCTCCTGTATGTTGCGACGGATGAGTAGGTTGCAGATGTGTTGATGAAACCACTAGCTAGAGTGAAGTTCGAGTACTTCAGAGAGAGGCTTGGTTTTCTTCATATAGAATATACTTCGAGGAAGAAGTGATGGGACACATTTGCAGGAGCTATTCCAAGCATGGTGAGAGGAGGATCCTTCCCATGGATGTGGATGTAACCGCTGTGTGATGAGCATCAGGACGATGCTCAGGTTACTGCTTTGTATATGCATCAGTTGGATGCTTTATATGATCAGTTGGATCATATACTTGTATATGCATCAGTTGGATGCTTTGTATGATCAGGATGATCATATGTGATGAGTATCAGGACAATGCTCTGGATGACATGCATTAGGATGATGCAGTGACGATAATCAGGATGATCATGTGTGATGAGTATCAGGACGATGCTCTAGATGACATGCATCAGGATGATGCAGTGATGATGATCAAGGTGATCATGTACATCAATATGATGTATGGTGAGTATCAGGTTTATACTCTGTGGCCGTGGATAGGTTGTGTAGGTAAGCATATAATAGCGCCCTAAGATATCTAGAAAATGCTCTTTCGAGGATTTTCTTGGGATGACATATAATAGCGCCTTGGGAGGTTTGCAGATACTCTTTTGAGGTTTTTCCTATGGCATATAATAACACCCTGGGATATCTGGCAAATGCTCTTTTGAGGTTTTGTCCTATGGCATATAATAGCGCCCTGGGAGATCTGATAGGTTGAGCAATATGCTCATAATTAGTCCTTGGATGCTCTTTCGAGGTTTTTCCATGACCACATATAATACGTCTTGGAGATCCAAATAGGTTGTGCTAGTCACGTAAAAGGCCTCAAATGCTCTTTAGAGTTCTTGTTAGTCAAGATGCTCTTTTAAGGTTTTGTGGTGGGGGTCACATGTAATACGTCCTGGAGCTCTTGACAGGTTGTGATAATCACGTAAAAGGCCTTGGATGCTCTTCAGAGTTATTGCTAGTCAAGACACTCTTTTAAGGTTTTGTGACAGTCAACATATAATAGCACCCTGGGAGATCTTTTCGGTCATGCTTAGGCACATAAAGGATCCTGGGATACTCTTTTGACGTTTTGTTGACTCATGTAATAAGTCCTGAGGATTCCACAGTATGGCTAGTTGTAGATAGGGTTTTCACCCTAGCTTGTGCAAATGAGCACTTACTAAGGAGAAGGTCCTCCGTAGTAGCAGTTCAATAAATAGTAAATTAAAACAATGAAACAATATGAAATTTAAACTAGCATGAGCATTGACAGAAATAAAAAGACATGACAATATGATAAATATTTTCTTTTGTATTGAATTTGACTCAAGTGCTGAGGTTGGAGAATTTCTTGCAGTAGTCCAGGAGGGCTACTTACAAGCTCCAATGGGTTCCTTCTCCTTCTCCAAGGTGTTTTTGGATATGGGCCAAAGGGGCACTCAAATGGGAAAAAATAGCTCGAATGGTAAGCTAGGGTTTCAAGAGTGTTTTTTGCAGAGTGAGGATAGGGAAGATTGTGGATATGAAATGGGGAGCCTCCATCACCTATTTATAGGTTTTTAGTGGTAGAGTGTTGACCCATGGTTTTTGGCACCATATGGTTTAGGTCAATTGTATAGGGTTTTTGCTTCTTTTTTCCCTCTTTTTCCTCTTTTTTATATTTTTTATTCTCTTTTTAGAGGGTTTTGCTATTTTTGGAGGAAATTTAAACTATTTTGGGGAAAAAATGGGGGTTTTGACCTTTTGGAGGCTTTTTAATGATTTTTTAAGGTTTTGGAGGAAAATATGGTAGGAAATATAGACAAATGAGTCATATAATGAGGGAGATGAGATGGTGAGCACTTTTTGGGTGTTAACACCAGTGATGATGAATACCTACAGGTGGTGGGCCTACATCCAACATGAAAAAGGGCTGGCTTTGTAGAAATTTCTATGACGAGCAGAATTCAGAGATAGCCCAGTGATCGAGTTGTCAAGTATAGCAGCAATGATGATGATGATGCTCCATGATCCAGCTCCAGAATTGAAGACTTGCGCCAATATGTATTGATGACCTATGTTCAAAATACCTTCCTAATTAAGAGGGAGTGTTGATGTAATTGTAACTTTGGAAGATATTCTTCTATGTATTACATTTGTACTTTATCGTATATCCCACAGAGATGTATTATTCCTCTGATTGGAAGTGTCATCATTTGTATTTGCAAGTGTCGCAAGTTACATTGTAAGTGTCGTCATTTGTATTGATGGGTTATTAAACCACCAGTGTGGGGTCGGCCCTAGTTAGGTCATGTGGTTGGATTATTAGGATTCATTGAGAAGTAGGCCCCAGTGGTTTATTGGCAGGTCAAGTCAGTGTATAAATAGAGAGGTTGTGTCTCTCATTTGATTCATTCACTCACTTCTCAAGCTCGCATAGCTAAGAGAGAAAGTGGCGCACATGTGGAGGAGGAGGAGCATCTGCTAGAGACATCTTATTAGGTTTGATCCTTGTGATCTTGTATTGGGGTTTATTCTATCTCTAAGGAATTTGCAGGGTTTTTCACCTTCTTGGTTTTCCCCGGTGAAACTCTGTGTCTCTTGTGTGCTTGCATGATTGTGTTTATGATTGATATGTTGTAGATATGTTGTACATGTTATTTTCTTAGAGATCCTTATGATAATGGAATGAAATTATTGAAAAAATTAACACATCACATATGATCGTTCTAATCATCATCATAGCATCATCCTGATGCATATAATATAGAGCATCATCCTAATACTCATATCCAATTATCATCCTCATCATCATCACTGCATCATCCTGATGCATGTCATCCAGAGCATCATCCTGATACTCATCTCCAATGATCATCCTGAGCATCGTCACTGCATCGTCCTGATGCATGCCATCTAGAGCATCATCCTGATACTCATCTCCAATGATCATCCTGATCATCATCACTGCATCGTATTGATGTGTCATCCAAAGCATCATCCTGATACTCATCTCCAATGATCATCGTCACTATATCGTCCAAATGCATGTCATCATACATGATCCAACTGATCATACAAATCATTAACTAGAGCATCGTCATGATGATCATCACACAACGCTTACATATATAGCCATGGGAGGGATCCTCCTACCACCATGCTTGGAATGGCATTTGCAAATGTGTCACATCACTTCTTCCTCGAAGTATCTTCAATCTGAAGAACACCAAGCCTCTCTCTAAACTATTCAAACTTCATTCTGGTTAGTGGTTTATTCAACACATCTACAACCTTCTCATCCGTCGCAACATACAGGAGTTTCACTGCTCCTCTCTGCACCATATCCTTGATATAGTGATATTTGATCTCAATGTGCTTCGACCTGTCATGGAACACCAGGTTCTCAGACAACTTAACACAACTTTGGTTGGCACAGAAGATACAGGTAGCATCCAATGCGAGATCAAATAAATCAGACAGTAGCTTCCTAATCCATACTGCCTCACAACTGGTCGAACAAGCTGCGACATACTCTACTTTAGCTGTACTCAGTGCTACACAGGACTATTTCCTGCTAAACCAAGAGATCACACCTGATCCCATACTGAAGCAGCACCCCGAAGTGCTCTTCCTATAAAAAGCACTACCTGCCTAATCTAAAACAACATAACCCTGTACGTTAAACTTTTGATTTGCATCATACTTGAGCCCATAATCAACCGTAACCTTTAGGTACCTCAGAATATGCTTTACAACAACCAGGTGAACACCTCTCGGATCCATCAGGAACTGACTCAATGTGTTCACCGTAAAACAAATATTTGGTCTCGTGTTTGTCAAGTACATCAAGGAACCAATCATCTGACGATACATAGTGACATCAATTGGATCAAATGAAGCATCACACAGAAGCTTCAAGTTCAATGCCATAGGTGTGGCCATGGCCAAGTAGTTGATCATCCCGAACCGCTTCAGGATCTCTACAGCATACTTCCCTTGTCCAAGGAAACTCCCATCTGCACTCTGCCACACCTCCATTCCTAGAAATTAATGCATCATCCCCAAGTCCTTCATCTTGAACTTGGCAGCAAGCTTCCTCTTGGTGTCGGCAATCAACCCATCCTCACCTATAACAAATAGGTCATCCACATACAGTAGTAGTATCACAGGATTTCCTTCCTCAACCTTGTAGTAAAGGTTGGAATCAACTTTACTCTTGGTAAAGCCCAAACTGGATAGAAAGTTGTCCATGCTACCATACCAAGTTCTAGGCACTTGCTTCAAGCCATACAAGTATTTCTTCAACCTGCACACATACGACTCCCTGTCATGTGTCTTAAACCCGAGTGGCTGCTCCACATACACTTCCTCTTCGATTACACCATTCAAGAAAGATGTCTTGACATCCATCTGGTGTATCTCCCACTTCATCACTGTAGCCAGAGCAAGTACTATTTTGATGGAAGTGTAGCTGGCTACAGGAGCAAAAGTCTCTTCATAGTCTATTCCCTCTTTCTGAGATAATCCACGAGCTACAAACCTCACCTTGTATTTCTCTATGCTACCATCTTATCAGTTTGATTTTCTATCGAGGCTTTGAATTCCTTGAACTTATAAAATACTTCATGTTTATTCTTCAAGAAATAAACCCAAGTCTTCCTAGAGAAATCATCAATGAAGGAAACATAGTATACATACCCACTCAGAGAACTGGATGACATCGGACCGCATACATCAGAGTGGATAATTCCAAGATTCCTTTTGCTTTGATTTCACTGCTTGGAAATGCTTTCTTTGTGTTCTTTCCTTTTGCACATCCTTTGCAAACCCCTTCATGTTTTGACTGGATTTCAGAAAGACCTTCTACAACTTTGCTTGCAATTGGTAGTGCTATATAGTGCATGTGTGCAAGCCTTCTATGTCAAAGTTCACTTGGATCGATGGATTCATGTACCATGGCATGTTCAGGTTGTCCCTTCAATTTGTACAATCCTCCCTCTTGCTCTCCAATCACTACTGCATCATCTATGGTCTTACCCTTTAGCCACATGAGTACTTGGCCATCCACAAATGCAACTCTCATTCCTTTTGCATCCAAAGATGATATGGAGAGAAGATTCTTCTTGAATCCAGGGACATATTAAACATCTTTCATTTTCAAAGACTTCCCAGAGTCTAGTTTGTAGGAGGCTTCACCACTTCCTTTTATGGGATATTGATAGTCATCCCCAAGTTTCACCTTATGGGGTGACTCATGTTCAGATAGATCTACAAAATATTATTTAAACCTAGTCATTTGTTTAGAAGCCCCACTATCAATAAGCCAATCATTACATCCATGTGAGATAGTACCTGTGAGAGCAGAGATTAGAACATATTCATCTTCACTAGATGAGTCATCAGTTTCTGCTCTAGCCTTCTTCTTGGGAGGTTCATCATCCTCAACAACATGAGCATGATATCTCCTTTTGTTGCTCTTCTTCTTGTTGTTGAAGTTGTTGTTGTTTCCCTTTTTGTTCTTGGGACAATCTAAGGCAAAGTGTCCTTTCTCATTGCAATTGAAGCATCTCAGATCTTTCTTCTCTTTTGGATGGTAGTGAGAAAATTTCTTGCGATGAGGTGGCTCCCTCTTGGTCTTGTTTTTCTTGGTGTGTGCTGTGAGAGCCTGATCTTCACTTCCCATCGTTTCTTCTCGGGCTACAATCCTTGCTTCTTCTTGAGAACATTCCTCCCATAGTCTACTGAAAGAGATCAGTTTCGTTCTGGCACAGATTCCTTGGATGAAGGAGTCCCATGACCTAGGTAGGCCATTCAAAGTGGTCATTACAATTTCACCATTCTCCAATACTTCATCCACAGCTTCAAGTTGTTCCTTGATTTGAGAGACCTTGGAAAAGTAGGATTGAATGGTCTCTCCATTCTGAAACTTTACCCCTTTCAATTGGTTCCATAGAGTCATCTTCCAATTTATGTTCTTTCCTTCAAACAACTTGGTCAAGGAGTCAAACATCTCCTTAGGTGTATTTAGGGAAGACACATGAGGTATGAGATGGTCTTTGATAGAATAAGCAATGATTATCTTAGCCTTAACTAGGTTCTTCTTATGTAAGGCCTTAGCCTCATCTCCCTCTGGGACAGGAACCTCTTCACTTATGTAATTGTCCAACTCATTCTCTTCTATTATTAACCCAATCCTATACTTCCGGGATCAAAATTTATCGACCCCTTCAAGCTTATCCTCAAGCTTGGTATGGTGAGACATCTTAAAGAGTACTTCAAATGGAAATAGAAAATATTTAGTTCTTACCACTTGATTTGCTGAAAAATGGATCTGGAGCTGGATTAGGGTTTGCCGGAGAAACCATAAAAATTAAAAATTTGAATTTCAAACTTCTTAAAGTATAGAATGATGTGCCTTGCTGAGCTGGTCAAGCTAGTATACTCAGAATTTGAAGTCTGCAAATTTTCACCCCTCGAAATTGCTTTTGGAACTTCCAGATTCACTATATAGGACCCTGAATTAGGGTTTGAATTTCTCAAAGATTCACCCAACCAAAATGTTCGATCCAAATCTCTAAACTTAGATTTTTCAGAGGAGCTTCCAACCGTGGTCTCGGATTTCATAAATTCCAATTTTTGCATAAACCCTAATTTTTAGGTCAAAAACTAAAAATGCTCATAATTGAATTATGTCTCGACATAAAGATGTGCCCTTGTTAGGAGAGTCAATATAGCCTCCTTCCTTTGATGATCTATGGAGAGAAACCCAAATATTAAGAATCCCTAGCTTCCGCAGCTGCACAGTGCCTTCTTCTTAGGTCGGCTCTGATACCATGTTAATTTTTCGATAATTTCATTCCATTATCATTAGGATCTCTAAGAGAATAACATGTACAGAATATCTACATCATGTCAATCATAAACACAATCATGCAAACACACAAGAGACATAGAGTTTCACCGGGGAAAACCAGGAAGGTGAAAAACCCCACAACTTCCTCATAGATAGAATAAACCCGAATACAAGACAAGGATCAAACCCAATAAAATGTCTCTAGCAGATGCTTCTCCTCCTCCACATGTGCACCACTGTCTCTCTTAGATATGTGATCCAGGTGGATATTGGTGGCCACCCACCTTTCCAACTGACTCAAAACAGTTTTATGGCAATTTTGGTATTGTACTATTTTTAGCAGTTTTTCGGGTCCTGAACTTCCGGGGCCGTTTTGAGGCCCTAAACAACCTTTTTTGGCAATTTGGGGGGCCAAATTGTTAGCCACAACATACATCTAGCCCCATTCAAAAGTTGTAAATCTCGGATAGACCTTTCCAACGGGCTACCGAGCGCCCCAAACGGAGATCGTATGCAAAAGTTACGACCCCGGGAAGTTGATGTACTAACTTACCCAAACGGGGCCCACATGACTTTTGGCGCTTCATCTCCTAGGGTTAGGTTTCTGGATGTCTAGGGTTTTTGACATTCCTGTTTATTGTAAAAGGCCTTGAGAGCCTCATTTTAACCATCTTCTTGCGAAAGGAGCGCAGCCGTCACATCTCTTCTCAGAGATAAGCCGCCACCATTCCAGCAAGCTTGTTTTTCGCTACATTTTACAGTTCTAGCTTATTTCCTTATTGAATAGAAAATTAGTTTTACTGTATCTCTGTTATTTTGCGTTAAATCTGATAATAATCTGTATTCATTTCGTTCTGCTCATAAAATCCGGATCAGTGGTATCAGAGCGGTCTGCTCCTTGTCGTCTTAATGCATGTCCCCAACGAGGTCAGGGTACAAAGAATTGGGTCTCGAGCTTGTTTCTCTTGAGGACAAAAGCTCTCGCACGCCCAAGCGACCTCTCATGGTAGGAGAAAAGAAAGATGACAGGACAGGAGATCCCATCAAAATGTTGCTTGAGGAATCCCTCACACAGTAGAGGAATGAGATGATGGATAATTTCGTGCAAATCCTTCGGCAACTACCAACAAGCGATGCATCTTCCTCGAGCGGAGGCCGCCCCCTTCAAGGTACAAATCAAATTCGATATCCCTATATTTGAAGGAAAGATAGACGCAGATGCTGTAGATAAGTGGTTGAATCTACTAGAAGGGTATTTTTCTGTCCATAACTTTTCGAATAAAGAAAAGATTACTTTTGCGCTCCTCAAAGCCGTTCCCCATGTCAAAGATTGGTGGGAAACATTCTGCGAGCAAAAGGACACAGAAGAAGCCTCATTATTTTTAGTCATGGCCACCTGGGAATCCTTCAAGGATGCTATTAAGGAACAATACTACCCTGTTGGAAGTTATGACGACTTGTATACCAAATGGACCACGCTGCGACAAGAAAGAGACCAAGCAGTGCCATAGTTCACAAATATCTTCCATACCTTGCGCACCAAGCTGGGTATCAAAGATTCAGAGCGACATCTAGTGCTCAAGTATCGCAGTGGTTTGCATAGATACATCCAGACCAAAATGGAATTTCTAGACATATCTTCCTTGGGCGTGGCCTACCGATATGCCGTCAAAATCGAGCAGAAGCTCAAACAAAAGACGCGGCAATTTGGGCCTGGGAACCCTTCACAGTAAAAGACGGGAAAGGGCGTCCCCAACACACAGAATAAAGGACAGAGCAAAGATGGACAGTATCAAGACAACTAGTCCAAGCCACAAGCAAAGAAGGACACCGGAAAAACAAAGAAAGATACCGGGAAGTGGTGCGACTTCCATAAGAGCCCTTGGCATAACACTACTGATTGCCGCTCAAAGCAGTCGCTAGTGGCCAACGTGAAAGCATCTGAATCAGATGCGGGTTCTGACTCTGAGTCCGAACCAAAAAGGGGAAGACGGATCATTGACGCGGAACCCAGTGCCACCATTGCTACCACCAAGCTCCAGCCTGATGAACCAAACGAGCCAGAAGAAGGAGAACGCCTCTTCCATTCACAGATGTGGGTAAAAGGCACCCCGCTGCACTTCATCGTTGATAGCGATAGCCAGAAGAATCTCATCTCAGCAGAGGTCGTCAAGCACCTAGCCCTGCCGACAACGCCGCACCCACAACCCTACACCATTGGATGGCTTCGCAAGGGAAGTGATCTCCACGTCAGCCAACAGTGCCGACTGCCATACGGCATCAAGCCCTTCAAGGACAAGGTACTGTGTGATGTTGCTCCTCTCGAAGTTTCAGATGTTTTTTTGGGCCAACCTTATTTATGGAAACTTCATGCTGTATATGAGTCTAGGCCTCGTAGTGTTATTATTTCTTTGAACAGGAAATTGTACAGGATACCCGAGGCAGTCCCTCCTAGTTCTATTTCCTTGATCTCTTCCAAGCAATGCAGGAAGGTCATCTCTCAGACCGGGAAATTTGTCTTCTTCGTGATTTGCTCTTAGAGTGAAAGAAAGATCGTAGCCACATCCCGGGCCTCCATGACCAATCTATCCACACAACAGAAGCAAATAAAGTGGTGGAAGGATACTCAGATATCTTCTCCTCTCCGACTGGGGTACCTCTGCACTGCCAGGTCAAGCATCCCATTGATTTGACCCCAGGTGCACCGCTACCCAATGGGCCAGTCTATCGCCGCTCTCTGTTGGAAAATGAGATTAAGAAGCAAATCAAAGAATTGCTCCACAAAGGGCACATCTGTCCCAGTTCATCACCTTGTGGGAGCCCAATCGTGCTGGTGCAAAAGAAAGATGGGACCTGGCGACTCTACATTGATTACCGGGCCCTGAATAAAATCACAGTCCACAACCGGTACCTGATTCCCCGAATCGAGGACCTCCTTGTTCAACTCACGGGGGCCAGATACTTCAGTAAGATTGATCTGAAGTCTGGCTACCACCAGGTCCCAATAGAACAGACAGATGTATGGAAGACTGCCTTCAAGTCAAAAGAAGGTCTTTTTGAATGGTTGGTCATGCCTTTTGGTTTGACAAATGCTCCAGCAACTTTTATGAGGATGATGGACGATATCCTATGACCTTTCACCAACAATTTTGTAGTGGTGTATCTGGATGACATCCTCATCTACAACAAGACTTGGGAGGAACACTTGCAGCATATTCAGCAGGTTCTGCACACCCTGCGGAAGCACAAACTATATGCAAACTTGGAAAAATGCTCCTTCGGCATGGACAGGGTCCATTACTTAGGCTACATCGTTGATCGACATGGTGTGCATGTGGATCCAGCCAAGATCCAGCTAATAAATCACTGGCCAGCCCCAACCACACTCACTGAACTTCGGAGCTTCTTGGGCCTCGCCAATTTCTATCGCCGGTTCGTGCTGGGATTCTCTCATATCGCATGGGACCTCAGCCAAGTGACAAGGGGTGGTGGTAAGGCAAAATTTGTGTGGGGCCTGTCCCAACAACAAGCCTTCGATGACTTGAAGAAGCATTTGTGCTCATCGCCGGTACTCTCATTACCGAACCTACAACATCCCTTTGAGATCAAGACAGATGCTTCAGATTATGTTGTGGGCGTCGTTCTCACTCAACATGGCCACCCCGTGGCATATCATAGTGAGACACTCTCAGATGCTGTCCGCAAGTACCCTACCTACGACAAAGAAATGTAATCCATTGTACAAGCCTGCCACCAGTGGAGACATTACATTCTTGGGAAGGAGACAGTCATCCACACTGATCACAAGCCACTACAGTTCATGCAGACCCAAGGAAAGTTGTAGAATGACCGCCATCAGAAGTGGTCAACATACTTACAGCAATTCCACCTCAACATCAAATATAAAACAGGGAGTACCAACCGAGTTGCTGACTGCCTCAGTCGACCTCCAGTCGCGGCACCTACCACGGTGCTAGACTCTTGTGGCCACGAGACCTCCGGATGGCCCCACCTCTACGAGACAGACCCTGACTTCTCCGCCACCTATCAAATGTTGGGCACCAACTCAGTGCTTGCTAATTTCCATCTTCAGGACGGGTTGTTGTGTCGTCTGGGCCATCTCTGCGTTCCATCAAGCGAGTGCGCGAAGCTGATTTGGGAAGCTCACTACAGTCGGGTGGCAGGACACTTTGGCGTCGAAAAGACAGTGACAGTGTTGCAGAAACATTTCTACTAGCCAAAACTTTGACAGGATGTCGGCAAGTATATCAGGTCCTGCACTGCTTGTGGTATTGCCAAACCGACCACTAAGAAACAGGGCCTATACACCCGTCTTCCTACTCCTGATAGGCCGTGGGAATCCATCTCAATGGACTACATGTCGGGCCTCCCTTCCACCAAGAGGGGAAATGACTGTGTTTTCATGGTTGTTGATCGCTTTTCCAAGATGGCGATTCTAGCCGCTTGCAAGAAGAACATCACAGCAGAAGCCACTGCCAAGCTCTTCTTTGAACGAGTATGGGTACATTTTGGGATCCCACAGACCATTATCTCAGACCATGATAGTCGGTTCCTCAGCTCATTCTGGTCAAGCCTCTGGTCACTGCTGGATACCAAGCTCACCAAATCCACTGCCTTCCACCCCCAGACCAATGGACAAAAGGAGGTCGTCAACCAGACGGTCGTACATATCCTGCGCATGTACAATTCAACACACCCCTGCACATGGGATGAGAGTCTCCCCTATGTCCAACATAGCTACAACCGATACCTGCATAGCTCAACTAGCCACAACCCCTTTCAGGTGGGGTTGGGATTCCAACCATTGGGCCCCATGGATGTTGCACTTCCCCTTGCGACCACCTCGGCCGAATTGTCCCCAGAAGCTGACAAGGTCGCCCGGTTCATTGAACGGATCCAGCATATCCGCCAACAGGTTCAGGATATTCTACAGAAGTCTAATGCCAAGTACAAGCAACGCCATGATCAATATCGGGTGCCACATAAGTTTTAGGTGGGAGACAAAGTTTGGTTGCATTTACAGAAAGAATGCCTTTCAGGGCCCCATCGAAAGCTTCGCCCACTCCGTTATGGGTCGTACACCATCACCAAGGCGGTGGGTGACAATGCTTTTGAGCTCAACATTCCCCCCTTCCTTGTTCTGCATCCAGTCTTCAACGTGGCTCTCCTTCGGCCATATTTCCCACCACTATTAGACACCTCAGAGATAGCAGAGAAGTTGACACCAAAAGAGCTCAACCTTGACTGCCTACAACAAGCATCCAATGATCATATTGCAGACACACAGATCAAGGGCACTCGACATCAAAGGATCCAGCTTTATCGAGTTGTCAAAGCAGGGTAGCTCCTGCATCAAGGCAAGTGGCTCACCCGAGGCCAAATTCAGCAAAAATTTCCTCATCTAATGGGGGAACTCAACGCAATGGAGACCATTGCTTCCTAAGGAGGGAGGATTGATCCAGGTGGATATTGGTGGCCACCCACCTTTCCAACTGGCTCAAAACAGTTTTATGGCAATTTTGGTATTGTACTATTTTTAGCAGTTTTTCGGGTCCTGAACTTCCGGGGCCGTTTTGAGGCCCTAAACGACCTTTTTTGGCAATTTGGGGGGCCAGATTGTTTTTCGCGCCATACATTTGGCCCCATTCGAAAGTTGTAAATCTCAAATAGACCTTTCCAACGGGCTACCGAGCGCCCCAAACGGAGATCGTATGCAAAAGTTACGACCCCAGGAAGTTGATGTACTAACTTACCCAAACGGGGCCCACATGACTTTTGGCGCTTCATCTCCTAGGGTTAGGTTTCTGGATGTCTAGGATTTTTCACATTCTTGTTTATTGTAAAAGGCCTTGAGAGCCTCATTGTAACCATCTTCTTGCGAAAGGAGCGCAGCCGTCACATCTCTTCTCAAAGATAAGCCGCCACCATTCCAGCAAGCTTGTTTTCCGCTGCATTTTACAGTTCTAGCTTATTTCCTTATTGAATAGAAAACCAGTTTTACTGTATCTCTGTTATTTTGCGTTAAGCATCTGATAATAATCTATATTCATTTCGTTCTGCTCATAAAATCCGGATCACTATGTGAGCTTGAGAAGTGAGTGAGTGAATCAAATGAGAGACACAACCTCTCTATTTATACACTAACTTGAACTGCTAATAAATCACTGGGGCCAACTTGCTAATCAAGTCTAATAACCCAACCACATCACCTAACCAGGGCCGACCCCACACTAGTGGTCTAATAACCCATCAATACAAATGACGACACTTACAATGTAACTTGCGACACTTGCAAATACAAATGATGATACTTCCAATCACAGGAATAATACATCTTTGTGGGATATACAATAAAGTACAAATGTAATACATAGAAGAATATCTTCCGAAGTTACAAATACATCAACAATTGGTTCTCATATTACAAATGATTACGCAATCTGTGTGTTTCTTAAAACATAATGTTCTATTTCTGCACAAGTGCATATTCTTCCAATTATGTGCATCGTCTATTGTACTGCTCAAATGTTCTTGTGCATTTGTCTTATATACTATATCATCTTGCGCATCATCTGGTGTACTTCTCTTATTTTCTTGTGCACTTGGCTCTATGCTAGATAATGTTGTTTTGAATCAACGAACCATTGATACACAATAATTCGAATCTTTCCAACTGAGAATATTTTCTCTTGTTTATATTCAATATTAATTTTTACTCACCAACTTTGCTTCTTATTTATACTCAACTTTCTCTGAAAATGTGTCCACAAGTTGGATAATAACATCCCTTCTTCCTTTATTCACAGTCAATCTTACTCAAGCATCTGCCACTTGTCTTGATCTACGCAAATGAGGTATCATGACTTGTGGGTCTTGTGCACACTAATTCCTTAGCATAGTGGGACGTGCACACTTGGGAACCACTACTTTTTGGGTCTTGCACCCTTGAAGTACAATTTCTTGGTGGGTCTTGCGCACTTCCGATACTTGCATAAATATTTTGATATACTTCTTCAAAGTGGAAAAATACTATCATGTCCAACCACCTCTTTGACATAAAATTTGAAGTACCATGACTAGATGGGATTAGGGACTTGCACACATGGTTTTATGTACTTCTTCAAACTGGAACATGGATGCTAATTCCTCTGTGACATCAATGACAACCAAAGTTCAACACTTTCTTTTTTTCTCCAAAAAAAAGCAAAAATAAAAAAAATATTCCCTGCATTTTTGCCTAAGAAATGCCTATAATAGAAAATGGTGTGCTCCTTAATCCGAAAATATGATTACAAACAAGATAAAACTCTTAATATTTAGAAGAAAACACAATTACACCCATAGGATAATGAACACAAGAATATGGAAACAACCGTTAAGGTAGGGTAACACCACTAACTATTCCTCGTAGAAGGAATCACTCCACAAGCTATATGCTTGTTATAACTATTACATCTAGTATAATTCTCAAGACATCTAATTACATTGATTCTACTTCTTTGTGTAGTTTATATCTAACTTCCTAGGTAATTTCTATGTTAGAAGCTTTATAATAGGTGGAACCTTCTACGTACTTCCTAGAGGCAGAACCTTCTAGTAAGCCTTATTAAAATTATTAATTCTCACACTACATGGGAATTATTCAATAGACATGGCCTCAATACATAGAATTATTCTCTTGAATACCTTCCTAGGTAACCCATATTATCCTCCTTCAGTACATTACAAATAATACCTATAGCATAGCACTGCTTCCAACTATTTAAATTCAAAACAAAAGTGACCATTCAGATCCAAATCCTCCCAGAACCAGCTAATCAGTAGCATCCTGTAACACAAAATTTATGATGAAATATTTATTATATATCTTGAAAAACAAAGTGCTAACATTATTCTCGTATAATTACATGAAAAACTTGTTGGGAGACACTTTAAACTAGTGATACAACAACACATAAGATTCTAAAATCTAGGTATGATGGATGGCAATGTTTTAGCGATGCACACTCATATCTAAGGAAATGCCAAAATTACCAAAAGTGTGTTGGGAGAGAAAAGAAGTATGTTGTCCCATTGAAACTTGTTACTATAGAAAATATTTTGAGCAATGGGGCTATATGTCGTAGGGGAAATCAGTATTAACTCATGTAATCAATGTAAGGAAATTTTGATTACCACAGACTATTTCACGTCATTTGCTAAAGCATTACCTTTAACTCAAATCAATGAAGTAGTTATCAAATTTCGAGAGAAACATCTAATCACTAGGTTTGGCATTACATTGATTCTTTTTTTTATAATCATACTTATTTCTATTCATTAAGGTTAACTAAATTTTCTATGGACAAGGGTATCATTCTTTGATACTCATATAACTATTACCCATAAGGAAATGATGTAGTTGAGTCCACAAACAAAAGAAATTATCGATATCCTAAATAAATTGCAGTTTACACTAGAGGAACTAACACAATACTTTACCTAATTCCTTGTGGGCCAATATATTTAATCCAAAATATATCATAGGAACATCCCTTATTTCCTAGTTTATGGGAAAGAATTCATCCTTCCCCTTAATATCTTCTTTCCATCTCTCCAACTATCCAATGCCTTACGTTGGAAAATTTTCCCAACCATCCAAAATATGGTTAATACTCTTTTGAAATTAGAAGAGAGAGAGAAAGAAAAGAAAGTGTTTTTTTTCATCAACTGATAGTTAAGAGATGGTTTGATAACTAGTCTACATGAGATAAATACTTCTAGGTGGAATATCGTGTTTGCAAATGCAACAAGCCAGGTGAATATAACGGAAAGCATACTAAATTTCGATAATTATGGGTCGGTCCTTTCAAAGTAGTTGAAAATATTGGCTTAGGAACCTATAAATTGCAAAATCTAGATGGATAAGTAGAACTCCTTACAATCAATGGCCAAATCCTAAAAAGGTAATTTAGTTAGATACTTCTTGAGAAGTTATCCTATATATAAATAAGTTTTTTTATCACTTTTTTTGAAAATTTTCATTTGGTGTCTCCTTTTCTTTCTTTTTTATTTCAAATGGGTTTTCCATAGTTTTAATTCACTACTTTCATTTTGGATTTCTTAGCTTTCTATTTTCAACCTACTTAGGAAAACTTTCCTTTTGTTTTCTCCTCAAGGCTAATAGAGCTTGCATAAAAAGTATGTTATTCTCCTTGGAATCCACAAGTATGACTATTCAAAACAATGGGAATCTCACATGATCACAATGGACTAAAAACTAGTTCACAAATTATTAACCAAAATTTTTAGTTGGATATCTAAATTATATGATACTTGGATAGGTAAGAAACCACAAATAGTTCAAGGCTCAAGTTTTGAGTGGCTCACTAACTATATACAGGGTCCATTTTGATGTACAAGCACTCTTTTGGGATCACTTGAGCCTTTTTTCTTGTTTTTATGACCTAATGCACCATCTTCCACCATTTTCGTGAAGAAATACACCTTCCTCCTCTTTTCTAGGGATTATTTCACCTTTCATACATGTTTTCCCCTAGTTAACTAGATAAGTGTGACTCTCTTGCATCAGATGGATCATTGAACTAAACTTGGATAGTTAACTTGCCTCACTTAGAAGTTATGAGCTAGTTAACACTTCTGGAATTGTCAAATCCAATTTAACTAGTGTCACTTGAAAGTTGTGATCTGGTTAACACCACATGTCTCATCAAAGCTTAGTTATCTCCATCATGAGAGCCACATGGTCATGTAAGGGAACAATCTCTCTATCTCATGCATGTAACAGTTCATTCACTAGAGTATTTCACTCTAAGACTAGCAAAGCCACAATTTCTCAAGGAATACCATTATCTCTTCCATTCCAATGCACATTGCATTGTAGATATCATCTCTAATGAGAATTGTAACTCTGTTTTTTATAGTTAATGAATATTATGTTACCTTGATTATTTTCTCTCTTATTCAAATAATTTCTAACTATATAGCAGCCCCATTTAACTTCTAGACCCATTTCTCCAAAATATCGCATGGTATAAGATC
Organism: Larix kaempferi; assembly: GCA_027924585.1. Classification (NCBI taxonomy): domain Eukaryota; kingdom Viridiplantae; phylum Streptophyta; class Pinopsida; order Pinales; family Pinaceae; genus Larix; species Larix kaempferi. The sequence continues at coordinate 10,621,321 of BSBM01000318.1, read as the reverse complement.
CTTGAAAATTCTAGAGACATTCGTATACATATTTGAAGGTAGAAAACAAACAGAAAATCACATCAATTAGTATGGATATTTATATTAAGGATTTAATAACACTAATAAATATGAGAGAGAAGTAATACAAGATAATCCAAGCAACCACATAACAATAGACATACAATGTTTACGTAGAAAACCCAAATCGGAAATAACCACCATAATAGATCTATTATCTCCCATGACTTAAACTAGTCAAGCTGGGCCAAGTGAGCTAACCATCACTCACCTCCAAGCCACATTACAATGGTTTATTCCAATCCCTTTACATACTTCATTACATGCAATACCATAGGAAAATACCATGGGACACCAAATACCATTGGCCACCAAATACCATTGGTCAACAACACATGCTGAGACCTAAACGATTTGACTCATTCCCAAGTGAATGTTGAACCTAACAATACCCCCTTTAATCTTGACTCAGATTAAATTAACAACCCCCCTCAAATTTTTATCTGAGGAATCTTTGCATGCCCCCCTATCACCTAGTTCTACATGACTTTACCAGTGAGTTACCGGGGGTACACATGCCTAACCAAGTCTTACAGCCATATGCCCATTTACATGCAATTACAAAATTTAAACTCGATTATAATAAAAATTCCCATGTCTCATGGTGAATAAACCATCACCATTCCTTGCTATGTCCTCTCACTTTTCCATGTTCATCATATTTCATGCATCCTTTTGTACCTACACACAAAATTTCCATTTATGTCCATATAAAAAGAATCCATCTACTAGATTACATTGGTCCTCAAGCGCTATAAACACCATTTCTCTATGAATTCTCTTAAACTACATGGTTCATCAATCTTGGTCCCAAAACTGAGATTAAACCATCTCAAATTCCTCCCTTAATCGAAGACTCAACCTCTCCAATTCCACATCCAACTAGACTACAAGTACACATCCACCCTCATACCTATCCTAGTGGTTCATTCCACAACTCGATGGCACATCCCTTGTTTTCACATAAGAGGGATGCAATTATTTTTTTAGTTTTGTTTGTGTGCTTCTAAGCACCTAGGGAAATCACATTCTAACAAGGAACCAAAAACCATTGGGGTGTCAGGTACCATCGATCATGCACCCTGCAACATATTAATTAAAACTCGAGTACAAAAAAAATGGCCTCAAGGATCTCCAACCACATGCTCTGATACCACATATTAAGGATTTAAGAGCATTAATAAATATGAGAGAGAAAAAATACAAGATAATCCAAGAAACAACAAAGCAATAGACACGCAATGTTTATGTGGAAAACCCATACTAGGAAAAACCACCATAATAGATCTATTATCTCCCTTGACCTAAACTCATCAAGCCTAGGCCAAGTGAGATATCCACCACTCACCTCCAGGCCACATTACAATGGAGTATTCCAATCCCTTTATAGGATACATTACATGTAATACCATAGGCCAATACCATGGGACACCAAATACCATTGGCCACCAAATACGAAGGAACAACAAACACCATTGGCCACCAAATACCATTGGTCAAAAACACGCATTGAGACCTTAAACCATTTGAGTCATTCCTGAGTCAAGGTTAACCCTAACACTTTATCCCCAAACAATCGTTACTCCATTCAATTTCTTTGAATGTATATCAAAGGTTGAAATGATATTTTGCATGAAGGGCCTTCATAGGATCACAATGAGAAAAAAGAATGAGCTAAATTCGACTGTGGAAAAAGTAATATTTCTTAACATGATGGATGGATATTTTGGATCTCTTTGTTACTCAATTTCTTGAGAACTCTTGTATCACATTTAAGTTAAAATAATTTCAAATGGGATCATGATCAAGCAAGTTGGACTCTTTGGGAAGCAATATCATATGAGAGGACATCAATTGGAGATTAATATCCTTAGTTTGAGTCCAAGCAATTTTGAATCTATCCAATAAATATTCACTAAATTCATGTCATATCACTTTATCTCAAAACATGCAAAATAGACAAAGAGGATGATCAACTAATTCTATAATCCCTATCAAAATAGAGTCATGAGTACTCATTTTTGGTCTCTACGTTTCATGAAACAAGATTGGAACTTGGTGTTACCTAGAAAATTCCTATATTGGATAATTTTGCAGCCTCACTTAATTAAGGGAAAGATAATCTCATTCTATTGGTCTCCCTAAAGTAAACAAAGGTGCATTCCCTTTCTTCCAATTAGGGAATGCGAACATGAGAAAGCAGAAGAAAAAATCCAAAGGAAAGGAGTAAAATCCTGAAGTTACACAAGAGGATTCCTCCTCCAAATAAAGGAATCCCAAGAAGTACAATAAAACATGTGCTTACTACAAAAATTTCTACCATAAATAACAATATTTTATGAGGAAAAAAATAGATCAACTAATCCAACTTCTTGAGGAGAAAAAACATCAATGTTCCTGGCCACATCAAGAAGAATAAAGCAGTTGAAAGGCCACAAAATGATAGAGGCCATGCGCTTGTTTCCATTTTCTCATCATATTCATCCTCTTGGGTTATTGACTCAAGATATTTGAATCACATGGCCTCATTAGAGGACATTTTTACTTCCATGGAGCCATGCTCCAGTCCTACAATATTAATGGGAAATGCCACATCAATTAACATACGTAAAAAATGAGTTATTAATCAAGAGCATGGATAGTTTCAAGAAGTGGTGTGTGTGCCCTCCTTTTCCACAAATATCTTTTCTATATATTAGATCACTGAATTAGGATCAAGAAAACAAGTGGAATTTATCCCAAATATTATGATGGTATATGTCAAGGTTTTGTTTTGAGAAATCATCTTGAAGAAAAAATAAAGAAAGGAAATGCATGGAGAGCATCTTATATTCTTGAACTTGTCCATTGTGACACAACTGACCCATTCCCACACCCTTCCATGAGTAGGTCCAAGTATGTCTTGAATTTCATTGATAATTGATCAAGATACACATGGGTTTACCTCCTCGAACTGAAATCTTAAGTCTTCAAATGTTTCAAAGATTTCAAATCCATTACAGAGAAGCGAGTAGAAAAGGGGATTAAGATCAACCACTTATACTATGAAATGAGAACTCGACACAGTTCTTGTTTTCCTCTCTCCTAATTTTAGTAGCTATTTTTACCTCCGTTTCAAAAAGCGTTGATGCCAGTATCACACATTTTCATTTTGAGGCATTTTTTTGGGCCTTTGAATTATCTTTGTCATAAAATATATTTAATTTCTATTTTCAAGTGTGTTTTTATAAATTTAACAAAATAACATACATTTATAAGTAATTTATAATAAAAAACATATACATTTTGCAATTGTTTCTAGAAAATAAGACATTTTTTTTATGGGCAAAATAAGACATTTTTATTGACAAAATTATAAAAAATTTCAGAAAATAAATACATTTAAAACCATTTTCAATGAATTTTTAGAGATTTTTTCTATAAAAATGATACTATTTCATATTATTTTCTGAAAAGCGACGATTCACATAAATTCAAGAAAAAATATACCATATATTTGTAAAAAACATATTAAAATATTATATATAGAAATTTTATTTCTAAAATAAAGTCTGAAAGTCAAAACATTACTAATATATCTTATCAAAAAATTGTCAAATTTAAAATTTTCTTCAAGACATGAAACTAATCAACACTTTAAGTTATTAGGTGCTTTTAGTCTCTTGTAATATTTATTGGAATGAGCATAGCTGACACATACATCTATCTTCACAGATTTTTGTATTACTTTGTGGTTTACAATCTTTTACTATTTAATCCATTCATAAAATTTGGGTTTTTTTATATTACTATGATCTTTGCAATATCTTCTTTTGTATATTTCCATTTTATCTTTCTTCCTTCATTCTATGAAAAAACTAGATCAAACATCTATTCCCTATTCCATTGATTTTTATGAACATGATACATTATAAACAGGGAAAATATATTTAATCAATTGGAACACAGATGTCTAAGTGTTAACACTCCATAGGAGCCCAAATATTTGTATTTTATCAATATTAAAAAGAAAATATATGATTATAGCAAGTGACTATAATCACAATCACATTAGAGTAAACAAATAATTGATAGAAACACACAAAGCCTAGTTCGTGGCTTAAAAATTTAGACATGGAATATATCTATATATCTATGTAGAAAGGTTGAACACGACAAACTTCACAAGGAGGGTTATATTAATTGGCAATATAAAATATGCCTTTGCACCATTCTTAAAAATATATCTAGAAAGATAGAACACTTCAAACTTCACAATGAGGGTTATCTTAATTGCCACTATATGCATGCCCACCACTCTTATCAATTGTTTCTTTGAATATAATTTTATTGATTTTATTATAAGATATATAACAAAATCCTTAAACAATACCTAACCCTCTTTTAAGAGGTCCATGATTCCTTCATAAGATAGCTATGTTTGACAAAAAAAATGAAACTTAATAGGGCCCACACCGTTCTCATAAGCAATGAAGTAAAATTGTTATAATACTTGGCATTACATTAGGGATGATTCCTAAGGTGTGTTTCTTGTTTTATTGAGGTAAAAATCCTAAACAAGGATTCTAACCAAGCGATCCCCAATCGACCCCATGCCAACCCTCCTCAAGGTCAATGCGATTTTTTTTTGTAAGTTTGACATTCATTATTTTCCACACATAAATAACATCTTCCATTATTTATTGAAATTCATGGCAAGTATAAACCCTCCTCTTTCTCTTTTGATATAGAACCAAGTTGAAATCTTTAACTATGATCATGTTTATTAGTGGGAGATTTATTGTAAAATTTCTTAACCATTCGCAACATTGTTTAGTTTTAGCACGATTATTAGGGGCATAAAATTGTGAGACTTGGATTCTCTATTTAGTGGATAGTGTATCAAATTAATTCACATGCAATCCAATATTTTATTATTATCATATGCAATATGTAAAGTTAGAAAGAAGAGGGATCCCAAAGGAGGGATATCCCTCTGAGAAGACTCGTGGGCTTGTCCAAATACTTTAATTGTTATAACAAAAATATTTGATGGGTTTTATGAATGAATTCTCCTTTATCTTAGTTTTTTGTAAAAGTCTTATCTTTTCATTTCTAATTAGTTTATGAGGAATTTTTGTTTTTTATTTATTTTTATTTTTATTAAATAAACCTTTACCATTCCAAGAAAGAGCTTTTATTTACTTGGATTATGTTGCTTAGAAGATGCATCATTGTGCATTGGGTATCGAACACTTACATCTTGGGTGGGCTTGGCAATTAGGAACATGTGTTTCCTCCTTGGAGATAATAGATTCAAAACCAAAGAGAGGTAGGCCCATGTATACCTTCATATATTAAGTTGTCATAACATTGCGCGAAGGGGGTCCATTGTCCCACAAACAATGGGGCCTCATACATCAATTTGAAATATGGATAAACCATGACCTTAAGTTTATGGTTTTTATTACCATTTGTTTCTTCATTTTTTTACAGAAAAAAATGCAATTTATATTAATTCGTGAATACTAAAGACATTCTTTAGGTGCAAACGAACAATTTACATCAAATCATAAGAGATAATAGGATCTCTCTGGAAAACAACAACAACACCAACAAAAAAGGAAAACGTCGGACTTCTATCCCCCAAACTATGTCTCCAAACCCATATGAAAAGATATCATAACATCCACTATCCAAAAAGTATACAAATATCTCATCAAATATGAAATACAAGTATATCAATAAAGAAAATGTCTAAACATATACTTCATTGCAATAACTAAAATGTCATAAGAGTCACGATGGTGAAACCCTCTCCTGATTTTCCAAAAGAAGATCATCTAGTTTCAACTGTAGACCCTCTTTTGATATAATGTCAGCAAAGTAATTGAGATCCTTGTAGATATGAGAAAAAGTTATGTGATCAAGATGCTAAAATTTTTCCTTCAATTGATATTTCAGCATATGAAGGTTTATATTTTAAATCTATTGAATATTCAACATCCAATTTATCATCAATGAGTAATCACCAAATACTTGCAACCCATTGATCCCTTTAGTGAATGAAATCCTCATCTGCACAAAATGAACCATCAATTCAACATAATTCTTAAAACCCGATCCCACATAGGCTTTTAAATTGTAAAAATGTGATTCATTTATAAAAGGTAATCCCGCGATTCCACATTCCTACTCTTGACCTTGACATGCTCCATCAAAGAAATTACTAGGGATAGATTTATCAGTATGAAACAAATCCATCCGTCGAGCAACTTGTGTAGTGTCAACCTCTTTTAATAGATGAAACGAGTTTGATAATTGAGCATTGATTTGAGATGAGGGATAAATGTTTGCTAAAAAAGAAGAGCATTGAGGGCTATCTATATCCCCAACAATTCTAAAACATGGAATTCTCTAAATGATTTAAAATACCATCACTAAAACCAAATCATAAAACATTAATCGATGCTCCCAACAAACAAGATTATTGTCCCATGTAATTTAAAAGTATGACTAATGTGATGCCAAAACTAGGACATAAATTGACAATGAATTGAAAAGTTAGCATTACTTTCCTCCAAGTTTTTGGATACAACACACATATTGGGGTCGTGGAACTATCATTTTTGTATTAAATCCCAAGTAAGTATTCTATTACACAGTGCCATCATTTTATCGAGAATAACCTTTTTTGGGGCTCTCGCTCACTTGGGCACCCAAGGGCCGCCCTCACGACCTGCTCGATGCCCGGCATCGAGCATGCCATGAGGGCGGCCCTTGGGCGCCCAAGTCCTGCTCACTTCTAACACAGAGTGAAACAAATAAATCAAAACTTATAACCATGAACCGGAGAAATTGTAATTCATTTCTTTTACAACATCAAATTCAATATTACTGTTATATTCGACATGGAAACATAAGAGGTTTAAGTCTCCATCTTGAAGAAAATTGAATACTTTTGCACTAAGTGTGGCTTGAATATTTATGTTATAGCTTTGCTTAATTTGGTATTGTATAACCCAACTATAATTCCATTTGTTTAATTTAATTAATATATAGGTGTAAAGTTATAAAATACATGCTACCCGTATTTGAAATTATTCACATATAAAATAATTGTTTGTGTCAAGGACAAGTGTTCGTTCATTTGTAAATATGGCAAGTAATTTTCTAGTTATAAGGAAGGTAAAGTGGCATACTTAGTCATTGAGCATATATAAATTGTTTTCTACTTTAGAATCAAAGGTAGTGTAGGTAGAATTGGGAAAAGGTAAATTGTTTTCAAACATTTTATACATCTTATATATATTATTTTAAAAATATATATAGTATTTGATATAGTGAATGGTTATTAATGATTATTCTATTTTTTTTGTTTATTTTAATTAAGTCAAATATATGAAATTTCATTTCATAATAGTTATTAATGTGTGAGATTCTTTGAAATAAATTTATGTTAATTAACTAAGTAACAAATACAAATAAAAATAACCTATTGAAATTCTTCAGTGGGTGAAAGAAAGAGTCTATTGTTATGAGGTACTATCTTCCCTATCTTTGGTAGGCTATGTTGTGGTGGCATCAAGCAGGCCGTGAGGGCGGCCCTTGGGCTCCCAATTGAGCGGGAGCTGCTCACTCATGGCTAAGAAGTTTGACGCGATTCCAAATTTAAAAAGCATTTTTGTTTTGGAATTAAAACTCATATTAACATTCACTCGCATGGAGTTTGTATCCAAAAACTATGTTCTGCCGCAAGGGATTCAAAAGTTACATACATACTTCCTCTAGCTGGTCGTTTTGCCATCCTTCTACCTCAATGATGCCAGGAGGTACAACAAGTGCCATTTTAGAAAGCGAATATGCTTCCATGTTTAATTCTCTATAAACAAGAGAAAAAGAAACTTGTTCAAAGGAGGTGATGAACTCTTTAATTGATAGAAGCACATGTTGGAGGTGGGGAGCATTGATCCGAATTTTTGTTAAATTTTTAGTATTAAATCACAATACTATAGGATCTTTGCTGAGAGAATAAAATCTACAGTATATCAATGCATGACAATCATAATATGACAAGCATCACAAGCATCACAAGAATCAAAAGCATAGAGACAAGAGACACAGAGTTTCCGTGGGGAAAACCCTAAGGTGAAAAACCCCACAACTTCCTCAGAGATAGAGAGAGCAATGGCTCAACCAAAATACAACCAAATAACACTGAGATAGTCTCCTAGCAGATGATCCTCCTCCTCCTCACTAGTGTGCCACTTTTCAGAGAGAGAGATAGTTACTTTTCCGAGTGAGTAAAATAGAGATCTCCTATCTCTATTTATACTCACCTTTTTCCCAGTGACCTACTGGGGCCGACTTGTCTACTTAGATACACCCACATTATATTATATATTAATCAGGGCCGACCCCATAAGGTGGTCTAATAACCCATCGGCAAGTACACACACTTGCGACACTTGTCAATCCACATGACGACACTTCCTTATAGAGGAATAACACATCTCTTATAAGGGTACAATAAATATATATATAATATATAGATGAAATACATTCCGAAGTTACATATACATCAACACTCCCTCTTAACTAGGAAGGTATTTCTCGACACAGATCTGCTAGACAAGTCTTCTTCTATGGATCATCGTCATCGATGCATCGTCATCATCATCGTCACTGCTGCTACTATCTCAACCAATCTCTGACTCTACTCGTCATAGGAAGTTCTACAGAGCCATTCCTTTTTCATACTGGATGTAGGCCCACCACCTGCAGGTCTTCGTCATCACTGGCCATACTGTGGAATCCTCAGGACTTATTACGTGCGTCACAAAACCTCGAAAGAGCATCCTAGGTTGTTACAAGCACACAGCTCTACCTATAGGATCTCCCAGGGCGCTATTACATGTGACCCCACCACAAAACCTCGAAAGAGCATCTCAGGATGTTACGGGTACACAACTCTGACCTGAAATCTCCCAGGGCACAAATTACATGTGGTCCACCATAAAACCTCGCAAGAGCATCTCAGGATGTTACGGGTACACAACTCCGACCTGAAATCTCCCAGGGCACTATTACATGTGATCATGGCAAAACCTCGCAAGAGCATCCCAGGACTGATTACGGGCACACAGCCCAACCTATCGGATCTCCCAGGGCTCTATTACATGCCATAGGACAAAACCTCGCAAGAGCATCTGCCAGATATCCCAGGGCGCTATTACATGCCATAGGAAAAACCTCGAAAGACTATCTGCAGATCTCCCAGGGCACCGAATTACATGTCCTCCCAGAGAAAAACCTCGAAAAGGCATTTGCCAGATGTCCCAGGGCACCGATATTACATGCCATAGGCAAAACCTCGAAAGACCATCTGCAAATATCCCAGGGCACCGGATTACATGCTCATCTGCACAACCTGATCCACGGCCATAGAGTATCATCCTGATACTCACCATACATCATCCTGATGCATCCATGATCATCCTGATCATCATCACTGCAACGTCCTGCTGCATGTCATCTGGAGCAACATCCTGAAGCTCGTCATCTATGATCATCCTGATCATCACTGCAACATCTTGCTGTATGTCATCTGGAGAAACATCCTGAAGCTCGTCATCTATGATCATCCTGATCATCACTGCAACATCCTGCTGCATGTCATCTGGAGCAACATCCTGAAGCTCGTCATCTATGATCATCCTGATCATCACTGCATCATCCTGCTGCATGTCATCTGGAGCAACATCCTGAAGCTCGTCATCTATGATCATCCTGATCATTAATGCATCTACCTGATGCATACCAAGTATCTACCTGATATATATCATCATACATGATCCTCCTGATCATTAATGTATCCACCTGATACAAATACACATACATGATACATATCACCATACATGATCCACCTGATCACACAATGTATCCTCCTGATACATATACAGATACATGGTCCAAGCATCCAACATGATGCATACATACATACATAAAATGATCCAACTGATCATATCCAGCATCCACATGATGCGTACATACATACATAAAAATGATCCAACTGATCATATCCAAGCAGAAACCAGAACATCATTCTGATGCTCATCATCCAGCACTTACATCCACAGCCATGTGAAGGATCCTCCTTCCGACATGCTTGGAATGGCTTCAGAAAATGTGTCCATCACTTCTTCCTCGAAGTGTCCTCGATCTGAAGAACGCCAAGCCTCTCTCTGAAGTACTCGAACTTCACCCTGGCTAGTGGCTTCGTCAGCACATCTGCAATCTGCTCGTCTGTCACAACATACAGGAGATTCACAGCTCCTCTCTGCACCATATCCCTGATATAGTGATATTTGATCTCTATGTGTTTCGACCTGTCATGAAATACTGGGTTCTCGGATAGCTTCACATAACTCTGGTTATCATAGAAGATACCAGTAGCCTCCAACGGGAGATCAAATAACTCAGACAGTAGCTTCCGTAGCCATACTGCCTCACAACTAGCTGAACAGGCTGCAACATACTCTGCCTCAGCTGTACTTAGTGCTACGCAGGACTGCTTCCTGCTAAACCAAGAGATCACACCTGATCCCATACTGAAGCAACACCCAGATGTGCTCTTCCTATCTGCAACACTGCCAGCCCAATCTGAATCAACATAACCCTGCAGGTTAAACTTTTGATTCACCTCATACCTGAGCCCATAATCTACTGTACCCTTCAGGTACCTCAAAATATGCTTTACAGCAACCAAGTGAACACTCCTCGGATCTGTCAGGAACTGGCTCAATGTGTTCACAGCAAAGCAAATGTCTGGTCTCGTGTTCGTCAGGTACATCAAGGACCCAATCATCTGGCGATACATAGAGACATCAATCGGCTCAGATGAAGCATCACATAGAAGCTTTAGATTTGATGCCATAGGTGTGGCCATGGCCTTACAATCCATCATCCCGAACCTCTTTGGGATCTCTACTGCATACTTCCCTTGTTCAAGGAATATTCTATCTGCACTCTGCCACACCTCCATGCCAAAAACAAATAGTGCATCATCCCCGAGTTCTTCATCTCGAACTCGGTAGTAAGCTTCCGCTGCGTGTCGGCAATCAATCTATCTTCACCATACCAAGTTCTGCACATATATGATTTCCTATCATGTGTCTCAGAACCAAGTGGCTGCTCTACATACACTTCTTATTCAACTACACCATTCAAGGAAGTTGTCTTGAATCCATCTAGTGTATCTTCTATTTCATCACTTTTATACTTCTCAATGCTGCCATCTGCAACATGCTTGATCTGATAGTTCCATTTGGAAGTCATAGCAAAATTCCCTTCATGTCTTGGGATTACATCCCAAACATCATTCTTCATGATCGACGGATCATGGCATTTCATTTCTTCATCCCAGATCCTGGGAACTTCAATATCTTCAATAGATATCTTTGTTGTTGGAACAAATGTTGTAGTTCTTCTTTTGTAGGAGATGGCATACGATCTTTCCTACACAACAAGTTAAATTGCATGATTAGAAAACATCTCATAGTTTTCAGAACAAATTCTTACACATAAAGAAATATGCCATACAGTCATGCAATTATCTTAGCCAATACTTCAATACAACATTTATCCATATTCCGTAACTTTCTAGATGCCTTCCAATCTCTACCAGAACATTGTTAAGAGTGTGCACAACTCCCAACATGTCAGCAAAGAGGTTTCATTCTAGATAAGTAGCAATGGAATGTTGTACAGTGCCATAGGCTACTTACCCATGCATATTAGGAGTATACTGTTCATTAATGCAATCATTCAAATATGCACAATACATCTCCTAAGTCTAGGAACATAAGCATAATATTATTAAACAAACAAAATAGGCAAGAAATGATAATTGAAATACTTATCTTTGTTTGTTTGTTTGGGTGGACTCCCTCTGAGTCTTTGCTTCCTAGTAGGAGCTGCTGAAGTAGCTTCTTCTACACCTTTCTTTTGTGGAATGTAGGAAGATGGTCAACTCCCTCTGAAGATCTGCATCCTTGCAAGAGCTGCTGGAGTGTGCTCCCTTTTGATCTTTGCTTCCTGGATTACCTATCCTTATATTCATCTTTGCTGACATCAATATTCTTGAACCCAGAAAAGACCTCTTCTGGTGTCTTATTGTCCAATATCTTGTGGGGAGTTCTGTTCTGCACATATACAGTTGTTCTAGTTGCTTCTGCCCATAGATGCATAGGAAGATACTGGTCATGCAACATTGCCCTTGCTGCTTCCATGATAGTTTTGTTCTTCCTTTCTGCAACTCCATTCTGTTGAGGATTATAAGGAGCAGTCAACTCCCTCTTAATCCCTGAATCACTGCAAAGCTTCTTGAAGTCATTTGAGGTGAATTCTCCACCATTGTCAGATCTGAATGTCTTGATTTTCTTGTCAGTTTGATTCTCCATCAAGGTTTTGAATTCCTTGAATTTATCAAGCACCTCATCTTTTCCCTTCAAGAAGTATACCCAAGTCTTCCTGGAGAAGTCATCAATGAATGATACATAGTAAACATACCCACTCAGGGAGCTGGATGACATAGGGCCACATACATCTGAGTGGATGATTTCCAGGATGTCTTTTGCCTTGCTTTCACTGCTTGGGAAAGCCTTCTTAATGTTCTTACCTTTTGCACATCCTTTGCAAACACCTTCATGTTTGGTCTTGATTTCAGGAAGACCCTCTACTGCCTTGCTTGCAATTGGAAGTTCCCTATAGTGCATATGAGCAAGTCTTCTATGCCAAAGTTCACTTGGCTCCATGGATTCATGTACCATGGCATGTTCAGGTTGTCCCTTCAATTTATACAAGCCTCCCTCTTGCTCTCCAATCACTACTGCATCATCTATGGTCTTTCCCTTTGGCCACATTAGGACTTGGCCATCCACAAATGCAACCCTCATACCTTTTGCATCCAATGGAGATGGAGAGTAAGTTCTTCTTGAGCCCAGGTACATAAAGTACTTCTTTCATCTTCAATGATTTTCCAGAATCTAGGTTGTAGGAGGCTTCACCACTTCCTTTGATTGGGTATTGATAATCATCCCCAAGTTTCACCTTATGGGGTGACTCATGTTCAGATAGGTTCACAAAGGATTCTTTAAACCCAGTCATGTGTTTGGAAGCCCCACTATCAATCAACCAATCATTACATCCATGGGAGATGGTACCTGTAAGAGCAGAGATCAGAACATACTCTTCTTCACTTGATGAGACATCATCACTATCACTTTCTGCCCTAGCCTTCTTCTTTGGGGGTTCATCATCTTCGGCAGCATGAGCATGAAATATTCTTTTGCTTCCTTTCTTCTTCTTACTGAAGTTGTTGTTATTATCCCTTTTGTTCTTGGGACAATCTGAAGCATAGTGACCCTTTTCATTGCATGTAAAGCATCTTAGGTCCTTCTTACTCCTTTGATGAGATCTTTTGTGGTGAGAGTGATCCTTCTTGGTTTTGCTTCTTTTGGTGTGAGCTGCAAGGGCTTGATCTTATCCTCCCATCTTTTCCTCACGAGCTATAAGCCTAGCTTCTTCTTGAGAGCATTCTTCCCTCAGTCTGTTGAAGGAGATCAACTTCTTCCTTGCATAAATTCCTTGAATAAAAGAATCCCATGACCTGGGTAGGCCATTTAGAGTGGTCATCACCACTTCGCCATTCTCCACCATTTCATCCACTGCTTCTAGTTGTTCATTGATCTGGGAGACCCTTGAAAAATAAGATTGAATGGTTTCTCCATTCTGAAACTTTACTGCTTTCAATTGGTTCCGCAGGGTCATCTTCTGATTTATGTTCTTTCCTTCAAATAGCTTGGTCAAGGATTCAAACATCTCCTTGGGTGTCTTGAGAGAAGACACATGGGGTATGAGATGGTCTTTGATAGAATCAGCAATGATTCTCTTTGCCTTGACCGAGTTCTTCTTGTGCAATGCCTTGGCCTCTTCATCCTCTGGGATAGGGATGTCTTCTTTCACATATGAGTCCAACTCATTTTCTTCCAGGATTAATCCAATCCTATACTTCCAGGCTCGGAAGTTATCAGCCCCTTCAAGCTTATCCTCAAGCTTAGTGTGGAGAGACATCTTTAAGAGTACTTCAAATGGAAATAGAAAAGATTTAGGACTTACCACTTGAAGTGCTGAAAACTGGATCTGGTCCCGGATTAGGGTTTGTCAGAGAAACCCTAAAAATTCAAAATGTGAATTTCAAAATTCTGAAAGGATAGAAAGATGCGCCTTGGAGAGCTGATCAGCCTAGTACATTCAGAATTTGAGATCAGCAAAGTCTTGCCTTTCAAAATTGCCTTTTTGTCCTCCGGGTTCACTAGGGAGAGCCCTGAATTAGGGTTTGAGTTTCCCGGAGATCTACCCAGCCAAAAATCTTGATCCAAAGCTCTAACCTTTGATTTTGGCAAGGAGCTTCCAGCTGTGCCTTCCGTTTCCAGAAATTCCTATTTTTGTGGAAACCCTAATTTTTAGGGCCAAATCGAAAAATGCTCGGAATTGAATTCTGATCGGACAGATAGATGCGCCTTGATGAGTAGATCCAATCTACTATACTGAATTTCAAAAATCTGTGGAGAGAAACCCAATAAACAAGGAATACAAGCTTCCGTTACTGCAAAATGTCTTCTTCTCAGTTAAGCTCTGATACCATGTTAAATTTTTAGTATTAAATCACAATACTATAGGATCTTTGCTGAGAGAATAACATCTACAGTATATCAATGCATGACAATCATAATATGACAAGCATTACAAGCATCACAAGAATCAAAAGTATAGAGACAAGAGACATAGAGTTTCCGTGGGGAAAACCCTAAGGTGAAAAACCCCACAACTTCCTCAGAGATAGAGAGAGCAATGGCTCAACCAAAATACAACCAAATAACACTGAGATAGTCTCCTAGCAGATGATCCTCCTCCTCCTCACTAGTGCGCCACTTTTCAGAGAGAGAGATAGTTACTTTTTCGAGTGAGTAAAATAGAGATCTCCTATCTCTATTTATACTCACCTTTTTGCCCAGTGACCTACTAGGGCCGACTTGTCTACTTAGATACACCCACATTATATTATATATTAATCAGGGCCGACCCCATAAGGTGGTCTAATAACCCATCGACAAGTACACACACTCGCGACACTTGTCAATCCACATGACGACACTTCCTTATAGAGGAATAACACATCTCTTATAAGGGTACAATAAATATATATATATAATATACAGATGAAATACATTCCGAAGTTACATATACATCAACAATTTTACCATTTTCCCAAACTATTACTATCTTTGAGTCCCCAAATAGCTGAATAGGATGCATAATATGAAAGATATATATGAGAATTTTGTTAACTAATATTTTTTAAAAATTCAATTTAGGATGCATCAAATATTTTTACAATGACTAAATCAATGTTGTTTTAAGTTAAATATTTTTTTAAATATAAGGTTTACATGCTGCAATAAAAGTAATTTTATGACATATATATATGTTTAAATCAAATCTATTCTACATTTATAAGTGGAAATGATTTGCTCCATGATAGTCTAATATAAGGCGGTGAACTCTTATGTAATAATTGCATCAGTGATTCATAATGCCATATTGTGTTATTGTGTATATATTTCTCATGTGTCTATTTATCTTTTTTGATATGGTATTAGAGAGAGTGTGATTGTAGGACTAGTCATGTAGGCAATAGATTTTTTTTTCTTTTTTCTTGAAAAGATAAGAATGCTCTTCTCTTGCATTGAACAATGATCTAGATAATCAAAAGGGCTTGATAGAAAGAGTAGATTATCACAAAATGTTTTCAAGGAGTTGTGTAGTCAAGATAGTGGCCATTGAATGTTAACGAGTGTTTTGAAAGGATCACAAGGGGCATAAAAATGATTACAACTAAGATATTGTTATGGTAGTCTCTATTCCTATAGTTGAAGATTTTTCAATGATTTTCTACTAGTTAAATTTATGTTCAACAATTTTTTTTGTAGTTTTTATTAGTATTTTTCAATAGGAAGATATAGAGTTTCATCATTTAGTATATATAGGGTATTAATATATGTTTCATTTTTAAACTTGTAATGTCGGAAACAATACTTTTGATTAACTATAAAATTTAGTATTTTAACTTTTTTTAATTGATAATTTTCTTGTCATTTCAAATCTTATATTTAAAATATGTAAAAATATAAAATAAGTTTTAACCTCTAAAGAAGTTTTAAACTATAAATAAATTTTTGAATATTTATATGAATTATTTGTTCTTGTATGGTCTAATATATTATTTCATTATGAATCGCATCATAATTTCTTTGGTTTTTATTTGTTAGAGTGGTGAAATTATTTATGATTTTTTTGTTTGTTTGTTTGTGTAATATGCAAGTTTCAAAAAAGTTGTAATTTATCTCTTGAAGAAAAGAAAAAATTCCAATTTAGGGGTTGATTTTAAAGTTTTTGTAAACAAGAGTATGGGATGTTTAGGCCATGGCTCTATTTTTTAACAACAAAAAAAATTCGTGTATACTGGTATCAACACTTTTCTATTTGGGGGTGTTTTTGGTGTTTTTTTTGCAAAAATCAACGTTTTTATGTTTAGAGTTCTTGTTCATAGTATATAGTTCTCGTTTCATAGTATAATTGGTTGATCCTGCATGTAAACAATTTGGGGGAGTATGTCAACAAGGATGTCCAACATTTAAGTGCAAAATAAAGCACTGAGTTGCATCATACATTTCCATATAGTTTGCAACAAAATGGAGTTACAAAATGAAAAAACATATCCTTGAAGGATATGGAAACATGCATGCTACAGTCCAAGTCCATTGCTCCAAACATTTGGGCTAAAGCCATCAATTTTTTAGCCTACATTAGAACCAAGTTCCCCATTGATAATCCTCATCCATGGAAGCTTCCCAATGTGGATTAACATAAATTTCTACGTGAGATTGATCATCTGTAGAAAAAACCATAAATTGAAGCATAAGAATTGATTTACCATGGGGAACTTGGTTCTAATGTAGGCTAAAAAATTGATGGCTTTAAAAATTTTATCCTTAAATTTAAAATTTTAGTGGATTAAATTTAGAAATTAGGCTTTGTAGGATTAGAATTTTTAAAATATTAGAAACGTTTTTTGTCAGTGCTCCGGCAAAGCACGGGAGGCATCGTTTCATGGTGCATGATTTACAAGTTGGACCATCCATGGTGTGTTAGGGTATCATATTGTTGTCGGTGCATACATATCCTAAGTTTGCACCATAAATATGGTGCCAAAGTCGATTTATTCGTATTCAAATAACTGCACTGGCACTCACTGATGCATCCAACTACCCCTGCGTCAGCCAATGCACCACACACTATGCACCCTATGAAGCACCGCTAACGCTAACAATAACGACACCATGAACAATATATTTTGATTAAAACTTAAAACTTGATGGTGTGTTAGATTCATACAAATGCATCATTTAAATCCCTCCAAAAATGGTGTGTTTGTATTCAAAAACACGCACCATTCATCCGCAATGCATCTATTTAGATAAGGTGCACCATCAATGAACACCTCCATAAACTATATACGTTGCACCACCATACATCGGTGCATATATAGAGATAAGGTGCACCATATACCACCACAATAGTGGTAAGTGCACCTTTTTCAGTGCATCTAGATATATCAGACGTATCTCATATAGATTTGAAATAAAAACATGAATTTATTTTTGGCGCATCGTGTTGCACATTGTTCATAGTGCATTCCCACATGCACCATTAGTGGTGCACTCCTCTAGATGTGGAGCATCGCTAACACATAAACATAACCAAATAAGAAATTAGCCACCGGTTTGTTTTGTTTGAGCACCATGGCGATGCTAGGTTGATGGTGCTTGTTGTTAAAACTAATGCACTGATGCATTCATTTAGATTCATTGAACCAAAAAGACATTTTCATTTTTAAAAAAACTTAAAACTTGACGGTGCGTCAAATTCATACACAGGCACCATTTAACTGGCTTGAAAAGAGGTGTGGTTGTATTCAAAACCACGTACTAGTCATTAGTGGTGCATCGATATAGCTAAGGGCATCATCCACATGTGCTTCCATAAACCATACATCGTACACCACCATGCAATCGGTGCATCTATAGAGATAAGGCACTTTGTAAACCACCATAACAATGTGTTGTATGGCGCACTAGTACCAATGCGTCTCTATACACTACACACACCGAACACACATTTCTCCTTGAAATAGTAGAAATCATTGATGTGTTATTATGCGCAACATAAAAAGTTTATTGTTGCACATTTACCAGTGCATCTGGATATCTCAAATGCACAAGCTATAAATTTGCAATTAAAAACTAGAATGATTGTTCGTTTCATCATGTTGAGCACCAAGAATAGTGTGTTCTAGCATGCGCCATTAGCAGTGTGTTCCTCTAGATGTGGAGCACCACTAATGCAAAAAATAATAATAAGGAATTAGCCCCCAGTGCATTTTGTTTGGGAACTATGGCAGTGTTAGGTTTACGATCCTCTCGGTTAAACATGGAAGCACCAATAGCAGTGATTTAAGAGAAACAAATAGCACCATTAGCAATGTGCCTTATTTAATTTTTCAACACTGCATATAACAAAAATTTGGCCCCAAAAAAATTTAAAATTTTATAATAAGTATTTCATGTATAGATTTTGTACATATTTTTTATTTTACTAACATAATTAATGATGAAATTTGTATGTAAATCAAATACATGCACCATAGCGACCTTAGTTTTATTCTTATGATGTCATTCTAGTATGCCAGATGAGAGAGAGGGAGAGGGACTTTGTTCCTCATCCTATTTATGACGGCACTTGTCATTTATTATTTCAGGTTGGCCTCCTCGAGTTCTATGAATAGACTAATCCACTCAAGGGATAGACTAAGCTATTGGCACAATTGATCCGTTGATGGGATCATGGTAGGTAGGCCTTCAAGGTTGGTCTGAATATTTGGCACCAACCCACATAGGTGGATTTGTACTTTATTATAGGTTTATCTAGGAAGGGGGAGGAATTTCCCCATTTTACCGATCTACCATATAGTGTTGTAGCTAAAACTCAATTGAGGTATTTCCATTGATTCATCAGTGATGATATTACTCATCCCAGTGAATTCTAGGTGAGTCAGGACCAATTGAGGTTACATGTAGTTCATTCAAACGAGGAAAGGTGCCTGAGCCTTTTTGTTACCATGATATTGCATTGTCTCACTGGTGGGAATCACATTATTTTTTCTATGCTGTATTATATGGATAGTTTATTGCAAACACTCGAGATGATCAGGTGGGAAACTATTTTTCAATGATATGTTTCATAGCTTTATACCACTATCCTAGCCATGTGCAGGGAAGATAGTTTTTCCCCTTTGCTTCAAATTTATTCACTCTATTTTTTGACAGGTTTCAAGTGACTTGACCCACATTTGGGCCTACATATGTTCGTTTTTCCATATAGACCTATGACTGATGTGTGCATGTGCATCTAGGGCCAGGGGTTTCCCAAGAGAGGACATCACGAGATAATATGTAGGGTTCCTAGTGCAGATTTTTTGGTGATGTTGCATAGTCAAGATCAACAAGGAGTCATTTATTGTGTACAATATACATATGTAGGGATTGAATGGAAAGGCTATTCAAATATTCAATTTATGTAGGACAAGAAATTGGAAATGAGAGGTAATATATATGATTGTTATATTTTGATTACTGTAGTTGCATATATTTTATCTTATTTGATGTACATATAATTGATTATAATATTTTTTTAAATTGTATAATTATTGTTGTCCACTATTTTTCATATATTGGCATGTTTTTCAAGGATGATCCACCACAATATGATGTGTACATGGATAAGGATTATGATCCAGATCCTAACTACAAACCTGGTATGGAGAATCACAGGTCAGGTCCCATATTTCACCGTGTGTCATGTCATCTATGTCACTTGATGGATAAGCACATGTGGAGGCTATACAACAATGAGATATCATGCAAGACCCCCATATATCTCCCATATGGTCCACCATTCACAAATATATCATGATATTGATGCATCATATTTTCATTTCCCTCAAGCTCATTGACGACTTTAGGGCATGTATTCTTGATCCATCTTCTGATGACAATTCTCCTCCATTCCTCGATCCATTATTTTTTGTACCATCTAGAGTCTCACATGATTCTACCTCTTGTTGGTACGTGGAAGGCTTGCGTTTCATCATAAATTTCACCAAAAAAAAAACAAGACAATGATCATTTGGCATCATCTGCAAGTAAGTGAAGTCTCACCCAAGGTATCTAGGGGAATTGCAGGAACCAAGCTTCCGCAGTGCTGAAGGGATGTGAACTTTCATATAACATATCTACCATTCATTCAATTATCATATCTATCATTCATTCATTTGCTGCACAATATAATATTTCTTACTCATGGGAATAGATAACACATTCACAATAGCAACATAACATAGGATCCATATGTGCATCAGACATAATCAATCGCCACATTCAATACACGTGTAAATTATTTAAAACCGGGGTACTTATTCTCATTATCAGTGGGACAATGCTACATAACTTGTGCAATACACATCAATACTCTGTTATAGTATTCAACCAACTAGCATTACAACAGAACAACGACTCATAGAAAAAAAGAAACTAACCCATAACCACAAACCAATCATAAACTAACTCCAAAACCCTTAGATATCCTACATATTTATACATCACAACATGGGATGTGCCTATTACAAAGTAGACAAAACACCTAACTAGCTTCTCACTAAATTCCACCTTCTGTGCAGTTTTGGTCCAATTTTTTAGTTCTCCCATAGTCCATGTATGTGTGTGACTTCCAAGATAGATCCAAAACCCGCTCCAATAGGCCCCCAACACTCACCTGTTTCTCATCCCGAGCAACTTTAGCTACTACGCAGACTTCTTTGGGCTAAAATTATTCAGTGCGGTAGCTTAAGTACTACTGCATAACACCTTTTGAACCAGAGTTATTACTCTCTGGTATAAGCAGAGTTCTAACCATCACTCATATTGACAAAAATTTTGTCCCACCTCTGAGACACGGCTCAAAGTCCTGGATCTTGGCCTTCACATTATCAATGTTGTTCGAGCTTGCAACCTTCAGTACTCCCATCTTGCCAACCTGTTGGTCAATATTACCTTGGATGATCCATCTTTTGCTGTTTATAGATACCCTTCTTGCTCTTTAGGTTTCTCTCTATGTTGTCACTTCTTCTTTTGGTGGAACCATGGCTCTCTACGTTGCAGTTTATTCGACTATTGGTTTATTGTGACTCTGCTTTCTATACCATCGACCTATTTTTACCACCCGACACCTCGGTTCTGCATCTCTACAGTCTATGCCCAATATTGTAGCATCTACCCTCAACATAACAAAAAGAAGATTAATTACTCGGGTTTTCCTTCCACTTCCTTCTGTATAGGCAATCCCAACGTACTTCACATTATCTTGTCACGATTTCCTTATTATTCCTATCCACACTTCAGGATTTGATGGTGATCCAGTATCCTTTCAAAACTTTGTTCGTCGATTTCCATCATGATTTCCACATGTGTTATCTGACGCACATCACTTCAAGCCTTCTACTGCATTTCTTCCATAGCCTCCATCATATTCTGAAATGTGTCCTTAGCCTTCATAACTTGCTACTTTGATTGAGTTTCGTGTTCTACAATTCCTTGCACTATCTGCGCAGTGAGTGGTACTTGCAATTGTTGCTTCGTTCCAGTGATTGTCTACTTTATCACTTCTTGGACTGCAGCAAGGTCCCGTGTCACTATGTATGCTTCCTCCTACAATATCTCCAAATTTTGCACAATGCTTTTCTACTCTACCCATAGTTGTCTAATCTCTTGTTTCTATTTCCTATTTTCAACCAATGCAACTACTCTCTCTATCGTTGGAAGAGTGTTCATTGTCTCTTTCATTTTATGTTCCTTCCCTTCCATATCAGGTATCTTATACTCTATTGTTTCCAACTTTGTATCCTCTAATAATTAAGTGCAGATCTGCATAAGTTTATCACACAACTTTGCACACTTATCCTATAAGATCTTGATGTTCTCTACTAGGCAAGTTGCACTAACTGTCTAATCCCTTTCCTACCTTTTCTCTAGTGGTGTACTTGGTTTTACCCTTGTTTCCACGTCCACAATATTTTCCTGAAACCCTTTAATTGCTTCACTTATATTCATGATTTTTTCTTCAAACAGGAAATATTACTCCAATTGGTCCTCCGGAATTGTGTTATATAGCTTTTCTAGTGCTTGCTGCAAATTTTCATTTTCTAGAACCGCCTCTTCTTTTCTCCTCTACTTCTTCTTTCTCCTTCTCTGCTTCTTGTTTCTCCTTGCACAACTTCTCATTTTCTTGTTGTAGTGCCATATTTTCTATCATCCCATCAACCTTTGTTGCTAAATTCATGGTTGTGTGCAACTGAATATCCCTTGCTACTCCTATCTGCAAAGTGTACAACACTTCTTTCGGTATTTCTAACAAAATCAAGTTAAATGAACTTATCATTACTGTTCTTTCTTTCAGTTTCGTTGTAGGGAACTCATGGGATCCTGACATTATCTTCATAGTTCTTTGTGTTGTTGATGCAACTAATGGATGAGGAGCCATATCCCTTGGTTCCTCATTCCTTGTGCACTCCTCTCTTGATATTCTATGTGTAATGTTTTCTGCTTCTAATTCCTGACACGATGCAGTTAACTGCTCCTACATGCTTGTCTGCATCTCATCTTACTTCTTTACTACTACTTCCCATGCTTCCTCTTCCGCTTCCCTAAATTTTTCTCCTATTTTTTCCAAGTCATATTTTGTGAGCGAGTGGATAACTATATATTTTACTACCTTCCTCGTATTCCTTTGTATGGAAGGGAATTCCTCGGTCTATTCCTTTCTCTCTTCACCCACCTCTAGTGTAGTTTCTTACGTAGTGTTGACTGCGTTATTTCCTTGTTCTTGTTCACTATCTTGTTGGTCATCTTCTATGTTATCTTCATCTCTATTTGGTTCTTCCTCCAAATCCTTGCCATGCACCTCATATTGCTTCTACTTCTCTTCCTCTATGAGTGGGGCTCTCCACTCATCATCCCAGTCGTTCACAATTGCACCGGTATCTTCCTCCATTATCCTAAAAAGTTTTGGAAACCATCATTTTTTCAGATCTCTTTTGGCCTGAATATACATGTGGTGCATCCCTACCCTAAAACATGCAATTCCCTTGTACATGTCCATTACATATGGCTTCATGCATGGCATTTTCCTACTGCTATGTTGAATGGCGTCGTTGTAGATAAAGAATGTCACATAGTTTTCATTTTGCCTCATCTTGAGCTTAATAACCCATAGATTAGCATACTTAGCTGCCAAACATGGTTTATGCACAACTTCCAAGAACTTTGAATCATCTGGATCCCTCCATGAACCCAAGGCAATCAATATCAACAGCCATGCATAATGGAATGGTTTCTCATTTTCTTATGCTTCTTTGCAATCCTCCATAATATAATTGCTAGGAATGTCACCCAATTCAGTTGTATGCCTTCCGCACATTTTTATGTTACTTCTATGATCCCTACTACAACCTGATCCTTACAACTCTTCTTGAATAACTTGCAAGCCAATACTTGTGTTTCAAACTTTACTACGTCATAGTTAATACTCGCCGCATCCAATCCCCATTGTCCTATGTGGGTAGCAAACTTATCATTCATCCTTTCAGCTAGCCATTTGTCTTTCTTTTCTTTCTTAAATAGTAGCACTGGATCCTCCCCTATTGTTAATATCCCTATTATTTCTGGAATCAACTTGTTAGGCCTATTATCCCTATTGTCAATCAACTTGTTGTCATTTCATATTGTTGTATCCAACCATAGGAATCCCCTGTGTACACGACTTAGCAGCAATTGTACATATTTATTCACTTCTAGACTTCTTCCAAAGTGTGGAATTTCTAGCAACTTCAACATGCCTGCTCATTGTAACCCCATTTCCCATTGGTGTGGATCGAATGAGATAGTCATTGAATCTATACTACTTCTCTGCCTCAAATAGTTTTCCTTTTCCAACTCTAGGAACTGATCCGTAATGGCGATTTTTTGTTTTGCATACTTCAATTTCTTTATTCCCCCCAAGAGGGTTCCCTAGACCAGCACTCCCTTCAGAATTTATGGTGTGTCCATGGGATACCTCGACTACTTCTCCAAATTCATTGGTTTTGCATCCATTTTTCCCAAGGCTTCATAGTCCCTTCAATAGCATGTTGATGTGGAGGTTTATTCCCCCTTCCCTTATCTTGATCCTAACATGGTTTCTACCGATACTTATTCTTATATTACCACTAAAGCATTCTTCATGCAAGCCTTTCTCAGAACTGGTACTACTACTTTTGGGGCCATCCTTCTACAGGGCAATAGCTACACTCAAGTTGGTTCTACACTACTTTCCTTTGCTCTAACTGTTCTCAACTTATGGCCGACACTCATTATTTTACTTATGGTTTTAACTCCCTTCCTCAGATTTTTTCCACCTTCATGCTCATTTTTGCATTCAATGCTTACCTAGGTGCATGTGCCCATGCCCGGATTCAGTCTATATTTCCTTAGTACTTCATTTCTTATATGAATCATGTCGAAAATACTCTACATTTATTATTCCATGTCCCATCCCTAATGGGACCATGGTCACACCACTAACCCATTCAATTCCCATGGGTTCTAGTGGAAAAAATAAATAAATTAATAAGGGAGTTAATTTTGACCAAAGTTACTCTATGTAATTAAATAAAATTATGGTCGACCAAAATTTTGTTTTATTTAATATATCTAATAATTGCTTTATGCGTTGTAATTGGTTTAGGTGGGCCAAGAGGGAACATAGAAGGATGGATAAGGCTATGTGATTTGTATCACTCAAGAAATTTGGAAACAACATCTAAAAGCAGTCAAGGCATCCTAAAAGCAAGAATTTGGCAAAAGGAGCTAAAAGAAGGAAAAGAAACACAGAGCATTGTTGGGCTCCTGAATTATCTTTTATAATGATGTTATTTATATTAATTTCCCATGCTATCTACCATAATTTAGTAAATCTATTTTCGATGAGGCTATCTTTACTTTATTTTATTAATGAAAATCCTTAAACGTAAAGAAATCCTAACCTACTTCTTTTTGATGTATTATGGTCCATACAACCCTCATTTCGGTACTTCATTTGACCTTTCATTCAACCCTTCTTCCAGACATGAGTTCCGCACTAAGTTTGATTGCATGTTTCTTATTGAGTTACTGATTTGATTTATCTTTGTCTTCTACTTCTCGTTGGTCCTGCATGTGAAAATCAAAACCAAGATTAAAACAAATAAAAATTAATGGAATATTAAAAAAGAGATTATTATTAATCTTTTTAAAACAAAATTTGTTTAAATCTAAAATAAAAGGAAATTAGTATAAAACAAATTTGAAAACATCCACAAAATAATATTTAAAGTGGAAATGTATTAAAGTATGGCAATTACATGTTAAAAAACCCATATCCGTTGAAAACATAAAACCATTTATAAATGTCATTTCATGTTCCATTTTATAATCATATTACCATTTCATATTTGTGTTAAACTAATGAGCTTTCTCTTACATGTAGGCCATGAAGCAATGCACGCATGGAGAATTAATGCACGAGAATATTTTGCAGCGCACTCACGTGAAGAATGGATGATGTTGTATTCAATAGATAAAGGCATGATTCACCAACAATTCCAGGAATCTAGGAACCCATCAATCCAACGCATCAGTCAATAAACAACCCAACAGAAATTTAGCCCAGAATTCGGACTTATGAACTAATTTCAGTTACAGGTCATCTGGATGCCCATACGAACCGTCATTCTCATCTAGACACCCATTCAGACCGTCATTTTCACTCGGACGCCCATTCGGACCTTCATTCGTTCAAATATTATGCCCAGAAAACGTGTTTTTAACAGACAACCGAATTTTGGGTTGGATTTGCAGGCAAATAGAGGCAAAACGGAAAATTCCGTCACATGGGTTTGGTGAAGAATAGGCCCATTTAGGTTCATGTTGGAATTTTGTGGAAATTTGAAGCCATTTGGGAGCAGTTTGTGGTTCCTTGAAATGGACTTGCCCAGAAAAAGTCAAAACGTGGTTGGCCATTTTTCTAAGTTTGTTCCTGTTTTGATGGGTTGTTTCTGCAGCAGTAAAGACCTTCTATTTTTAGTGAGGTCGACCACTGAAAGGTTCAACCTGCTCTCCTTTGTAAAAAACTATATAAACACACCTAGGGTTGTGAAGAATAAACATAAAAAACGTTTTTGTAAATTTTGCTTCCGATATAATACAAAAGCTCTGCTCGGCTGTTAGTTTCGTTTCCATATTAGCGTAGATATCCTTTGTTTTTGAGAAGGGCCCCTCAACAACCAGAGGTTTCACTTGTGCATATTCAGCAATTTATTTTTATTTGCATATAAGTAATTGTGATTTCCAATGTTTATAATTGTGTTTTCCTGTAGGTGATGGTTAAATGACCGGTCATGCGTACGTCCTTTTAGCTTGTCTTTTAGTTTTTCATTTGCAATTAGATAGAATTCGAATTATTTCAGTATTTCAAGCTTAGTTTATTTTTATTTTCTGTAAGTAAGAGAGAGATAACATTCTATTAATAAAGTACAGATATTACATCAATTTACAAAATCCCGAGAAAGGTCCAGGACCTGCAAAAACCCATCCCTGTGGGGAGAATGGGAACCCAAAAAACCACATACACCAAAGTCAGGAACCAACTTTACAGTTTTACAGAAATAATCAATAGTAACCAAAGACCTCAAAGGGTCGATAAACCATCCTATTCTTATCATCATTACTAGACATCGAAACAGACCAAAAAGGTGACTGAACCATACTAGACAGAGCTATTCTAGGAACCGAAAAGGATCGGGCTAAAACGAGCCACACCCGCATGAAACCAAAAATCCACACTAGACAAAAAATGAAAAAACCATGAAGTTGACCAACCTATTACTCATGGCTAGAAGTCTCAGGGACTTCCCAACTGGCAACCTGCGGAGGATGAATGTTGAGATCTTCCATTAGCGCTTCCAAAGACTTGGTATTTTCCCTTTCAATTTGTTGATTTTCTTTCATACCTGCAATAAACTCTTTCATATTTCGGGCAATGTTCTCTCTGATTTGAAGTTCCCGAGCAAGGATAATTCGACAGGCCCAAAAGGGGCTCGCCGAAATCTGGTGACCCAGCCGAGACTCCACTTCTTCCAGCAATGCGATCTCCATGAAATCTATCTGGTTGCCAATGTCAGTCGGTGTTTCCTCAAGATAAAAGTTGGCCCAATCAAAACGTTGGGGATTGGCATTCAAATAGGGAGAGGAATGTGAAGAAGAGGCTTCATCTAGATGTCTCCCCCTTTCCCCCATATTTCTACTACTCCCACGATGACTTCTCATCCTGATCCGGGGATGCATAATTCTCAGAGAATTGGAATCGGACACCATCGAGACTCTACCTATCATGTGGATCCAGTTATTCCACCTGATACCCTCCAAACTACAGCTTAAAAACACAAAAAGGCATTTATTTTGCGAAATGTAACTCTTCTTGTTGTAATCAATGATAGATTTATAGACTTTGATCTTGTGGCAAGGGTTGGGAAGAATACCCTGCCATAAATTCTCATAATTGCGCGAATGAACCATTCTATACTGGCATCTGATCTCACCATCTCGAAGTATGATGAATCTGCAAATTTTGCTGCTAACCTTCCTTTTGTCATGGCTGGAGTAATAACTACCTCCATCACTATAAACTTCATGACCTCCATCACTCATGTTTGAATGATTAATCATATAGTTCGGGTTCTTAGGTGAAATACCAAGACAAGACCTGATATGCTTGATAAATAAGGCTCGATGCTCCGCCACCTTTTCTACCTTAAGTTGAAAGGACATGAGTTGGGTACGTTTCATCAGGATATGAGCTCAAGTGTGACACGCGTCTGATTACCTTCCATATTTGTCCTTGCAAACCCAGGTCCATGTAATTCATGGTACTCCGGCCAAGTGGTATGATGTTTAGAATTTAGATCAATGGTTGCGATCAATTTGCATCTATCGCATGCCATGCGATTTTCCATCTCGTTCAAGGTGCCAGCTTTGAAAGTTGCACTTACCTTAACCCCTAAGTTAGCCAATTCATCAGCTAGCTTATTTCCTTTGCGATGGACATGAATGAAGTTGATAGCCAGAGAGGTGCTGAGTATGGTTTGGAGCTCCATCAGCCTACCTTCCCATCTCCAATTTAGAGAAACCTTTGATATCACCGCACCTCTTTGAATGCGGCTCACAATGGAAATAAGGATGTTGGAATCCCCCTCCACCATAAGAGGTACCCAACTTTTTCGAATGGCCCATTTGATGTTGCTTACCATGCCTTCAAGTTCAGCAACGTTGTTTGTGGTTTCCCCCAAGTTACCCCAAAAAATGCCTACAACCAGGCCCTGGGCGTCTCTAATGGCTCCACCATATCCTGTAGGTCCCGGATTGCCTTTTCCAGCTCCGTCAAAGTTGAGCTTCCAAGTGTTTTCTGGAGGTGGTTTCCAAAAGTCCGGGCTGGAGGGAGCTACTCTGCTTTTCTACAATTCAGCGTTGCCATTTGGTATGTTATAGATACCCCAGTCATTCAAAATTACTCTTTCTTTCGGGTCTGTGTTTCCATTTTCATGAGATGGGGTTTTGGAATTTAGAGTTTCCCTATTGTTCTTTTCTAGATTCTTCTAGATAGTCTCTAGGCTTCTATGTTTTTCCTCAAAAATTCTCTGGTTTCTTTTCTTCCATATCTCCCAAACCACGAAACCTAGAAACATTTCCCATATTCTGTTAAGATGTTCATTTTTGAAGGGTGATGTCTGCCAGTTGGCCAGTGTCAGGTCCGGATGGCTGAGGACTCTAGACGTTTTCCTGAATCTTTCTTCCCCCTTGTTCCAGAGGGAGGAGGCCAATGAGCATTCATCCAGAAGATGGTTAATGGTTTCATTCTCAGAGGTACACATATTGCACCGGGACGGTCCGTAAAAACCCTTTTTGAGAAGGTTATCCCACATCAAGATTCGTTTATGAATAAGAAGCCAACTAAAGGTGGCGATTTTGGGCCAGTGGTTCGTCTCCTATACTTTCTTCCACTTGTCTTCCCTAGGTAACCTATCATGAGCATTCAGGTAGCCAACCGCTTCAACAATATTGAAGTTTCCTGAGTTTGTGTAACCCTATCTGATTTTATTCGGTCTAGTGGCCTAGGGTATTTGATGTTTGGTGATTTCCTCATAGAAATTGTCAATATTTTCATCAAGGATTAGGTTTTTCCACCATTGAATTGATTTCCATTGTATGAATTGTTGTTCCTCCTGTCCTGTTTCCCAAAAGTCCTTGACTTTCTCCCAAGGGCTACTCCATAAGAATAAGACCAACTCTTGATTGTCTTTCCCATCCGAGAATTTTGGACTTTGTTTCCAGGCATCATGCAGAAAAGATGCAGAGTTTCCATCTCTTACTTCCTAGAAGCTGTGATTTTTTACTAGGTCCCGGTTTTCTTGGGCCAACTGCCAAATGGTAGAACCGGGTTTATTTTTGCCGAATCTAATCAGATCTTGTTTAGGCCATCTAGGGGCATACTTCTTGTGCCAAAGTTTTTCCCAGGGTTCCTCCTTGTGGGTGATCTAGTGCCACTAGATTTTAGCTTCTAGTACTTTATTAATGCAGACCGAGTCCCGTAGGCTCAGACCCCCCACTCGTTTCAGAGTGCAGAGAGTCTCACAGTTCACCAAAGCCCATTTCCTCTGTTCGAGGGTACCGCCCCACAAAACGTCCCTCTATAGATTCTATATTTTATTCAGGACAGCTTTGGGTGCTGCCAGCACTGAGAATAGATAGACCGGCATGGCTTGTAACACTGATTTGACCAGAATGAGACGGCTTGGGAAGTTCAAGGCCCGGAATGTCCATAATTCAAGTTTTGATTTGAGTTTGTCCAAGAGCTCTTTCCAGGAAATTTGATGTATGATGGATTCAAACAAAGGTGCCCCTAGATACTTCGACAGAAGTAGTCCCTCAGAGAATTCCAAAATACGTAGGATATTTCTATGGTGGATTCTGGGGGTGTTGAAAAAATACACCTTTGATTTTTCTTTATTGATTTCAAGACCACTGCCCTTGAGAAAAGTGTTGAGAATTTCCTTTATGTTTCTGGCCTCCTGAACCAAGGAAGGTCCCATCATCATCGTATCATCCACAAACTGCTGGTGGGTTTGAGGGATTAGTCCTTCCCCCAACTCCATCCCCTGAATATCATTGTTCACTTGGGCTTCCCGTATCATTCTTCCTAGCCCTTCAGCCATAATAATGAAAAGGAAAGGGGATAGTGGGTACCCCTTTTGAATTCCTTGAGATGCAGGGAAAGGTTGTGAGGGGGTGCCATTGACCAGTATAGAGAAGAAAGGGGAAGAAACCAAACTCATAATCCAGTCAATCCATGATATACTAAAACCAAAGGATTTTAACATGTCTACTAAGAACGTCCAGTTAAGTTTGTCATAGGATTTTGATAAATCAAGTTTTAGGAGCATACTTGGGATTTTCTCTATTTTGAGAGAATGAATTGCTTCATGAACTAGAATAATGCCATCAGTAATTTGACGTCCTTCCACAAACCTATCCTGCTCAGGAGAAATAATTAAAGGAAGGAGAGCTTGAAGTCGATTTGCAATTACCTTAGAGATAATCTTGTAGATCACATTGCATAAAGCTATGGGTATGAACTTTCTAGGATCCTCCGTTCCTGTTTCCTTGGGGATGAGCATGAGAAAGGTAGCATTCAAGGCTTTGAGAATATTTCTAGATCATCTGGAATCTTCTACAATGGCCAGCACTTCATCCTTCAACCAATCCCAACAAGCGTGAAACAAATTTGTGGTGAAACCATCCGGCCTAGGGGCTTTGTCATCTACCATTTTCTTGATGGCTTCATCAAGTTCCTCCATTCTTATAGTCCCCATAATGATTTTGTTGTGATCCTCCATTACTAAACTCGGGTTGTGGCTTAGAACTTTCTCTCTTTTAGCTTGTTTGTTGATATTAGGTTCATTTAGAAGGTCTTCAAAATGATCTATTGGGGTCTGTTCTAGATCAGGTTGAGTTTCCAGTATGGTTCCATCTTCCTTCTTGAGTCTAACACCACCCTGTTCCCATGCCGGTGTTGGATGGTGGCATTGTGGAAGAACTTGGTATTGCACTCGCCTTCTTTAAGCCATCGATTACAGGATTTTTGCTTCCAAAGGAGTTCTTCCTGATGGTCTTTGAGATTGAGTTCCTGCAGAAGAATTTTCTCTTGAGTTTTTAACTCTAAAGAGTACCCCTATTCCATAGCCTCCTTTTGTACTACTTGAAGTTTAAGGTCCAGGAGCTTTTTACCTTGAAAGATATTTCCAAAAATGTCCTTGTTCGATTTTTTAATTTTTCCTTTGAGGTATTTTAGTCTTTGTTGAAATTGAAACATCTTGGTTCCTGCAATCGGGTCACAAGTCTTCCGCCACTGCCCCAATTGGGCAGAGAAGTCAGGGTGCAGAAGCCAAAACTATTCAAACCTGAATGGCCTTCTGAGGTTTTCTCCTATCCTGTTCCATTCCAGGCATACTGGCCAGTGATCCGAACCAGCCGATGGTAACACAGTAGCAGTTAGATCCCCACTTCCCAACATGATGGATTCAAAGATCAGAACCCTATCTAATATGCAAGCAATGCTTCTGTCTCCTCCTTGTTTATTATTCCATGTGTACATGCCATTTGAGGTTTTGATATCAATCATAGCCAAATTTTCAATTATTTCTGAAAATTCCTCATTATTGGGGTGCAGACATTGTCTACCTCCTCGTTTCTCATCTAGGTTTCTGATTAGATTGAAATCTCCCCCTATTAGCCAGTATCTATCTCCTACTTCTTTTTTGAGATTCCTTATCGAGTTCAAGAAAGAGCTCTTTTGGTTCACCAAAGAAGGACCATATACATTGGATATGAAGCCTCTGACTCTGGTTCCTAAAATATGAAAAGCAGCTGATAAGATAAGCTTTGAGGCCATCCATTTAGACATACTACTTTAGGGTTGCAAAGAATACCTACTCCACCGTCCGCACCTACTACGTCTATTGCAACCACATTGCAATGTTTCCATACTTTATGCCCTACAACTTGGAATTCAATTTTCGAACACTTAGTTTCTTGGAGAAAAATGATATCAGTTTTCTCTAACTCTCTTTTCCGATGTAGGAGTCAGATTTTTAGGATGCTCTTGCAGCCTCTTATGTTCCAAGATGTAATCCGCATATTATAACTGATTTGGATTAGATGGTTCTAAAGCCGTATCAATGGTTGGGTATTGGCCCGATGCCACCAGGTTCCTCCCAATCATCTGTATTCTCTGCATATTGCTTCGTTTACCTCTCTTTTCCCCTTTGGTTAGATTTTTCCCATCGTTTTCATTGAGAGATTCAGAGGTTACCCCCAGGGATTTACGATTCTTAGACTTCATTAACACTTTCTCAAGAAGAGAGACTTGGTGAGGTGTTATGGGACTGGGGTTTGCCACTTTGAATGCCTCCTCTAGCCCTTCCAGATCCATATCTTCGAGTTCCATTTCATCTCCTCCTTCCTCTTGCGAGGAGCCAGCATTACCTTGAGCCTCAGTCTCCTCCGATTGGATCTTGTGATCTTCTTTTTGTTCTTTATTTGTCTCTTCGTTCTTTTCCTTGGTAGAAATCACTTCATCTTCTTTTTCTCCCTCTACTAATTGCAGGATCTCATATCTATTATGAGTCATAGTATTCTTATGGATCTCCAGTCCCCCGACCTTCCTGGCTTGCCTTTTTTTTCTCATGACTTTCTTGAATCCTTCTTTATCTTTGTCATCCGGTTCAGTTTTTTCCGCTAGCTGCTTGTTCATCGGACAATCCCTGAATAGGTGCCCATGTTCATGACATCTCCTACATCGAAATGGGATCTGTTCATAATCAATAGCCTAGAACAAATCTTCATCCTCCTAGGTAAGATCTATCCTGTTGGCAAGTCTTTGGAGATATCCAGATACAGACATATACGGGCATAAGATGTGTACCTCATCTTCTTGGTTTGTTCATAGATTTTAACGAATACTCCCAGCTCATTACCAATCTCTGTTAGTATTTCTTCTTTCTAGTATTCTGAAGGCAAGGAATAGAGTCTTATCCAGACCGAGGCAATAGTTAAATTTTCTTTGTCTGGGTTGAACCGTTCTTTCCATGGCCTTATATACAGGCCCACTGAATTGAAAAAATATGGTCCATTGTCAAAGATCCATGTGCGGTCCTCTGCATTGAAGAAAATTACTGTAAAGAACCCTTTCGCTCCCAATTGGAGATCGTAGTGTCCCCGAGGCTTCCAAGTAGTATTGATCGACCATACCGAAGCTTTCTCAGCTGGCCAGATCCCTAAAAATTTACCAATGAGTGCATGGTCTTTCATGTGCTGAATATCAGTTCTGATCCTCTCTGATTTTATCAGGACTTTCGAAAATTTGAGCATCTTTGGCGTACATTGCCCTGGTTTTCTTGATTCTGTCATTGTTTGCACTGAGTTGACCTCCATACTGGTGCCTACCTTATTGACTCTAGTCCCTATTCCAGGGGCAGTATCTTGGTTTACCTGTTTTTCTTTTTCCATGTTTCCCACCGAGGTCAGGGTCACCCCATCAGTGGCTGTACTAATTTCCTTCCCGACTCGCCTTCCAAGGAGGTCCTAGAGAGACCCCACACTGTTACCAAAACTAAGAACCTTCAAGTCACAATGCAGCCTTCCTCCTCACCGACCATGCATCTTTATTTAAATCTTAGTTTATAATCAAATTTAGTTATGTTAATTTTACTGTAGCTGTAGTTAGATTTATTTACCTTTCAACTCTGTTTTACTAAGCAATAGACAATGGTTTTCTCTTTTGAATGCAAATTAGTGTAGTTGCTTCTTGTTATTTTAATTTAAATAGCTCAATTACTATCATGCTTGCACCATAGAGTAGTATGCATAAACCCAACTGGTATTAAAAACATTTAGCTTGTTTTTATTCATAGTTTATATCATTTTTGTCATTCATCCTATCTTTCATCCTGTGGTCCATCCTTTAATATTTTCTGTTGTGTTTTTACGATTAATTAGAGTTTAATGTCTCAAGTTTTCGAATTGCATTATTTCCTGTAGCTGACCAATACCTGCATATGTAGTTAGAACTTTGTTTTGAATCACATAGAGTTTTGCTTAAGCTTCATGTTCATTTTTAGTCCTTGTTCATCTCTTTAGCCTATCTTAGTGTTCCTTTGCAGCTTGCATTTGGATTTGTAGTCAATACCTTACCTCTGTTTCCTTAGCTTTCTATTTTCCTAGAACTTGTTGATTTCATTCTTAGCTTAGTCTATTTTATTTCTGTAGAAGTTGATTTTGGATTAGAATTCAGTAATCTCATTTTCAAAGGTATATTAGTTTTATGTTTTACAAACCTTTGTAGGATAACATAGGCATTGCATGCCTCCAACTTCAGAGTAGTCATTAG
Organism: Larix kaempferi; assembly: GCA_027924585.1. NCBI lineage: Eukaryota > Viridiplantae > Streptophyta > Pinopsida > Pinales > Pinaceae > Larix > Larix kaempferi. The sequence goes on along the minus strand of BSBM01000318.1, from coordinate 10,586,473 downwards.
GAGTACATGTTTTGATTTCTTGTCAATAGGTTGGATTGTTAATAACAATTCATTTTGAATGAATCTTAAGTGGCATAACTAGGGTTTTTCAAATGTTATTTCTTATGGATGAATAATCATTAGAATGTTTAAAATCACTTGTAATTGGTCACTTTTTAGCTTGCATCTCTTTCTAGAAGTTAAACTAGATTTACTCCCATTTTGTTTCTCTATTGCATTTGAAAGTCATTTTGATACATTCCCTCATATTCCTCAAGGAGAGTGGAATTAGATAACTTAGCTCAATTTTCTTATGAATCGTTCATTGTTTCTCTTAATTTTATAGTTAACTGTTAATTTGCGTTTCTTGGGTTAACTAAGTTAATTATCTTTTTCAAGATAACATAGTCCTTGTTTTAATAGTTAGTTTTACTTTGAAATTGTCTTGTAGTTAGGTTTCCGAATTTGTTTCATGGTTAGAGTTTGAACAGTCTGTTTAAGTGATTGTTGAGTAGTTTCCATTTTTTGTAAGTAGCTTGTTTTCGATTAAGTCTTGCTTCCTAGACTAGTATTTTCTTTACATCTTGCAATTTCAATTATTGTCCATAGAGTAGAGTAGTATAGCTTGATACTATTTTGATCTGTTTGATAGTTTATAACCCTTACTCAATTTATGTAGATTACCAGCTTCATGTTAGCTTAGATTAGTTCAAGCCTTCAATCCTACACATATAGTGTTTGCATCTCATAAGCTACCTTCCCGGGTTGACAATTAAGTGTTGTATTAGATAGGACATATTTTACCCAACATTTTGGCATCGCTGCCGGGGAGGTGTTAAAGGGGTTGAAGTGTAGGTAGATAGGTTTCCTTTACATTACACAGCAAGGGGGAGGGGAAACGGTAAGATGCAAAGATGACCTCACTACGGAATTTCCGTGGTGTAACAGCCTGATGCATCCACTTTAGTGGGTCGTCCCAAATCCTTGTTGTTCCTTTTTCGCAAAAGTGTTATTTCTTTTCCATTGATTTGTTTATTTATTTTTGTTAAGTTTTTTTAGTTAGAATGTTGAATTTTCCGCAATTTATTTTGCAAAGTTTAATTTCTTTTTCTGCAAGTGCTATAGGTGTGATCTATTCTTCAATTTGCAACTACTTCTTAATATTTAGTTTGAGTAAAAATTTTTTGTATTTTTTTATTCAAATCATTAAAATATATATCTATCTATTTGGGTGTTGTAAGAACCTCAGGGACTAATCCATGTGTGAGGCAGAACCTACCAATCTTTGACATGGATTCAAAGGTGCTTATTAGTATGAGAGAACTCTCTCAAATCCTAGCAGTAGCTGGGATCTCAATTTCTTCTTTTCAAGAAGAACATATATTGACAGAAGTCAAGAATTTATCTACCTCTCTAGGAATAATAGAAGAACGATAGTTCCATGAGCTACAAACGGACTCTCCTTTCCAATCTACCAAGGAAACCAGAAACTTGGAGACTACATTTGATGGAGAGAGATCTAAAATTGAAGATTTCTCCACATATCTATTGACAAATATTTCATGTACTCAAGCAATTGAACATTCAGAAGAAGAGGATCTCCATGGCATGAGGAAAGAAGGTGAGTATCAGGATTACATTGAAAGATGGTCCCAAGAGGTAATGAAGCCACAATACCCTTCTTTCCTTCGACACCTTTTGTTGCAAAAGCAAGTAAGTCGGTTGATTCTCCACATCCAAGTAATCACTGCTTTAACTTTTTCATATGTGGATATAGGTATGTTTTTCATTTTTCTTCGCACATGGTTACATTGGAAAAGTTCTTACACTTGAATAAAGACTTTTTCTTTCTTTTAGATAGCATAGGATAGTATGTATATAAATAAAAATTTGTATGTGGTTAGTTAGCTTTAGATATTCATACAACTTCAATTTCTATTTTTCTTAAAAATAAAAGAACTAAGAATAAGATCATGTTAATGACTAAACCAAAACAATCTTACATCATTATTCATTTTCATACATACATATTTATTATTATGCCAGTTACTCAAGACCAACTTTAAACATCATGGGGATTTGTCATAAATTAAGGTCTATATAAAACCTAGAGGTCACTCATACATCCTAGCTTCATTATCAGGGCTTGTTATTTAAGCATCTCTACTACATAGTAGCATAAGGGTGAATGAAATTCCTAGTTTGTGGGGAACACTACTATAACTCTATATGAAAGAGGCAAGCTTTGGGACTAGAGACACCTTTCATTCATTATCTTATGGCTCCATCCACTTCACATTAATAAACTCAACCATCTATGTCTTTGATTTGGTTATCTCACTTGCAATATCCAATATATTGAGAGAAATGTATTTATTTGGTTCAAAAAAAATTTAAATAAATTATCCTCCAACCCATATACCATCCCATCCGGTAGCACGGTTTTCAGAGCTGCTCCCCCATTTCCTCCTTCATAGGAAAATTTAATTGCCGAAAATCTATAGGGAGTGGAAACATTGGGACAAGAACCTCTGATGAAAAACGGGTTTAAGAGGTTGACCCGCCGGAGTACTAAACAAGCTTGCTGGCAATGGGTGCTGGCCTATGGTATGACTAGGTAGACCCGATGGGGTACTGAACAGGCCTGGCTGAAAGAGGGGAATCTACCTAGAAAGGATAATTTATGCAAAGTATATGGTTCTTCTATGCCTCAATGTATGGAACTGTTTGTGAGTTTAGCTAGAAAGGAGTATATATGGTTAATTTATGGTAAATGAACTTCATCTATCTACCATTTGAGAATGTTTGTAAGTTGCACTTAAGACCCTGTTGTCTAATTCATACTATACCTAGGATATCACTATCCTATAAGTGGGACCCGTAAACTTAGGAATCTAATGAACTTGAAATGTAAACTTTGTCCATAATTACTTGAATAGCAATAAACCTTTGAGAAGTGGCAAGAATGACTAGTCTCCTATAGGCTTTACAGACTATCTATACTCTCATGTTTTCTATTTTGGGAAACATGAGGAAAATCCCCCATCATAGCTTATATGTGGTCTTCGTGAGCATAAACTGATGAATTTGCATGTATTAAAGAATCTTCCTTAGGATGATATTACCTGCTGAGTGTTGTTGATATAGAGTGTTAACATAAGAGAACACAACCTTGTCTTAATTCATTCATGGTACGAGGACATTCCATACCTTTGGTCTGGGGGAGAGAGTCTCAATTTATATGGTCTTCATAAGCATGAATTATTAGTAGTTGGTGGAATTGTATGTATTAGGAAATATTAAATAATATGAAGTTGGTTTGGTCTTCTCATAACATAACATTTTTTCTAAGTTCTAGTTTTTCATACAGTAATAAAATTGGCTTAGTTTTGCTGCAAGATTACCTATAAACTATTGATGATCAAACAAGAGTTTTTGAATAAATGAAAGACCACTTCCAATTCACTCATGGCACACGGACGTGCCATACGTTTGGTCTGGGAGAGTGTTGGGCTCCAGAATTATCTTTTATAATGATGTTATTTACATTAATTTCCCATCCTATCTACCATAATTTAGTAAATCTATGTTCGATGAGGCTATCTTTACTTTATTTTATTAATGAAAATCCTTAAATGTAAAGAAATCCTAAACTACTTCTTTTTTATGTATTATGGTCCATACAACCCTCATTTCGGTACTTCATTTGACCTTTCATTCAGCCCTTCTTCTGGTCATGAGTTCTGCACTAAGTTTGATTGCATGTTTCTTATTGAGTTATTGGTTTGATTTATCTTCATCTTGTACTTCTCATTGGTCTTGCATGTGAAAATCAAAACCAAGATTACAACAAATAAAAATTAATGGAATATTAAAAAAAGAGATTATTATTAATCTTTTTAAAACAAAATTTGTTTAAATCTAAAATAAAAGGAAATTAGTATAAAACAAATTTGAAAACATCCATAAAATAAAATTTAAAGTGGAAATTTATTAAAGTATGGAAATTACATGTTAAAAACCCATATCCATTGAAAACATAAAACCATTTATAAATGTCATTTCATGTTTCATTTTATAATCATATTACCATTTCAAATTTGTTTTAAACTAACGGACTTTCTCTTATGTGCAGGTCGTGAAGCAATGCACACATGGAGAATTAATGCACGAGAATATTTTGCAGCGCACTCACGTGACGAATGGATGACACTGTATTCAATAGATTAAGGCATGATTCACCAACAATTCCAGGAATCTAGGAACCCATCAAGCCAACACATTAGTCAATAAACAACCCAGCGGAAATTCAGCCCAGAATTCGGACTTATGAACTAATTTCAGTTACAGGTCATTCGGGCGCCCATACGAACCTTCATTCTCATCCGGGCGCCCATTTAGATCGTCATTCTCATCCGGACGCCCATTCGGACCTTCATTCGTTCAAAGATTCTGCCCAGAAAACATGTTTTTAACAGACAGCATAATTTTAGGTTGGATTTGCGGGAAAACATAGGTGAAACTGAAAATTCCGACAAATGGGTTTTGTGCAGAATAGGCCCATTTAGGTCATCACGAGAAATTTTGTGGAAATTCAAATCCATTTGCGAGCAGTTTGTGGTTCCTTGAAACAGACTTGCCTAGAAAACGTCAAAATGTGGTTGGCCATTTTTTTGAGTTTGTTCCTATTTTGATGGGCCATTTCTACAGCAGTAAAGACCTTCTATTTTTAGAGAGGTCAACCACTGAAAGGGTCGACCTGCTCTCCTTTGTAAAAAACTATATAAACACGCCCAGGGTTGTGAAGAATAAACAGAAAAACGTTTTTGTAAGTTTTGCTTCTAATATAATACAAAAGCTCTGCTCGACTATTAGTTTCATTTCCAGATTAGCGTAGACATCGTCTATTTTTTAGAAGGGCCCCTCAACAACCATAGGTTTCATTTGTGCATATTCAACAATTTATTTTTATTTGCAGATAAGTAATTGTGATTTGCAGTGTGTATAATTTTGTTTTCCTGTAGGTGATGGTTAATTGTTCATAAACTGTAATTTCTGTTGTTTATATGTAATTTACATTTTCATAATTTAAATGACCAGTCATGCGTACCTCCTTTCAGCTTGTCTTTTAGTTTTTCATTTGCAATTAGATAGAATTCGAATTATTTCAGTATTTCAAGCTTAGTTTATAATCAAATTTAGTTATGTTAATTTTACTATAGCTGTAGTTAGATTTATTTACCTTTCAACTCTGTTTTACTAAGAAACAAACAATGGTTTTCTCTTTTGAATGCAAATTAGTGTAGTTGTTTCTTGTTATTTTAATTTAAATAGCTCAATTATTGTCTTTCTTGCACCATAGAATAGTATGCATAAACCCAGCTGGTAGTAAAATCATTTAGCTTGTTTTTATTCATAGTTTATATCATTTTTGTCATTCAACTTGTCTAGCTTGTCTTTCATCCTGTCATTCGGACTGCCATCCAAAATTTAATATTTTTTTGTTGCGCTTTTACGATTAATTAGAGTTTAATGTCTCAGGTTTTCGAATTGCATTATTTCCTGTAGCTGACCAGTACCTGCATATGTAGTTAGAACTTTGTTTTGAATTTCATAGAGTTTTGTTTAAGCTTCATGTTCATTTTTACTCCTTGTTCATCTCTTTAGCCGATCTTAGTTTTCCTTTCCAGCTTGCATTTGGATTTGTAGTCAATACCTTACCTCTGTTTCCTTAGCTTGCTACCGTCCTAGAACTTGTTGATTTCATTCTTAGCTTAGTCTATTTTATTTATGTAGAAGTTGATTTTGGATTAGAGTTCAGTAATCTCATTTTCAAAGGTATATTAGTTTTATGTTTTACAAACCTTTGTAGGATAGCATAGACATTGCATGCCTCCAACTTCAGAGTAGTCATTAGGAGTACATGTTTTGATTTCTTATCAATAGGTTGGATTGTTAATAACACTTCATTTTGAATGAGTCTTAAGTGGCATAACTAGGGTTTTTCAAATGTTATTTTCTTATGGACGAATAATCATTAGAATGTTTAAAATCACTTGTAATTGGTCACTTTTTAGCTTGCATATCTTTGTAGAAGTTAAAGTAGATTTACTTCCGTTTTGTTTCTCTATCGCATTTGAAACTCATTTTGATGCATTCCCTCAAATTCGTCAAGGAGAGTGGAATTAGATAACTTAGCTCAATTGCTTATGAATCGTTCATTGTTTCTCTTACATTTATAGTTAATTGTCAATTTGCATTTCTTGGCTTAACTAAGTCAATCATCTTTTTCAAGATAGCATAGTTCCCTGTTTTAATAGTTAGTTGTACTTTGAAATTGTCTTGTAGTTAGATTTCCGAATTTTTTTCATGGTTAGTGTTTGAACAGTATTTTCCATTTAAGTGATTGTTGAGTAGTTTCCCTTTTTTGTAAGTAGCTTGTTTTCGATTAAGTCTTGCTTCCTAGACTAGTATTTTCTTTACATCTTGCAATTTCAATTCGTGTCCATAAAGTAGAGTAGTATAGCTTGATACTATTCTGATCTGTTTGTTAGTTCAAAACCATTACTCAATTTTAGGTAGATTACTAGCTTCATATTAGCTTAGATTAGTTCAAGCCTTCAATCCTACACATATAGTGTTTGTATCTAATAAGCTACCTTCCCAGGTTGATAATTAAGTGTTGAATTAGATAGGACATATTTTACCCAGCAAGCATAATGGAAAAAGTTTCTTGATTTTTGAAGATAAAGAAGAGAAAGGAATAGAAACACCAAGAAATCACCCAAGAATATCAGGAAAATCCATAGAGTTCAATTTTATCCAAGGAGGGCGCAATTAAAGAGGCAAGTGGGTCCAAATGCAAAAGAAACTTACCAAAGAAACCTCCACTCATCACTAATTCGAATTCCAATGAAGGAAGGCTCTAGAGAAGGAAGAAAGTTGCAAAATATTTATAAAAGGAGCATGAACAATACCTTTCACATATTTTTTCATTTTTAGTATTCATATTGATAGCTCTATGCATCTCAGAGGCTTCGGTGGTGTTCACCTTGCCAACATTGAGTGATGTGCCCCTTTACAATCATTGATCCTGTTGATAGATTGAGAGATCCTTCTATTGGATTTTGAGGAAGAGGAAACCCATTCCTTTTCATGGATTTTAATGCATCCATTGGATTGTATTTGCAGGTCTGACCTGAGCTATAATGTGATGTGGTTTGAATCTAAAGCTGAGTGTTAGAATCTTGTAGTTGTAGAATATCTAGTTCATTGTATTTTGGCCAGTGAAGAGGAGAATTGAAGGATTGCACCCCTTGTGATATAGAAGTTGCTCATATGCCAAAATTATAACATAATATAATTTCCTCCTTCTCTATTCACTGATCCAATAGAAAAGAACTGTTTTCTTACTCTAGATCATATTACTCATGTTTCCATGTATGCAATCCTAGTGAAAGTTTGATATCCTAAAAGTTTTTCAATGGTTAACTATTGTATGAGCCCCTAGAAATATGATTGGGGTATTTTCCTTTTGAATCACATCTAGCTAACCTATAACACAATATTTATTGTATAATTTTTGGCCTTGTAATTCCATTTGAGAGTCTATGATTTCCATGGTTGTGCTATAGAGGAGAGATTTAGCTAGTTTTTTGTTTTAATGCAATCGATTGTTTCCTATTCTCCTAATTTATGAACTAAATGTCCCTACAGACTAATCATAGGTATTTGACCCTTTACACACTCACAGAACATAATTTATGAATCCTTTTAGTTCATTTGAATTGGTTTGGAAATTGTCTCTCTCCCTAGTCCTAGTTTCGAACCTTGTAACTAGTTTCTCTCTTTGTAGTCAAAATTTTGTATATCCATCCTAATAAATTCCATATTAGTTTGGGGATATTGAAATAGGTATACCTAAGGTATAGATACATCCATTACAGCGCCAGAATCCATTGGATTCCACAGAATTCCTATGGTTATTGCCTCGGAGTCTTTGGCTTTAACAAAGGATCATCCCAGGTGTGATGCACCCAGAGAATGTACCACTGTCGAATGTATGGACTCTAAAATTTTATTTTTTATATTGTGCAGACCTCCAGGTGCATGCTAAATTCCATACTTAATTTATTACAGCCTTATTTTTGTTTGGGAGGAAATTTGGAAAGGTCCCTAGGTGCTAGAATTCAATTGGGGAAAATCTAGTTTTCTTGCATGTCCCTGAGCTAGTGTGCCTACTCACTACCTTAGGTACATTACATCCTCACACTTTTTCCATTACTAATCCATTTAATGTTCACACTTTCCAAATATGTCTATCTTTCCTTGGATTTCCATCCACACTATCCAATTTTTCAGCGCGCCTCCTCTTTGTGTTGTCCCTTACTCGTTCTTCTTGCAACATTTCTCTTTCTTTTTTGCAACATTTTTTTTCCAAAACATTTTTATTTTTGTAACATCTTCCTTTTTTTCATTCTTTCCTTGAATACTGCATAGAAGGATGGCTATCCTTATATAGTTTCAACCGACTTCCATCGATCATCCTTCTAAGGGTTCCCCATTCATCTTCTCAAGATGAATGGCCCCCGCCTCTATGACATATTTTATAATGTAAGGACTTAACCAGTGCATTCTAAAATTACCTGGATGATTCATGAAATTTATTTCATACATCAGGACCAGGTCTCCAGTCTTGAACTACTTCTGCTTAATATATTTGTTTTGCCAAGATTTCGTGTTCACTTTCTGTACCTACTGATGAAAACCTGCGACAAACCGATCTTCCTCTAATTCCAACAATTGCAACAATATTATTTCCACTGCACCGTCGACGGTGAGTTCAACTAGCGTAGCAATATGCCGAATCAGAACAATAAACCCCATAGGCATGAATAATTCCTATCCATATATGAATATGAATGTTGTTTGACTTTTCTATTTCTTAGATGTCATCCTATAAGCCCATAATGCTGCAAGGATCCTCAAACCCCAGTCATCTATATTGGCATTGCAAATATTTGTCAGCACATTCTCCAGGATCTTTTTCAAGGCTTCAACCATTCCATTTGCTTGAGGGTGATAGGGGGTACTCTTATGGCAGTATTCCTTAGCATCTTTATGTATATTAGGCCACCAAATACCTGCACAGTCACTTTACCCGCATAATGGCCTCCCGCAAATCCTTCATGGGTCTCTTTCATAATCATCGAGCACTCATGCTCTAGTATATGTCGTTGTAGAATCATGTCTATTCCCAACTTACATAAGTTCACTGCTATAAACTAATAATTTGTTTTTTTTACCACTAATTACTTCTCCTATGCAATTGTATACCCGAGTGGAGCTACTTCGATAATCAAGAATTGTGCACACTCTGTATTGTACCCTTACGTTACCAATCTCAAAAATACACCTATAATTTTTTTTATATACCATGGTTAAGTAAACTGCATATATATGCATAGGACTTCTTACTATCTATAACATACACAAATCTGCTTACTATCGCAAATTCTAGTATTTGGTAGCAACCAATTCAAACTACAAAATTAGAAGTGCTACCAAATTGTAGAGAATTCTATAGTGATTCACTTTAATAAGGAAAACAAGGGCACTACTGAATTGCAGAGAATTCTGTAGCAATTCTCACAAAAAAGGAAAATAAAGGTGCTACATAATCTCAGAGTATTCTCCAACGACTCTACCAAGGTTTCAAACAACCTAGTCATAAAGTATGTTCATTTCCTAAGGATCGTTCCTACTCTTGGAGTTGGTCGACACACAATTTGCATACAATAAAATTGATGGTAAGGCTTAATATACACCGTAAAATTGAATTAACCTTCATATTATAGAAGGATTTAATACTATAAAGGTTATTGCAAACTATACTCTTGGTCTTATACCTAAATATTAATCAAGTCCAAAATTCAAGTATATTCAATTTCAAATAAAGTCTTGAAATACTAATTTTTTTAATTAATCAAGTTGAGTAATTTCAACACGGCTATAATATATATATATATATATATATATATATATATATATTCCAGCTACTATTCAAATCAACAGGGATAGGGTTGCATCCTTTATCCACATCTCAATATCAATCCACAAGCATATTATATATATGCAAAACCCAATCAATGCAATATATATATATATACCAATCAATGTAAAGCATATAATCTAAATGCAAATTCCACTTAAATTTCAGCCCATGGTATTTGTAATGCATATGCCAATTGTCATCACTTAGATTTTACCCTTTGGTTGTGGAAGGATAAACCTAAGGCAACTATTTCAAACCAATCTTTAGGAGGGAAATTAGCCTTTTCCCTACTAGAGAGGGCTCTCTTAGAAATATGTAAATGGCTAAGGATATATAAAATAACTATGATTTTTTAGAACAAATACTTAGTTGAAATACAAACAAGAATCAGTGGGCATGGAATCGAAACTAAGGGATTTTTATACCAGTAGATAAACAACAGTAAATATTTTCACAGAGGCAAGGTAGTTGTCACATTACGGTCAAATATTTTTGCATGTGATTTAGAAAGAAACATAGACAGTCCATCAATAATGTGCACCAATTTTCAGATGAATCCACTATCAATTTTAGATAAGTAATGGATACTCAGACCCGATAAGTCAAGGCATAAACATATGAATCTCAACTTATTTCAAAATTTCATCTGAGTATAGAAGATATGACATAACGGAAAGTATAACGAAGAAAGTAAACATGCACATATAAGAAAAGAAAAAAAAGGCTATAATTTTGATCAACACATGAATCTTTGATTCTATAAAAATATGTTTTTCTTGTGTGGCTTCCTTATATCAAAATATATCAACCCGATACAAAAACTCTTGTCTTCAAAAAGGTTTCCAACCCCTTCAAAAATAACTTACATTGTCTTTTATACAAAACGTCTTCGAAGCAAAACCTAACTGCTTCTTTTAACTAAAACTGAAATAACTTTAACTAATCTGCCAAATGTCAATTAAGTCAAAATTTATACAAAATTATTACAATAAAAATTTTCAAAAGTCTCCATTTTGCTGATAATTTTCTCGATGAGCATTTTCAAGGACGAAGAGTATGCTTCATTTTTCCAAACTTTTCCACATAGCTCCATTGTTCAGCAGTAACGGTCTCGTACAATATCATTTCTTTTGCTAAGACTTTCATCTCCACACTTTCTTCATTTGACATAGGAGGAGGGATTTCCTCGCTCAAATTCTTCGACATATCCATGATTTCGAAATCTTCTGCAAGCTTTTCTAATAAGACTTTACCTGTAAGAACACGAGTCAATTTCTAGAATTTATCATGATTCATTCTTATTGCAAATAACAAATTTTTGTAATCATTATGGGGAATTAATTCATCATTTTCATTCCAAAAAGCAGGAAATCCTTTTTGGAAGACTCTTTCGGACTTTTTCTTGAAATAAACAAATTGTCTTTTCATTCCTGCACTCTGAGATTCGACACTTTTCAGATGGGTATATTTTCCTAATATCCTTCTTTCCCAAGCAATCATTGAAATTCTATTTTTGATACCTAATGTATTTAACTCGTCTTCTGATAAAACTCTCAAGAAATCCATGGCATTCTGAGCTGTCTCTTTTGGTTTTCTACTTAAATTTTCTCTTACTGTTGTACAATTCTTTAAGGCATCTTCTATCGTTTTTTCTTTTGTTTTTACAAAATTTAAGTAAGGTCTGAGATTGGTAACTTTCTCAATGATAATATCCCAAATCATATTCCTAATCCTTGCATAAGGACTTTCTCAATCACCTGGGAAGTGAATCTTTGATTCGTATCAAATAACTTCTTATTTTTGTTCTGCAATCCCTTTATCTCTTCACTTTTCTTCTGATTTTATTCTTCTAACTTTCGCTTCTCTTCTTTCAATTCTTTAATTTATACCTCTTTAAGACTCACTTGGGACATGGATTGCACAAGGTCAGTTGTATTAGTTTCTTTGCTCACCTGGTTGGTACTTGATTTTTGTTGAGCAAAAACTGTCAACTTTCCTTTCAGATCCTCAATTTTACTTTTCAAGCTCACTTTGTCTTTCTCGAACTCTGCTTCTTTTTCAGTAAATTTTAATAATTCTGCTTTATTATCACTGATTTCTTTGGACAAAGCTTATTTTTCTTGCTCTAGCTTTGTTTCTTCAGGAGCTGGGATTAATTGAGTGTTTGGAATTTTCATATTCTTTTTTAATGCTTGAATCATATTATATTTCTCTATCAACAATTGTGTGCTGGCCTTGCCTCCACCATCACTCGCAACCAAGTCAAATTGTAATTTTTTGACTTGTTGTTGGTGAGCTTTATTTTCTAATCTTTCTTGCTTTAACTAACTCTCCATTTTATTTACAATATTCTCCAATTTAGCAACTTTCAAGGTTGCTTGTACAAAATCCTCATATATCACCTCTCTTGTTTGCTTGTGTAATTGGATATTATCAGGCACCATTATTGTTTTCAAATTAACCTTTATCTCGGTCATTTTTTCTTCAGTCGATACTGCTAGGTTTAAAGTATTCTCTTTCATATCTTTGCTTGCTACTAAAGTAACATCTGAACTTGAAAAATCTCTAACTTTTGGTAGTAAACTATAAATCATTTAGGAAGAAGCTTGTTTATTTTCCCCATATTGCTTATACATTTCAAGTCTGGATTGAAATCTACTTATATCTCCACCCTCCTTAACTTCCTGAAAGTTATATTCTTGTACCTGGACCTTCGTGACTGAAGATTTCTCTTTTTCAAAACCTTCATTATCTGTTGAAATAACCAATTCTTGATGTGTCTCAACCTTAAGTCTCTTTTCTCCATCTCTTTCTTCATCATCTACATCCATAATTTCATGCAAACTTATTTTTCCTCCAACTTCTATAGTATTTGGTGTATGATTTATCTCTATTGTTGATTCTGTTAAAATAAGGTCTTCCACCTGTGAAGTTGTAATTGCTTTGTCATCAAATTCATACTGCAACAGATTTCTTCCTTTCAACAATCCTTCTATTTCCTTGTGTTCAAAAGCCTTAGTATTATTTCTCTTTCTCCAATCAGAAATGATATGAAGAGGATCATATTCAACTGCTACATCTTTCTTGAACTCCATACTTTCCAATAGTTTTTTTACATCCAAAAGAGCATCTTTACGTTTTACAATAAATGGGCCTATTTTCCATGGATATTTCAAATCAGAGGCTTTCTTGAACTTCAAAAAATGTTCATCTTCTAAAATCATTTTTTGTCCAACAAACTCCAAAGTGATAATTCTTAAAGTTAAGAAGGCATAAATCACATAATTTTCATGTACAAAACCATACAATCTAATCACTGTGTAATCTTTCAATAGAAACCAATCTCGTACTACCACCTCCTCCTTCAACTGCATTAGGGATTTCATTTCAGGCAAAACCCTTGGTAGCTCTTCCCCAAAGATCACTCTATATATTTCAGATAGAATGTAATTCATATAATTGAACATATTATCATCTAAAGTATGTCTGTAAAGTATTTGTGAGAACTGTAACTCTTCTAGACTGCTAAACATGACCATTTTCATCAACTATGATTGAAACCTAAAATATCGTGTGTTGGAGAAACTTATCAACTGTGAGTGAACGCTTTCTGTTTAAAAATCTTCAAACTTGAGACTTGGCACCAAGTCGTACTCAATTCTAGGTGAACCAACACTTATTCTGAATAACAAACTCAACTATAACTCAATCACCAGCATATTAGTATCAAGACCTAAAAATTGGGCTATCAAGGAATGGACCAAATGAGTATTGTCATTGAAAAAACTAACATCTAAAGGGTACGGAGTATGTTCAATTTCCAAGTTGGGTTTAAGACAGGTGGTCAAAAAAGCTTGTCGATTCTCAGGAGAAAGCTGGTGATACAGGGTGACGATTAATTCTTCAGAAAAACTTTCAGACTCAGATGCTTGGGACACAGGGATTCCAAAAGAACTGTTGACAACTAACGGCTTTATGGAACAAACAATTCTAGTCTTCTGAGCATTCATAATGACTTGCTGGGGTTCAGAGTAATTAGTCGCACACCAGGATACGAATTCAGGGAAAGGCATAATTTGGTCAGGGCAGAACAGGATAAAGGATGATTGAAACACTCTATGTACATCTATGCCCTCTGTATGCAAATTCTTTAATCTTCTTTTAATTTCTAGAACAGGCAGCCGAATTTTCGTATCAAACACATTAAAATCCCTATCTTCTAGGGCGTTCCTAGCCCTAACACTACTAAGACTTGGATATTCTTCCATTTCTTATTATAAACAAGTTTAAATTACTGACATCACCGGTTATAAGACCCTACTTGTCACTGATATTCTCTGAGAATGACCTGCTTTGTCATCTTCTTCATCCTACACACGTCCAGAAGCTTTTGACTCCGACAGCTACAACTAACAAATGTCAACTTCATGTGCTCACTTGCTATATATAGCCTTTCTTCTCTATCTTTCGATCTTCTCTATTGGCGGTCAATTTTCTCATCCGTTGATCTTTCGTGCGGCAACATCAGTCATTGGATTTAATGTTTCTTTAATTCTTTGATGATCTTTCCTCATCAACCGCCCATTTATTTCCATCTTTTGATCTCCGTCATTCATTATTTAGCATCATGCTTCTATAACAGTGGTTTTGTGGCTTTCTAAAACGGTCTTCATTACCACTTCCATCCCTTGCGACAGACTGTGGGGTTGACACCTGGCAAGCTGTTTTATTTTTTGCAACCATTTTTCCTCTTTATGCTTCATGCTTCTTCATAATTCATCGATCATCTAGAGCCATTGATCAACCATACAATAATCTGGACCATTTCCTTCTCTACTATACTTGCGCTCCTTAAAACCTTTGCTCCTAACAGCTAGATTCTCTTAACGCCAATCTTATCCATCCACGTGGCTTACATTTCGTCTATCACATAACATTTTCGCACATCACATAAGTGGGTTTACAAAACCACTTTTCCTCCCTATGACACGTAGTAGGTTGTTTTGGTTTTCGCAACCGGCTTCCGTTTCTAACTCCTGCACAGTTTGGCAATGCGATAGCACACGAGGACCACTGATCTCATGCTTGCGCCAAATCAACTGTCCATCTTGCACGATGGTTAGCACTTATAACATTTGTTTTTGGACTATGGTTTTTGGCATTTCTTTTGCTCCTTATGATCAATTTTTTGCATTTTTCTTTGAATTATCTTTTGTTTATCTCTTTAGTGCTTCCATTTACAACCTTTGATCATACTTTAGCCCATAATCATGAAAACAATCATATTTTAGGCTTTCTCAAGAAATTTTCAAAACATCTCTCTACTTATGTTGTGAAAACTATGTGTTAACACCAATCAATCCAATCCATAAGCAAATACCACTCAAATTCCAGCCCATGGTAGTTATATGCAACCCAACGCAAATACCATTCAATTCCAGTTCATGGTATTTATATGCATTCCAATCAATTTCAGCCCATGGTATTTTTATGCATCCCAATGCAAATACCACTCAACTCCAACCCATGGTATTTGTATGCAAAACCAATCAGTGTAATGCATATCATATGAAACTACCAATACATCTAATGCACAGGGTATGTATATATGTAATTTCCAATAAATTCCAATCAAAATACAAAATTACATCAATAACAATTCATTCCATTTTTCCTTAATTACGAAGGGCGGCTACAAGAATTCCTTCCAGACCTTAACCAATTTTGCTAATGCCCAACTTTTCATTCTAAGAATCTAATTCACAGTGTACCACTATGATTTTCACACACTAAAAAGAATTATAATTTTTGTAAAAACCTATTTGACTCATTTTGTCAAACAAATGGTTCATATAAATAAACAATGCCAATCATAGGTAAACAATGCTCTCCATGAAACATACAACCAAAAGTGAGAGTAGTTTCTCCACCTCTCAACTCACATTAACAAGGTTAATAAATATAAAATACTACAATGACAGCTTGTATCTAAGAAGTGAAATTGTTTGTTCTTCATTACACAATGGAAAATTTAAGCACAACATGAAAATCCACACCCTTTTACCCATTAATATAATAATAGTAAAAATTCCCAAACAAGGAGAGTGTAGATTATTCTCCATCAAGAGGATTGTTCTCTTAGGAATTGTTTTACTCCACATACCACAGATATATCAGTAATTCATTTACTTCCCAAACAGTAACAATACTACAGGGAATTGCATTCCTTCTATTATTACTAAATAATCAACTAGCAATCTGATGGTGGTAGTGACCTATCTTCAAACACATCACATACTAAAAATTTAAATTGATATTTCTCAAAAGAATTTCATCAATTTTTTTTTCCTTTACAATATTCAAAATATTTCTTCAGAATTTAATAGAATCCAAGCATTTTATTTCATATTTAACAAGTTGTCATAACTTAGTTAAAGTACTAAACACTTACAGGTGTCATACCATTATCATAGTTCATTAAACATATATTATGAGAATCTATGGCCATGTCAATTATATGATAAATTTAAAATTCCAATTTCTACTACAAGATAGTACTATGTTCCCTTAAGGAAATAGTTTTCAAATTTTCATTTCCAAATTTAGTGTAATTTCATACAATTGTGCAAATGTACGACATATATTGCCAGTTAAAAATTACTAAACATAAATTATTTAAAATAAACAGTTGTACTCAAGCCATAATTTTATACCCATGGATTTCTAAAGAATACTAAGAGTATAATACAATTATGTTGCAGAATACGTACCTATAATTATTTGAAAGATGCAAATAGATACATAGAGAGCATGATCCACCCATCCATACGTATTCTTGGCTCCATTTCTTTTAACCCATCTACCACCCTTGAGATGGAACCAAGCAATTCACCAAATGCACTCAAATTTTTAGATGAATTGAACAAGGCAATCACCCATTACAATGCTAACAACATATTTTTCAGGAATTGAACATGAACATGGATACAACCAGTTCATAATTTAGCATTCAAGTACTTCTCTCATAATCAAATCATCAAACATATTCATGAATCAACCATCTACAATCATCAATGTCATATTTTTAGCTAAGAAAGTTCAACACCTTTCATTGTTTCTCTTGTCACTGCTCCACAGGCATCATCTTTGTTGGGTGTTTTATTGTCTTAATGAATTCACCAAATATTTAATTATCGACCAAGGTTGGTAATCTTAGATTTTTGGAAAAGTATATGCTTAGGTAGAAGGGTACCTAATATATCGGCTCGACACACCTTAGAATGTTTAATAATGAAAAGATCGAAAGATCTTTCAAAATGAAAACCGAATCAAACTTCAAAAATACAAACTATTAACTAATTAGTCCTAACCAATAGATCAGAATAGTATCAATCTATACTACTCTACTACGTGAACAATAATTGAAACTACAAAAGACAATACTACTCTAAGAAACAAGATATGGTAAAAAACAAACTACTCTTATGAAAATGGAAACTACTGATCAATTATTCAAACTCTAATCTAGGAATTAGAAAGACTAACTACTATGTAAGATAGAATATCTAACTATGAACAAGTTCATAAACTTAACTATGAAACAAGATGAAATGTTGATCTAATATTTATGCATACATTAACAACAACAAATGATAAGCAAACTACCTAGTTCTAGTCGTCTTGAGCAACTATCGCATCTAAATGACTTACGAAAGCTAAAGAAATGTAAAATGGAAATAAATCTAACTTGACTTCTACAAAAATGTGGAAACTAAAGATCGACCAATTACAAGAAATCTTAAACATTGTAACCTACTTTTTATCCATGAGCAAATGACAAACTAACTATAATACTTGAAATGAAACACTATTTTGACAATTTAGCTTTACAGTCTAACTTACTTGATCTCTAATGAATGCTCTGAAATGCTCATCTACTCATGCACATGCCTATCAACATCAAATGATATCTATCAATACTTCAAACTAGTTCATAAAACATTATCTACAAGAAAAGCAAACTAAACTAAGTACAAGACAAGAGTTTAGATGATTGAAATCAATATTAACTTGTGATCAAAACCTATAGCAGAAACAAGGTATTCTTATGCTATCCCTAGTACAAATCAAACTATCTTCTAAGACAACTATGCAAGTGCAATAAAGTTGATCTATAACTTGGAAAGTAAACCTATATTAAACTAAGTTATGAGAACTCTTAGATATTGAAAACTAATGCATCTATATTAAACACACATGAACTTATTAAAATTGGATTGAGACTAGTTCCTAGTTTATTCTACCTATAGAAATGAAAGAACTTGAAACAATGAAATTAAACCAAGTATGAACAACAAAACACTATGTAAATAAAAGTGAAAGACTAATTGGCAACTTGAATGAAAACTGGAAATGAAATACTGAACTGATTTAGAAATAAGACAAACTAAGATTTAACAAAGTCTATGATAACATTGTAAACAAGTTTAAGCTAATATAGGTCCTAGACATGAAAGTAAGTGAAAGTAACTCATAAACTACCTAAATCATAAGCAAAAGACATTTATATTGCTTCTACTTGAACCAAAAATATTTCTCATTTGAACAGTAAAACATATGCTGAATGTAAATGGATTTCATCATTAATAAAACTTGAAATAATTAATCTCTATGTGAATACAAAACTGAATATAAAGTACTGAAAGTGTTAAAGATACATTTGAATCTCAAACTAGATACGGAACATGTTAAAGTACTAGAAAATCAACCTAGACTCCAACTAACTATCTCTGCATAAAATGAAATACTAGCAATTCTGGAAATGACTGCAAATTCTAGAAAATTCTGTCTAAATGCGAATGAAATGCTGAAAGAAGGTCTAAAAGGTAGTCTGAACGAAAGGTGTGAATGACTGGCTGAATGGATTCTGAAGCTATAAATTACATAAAAACACAGGAAAATTATATTTCACACACAACAAAACGTCATATACAGGAAAAAGAACTACTTTCTTGCAGACACGAAATGACTTACAGGAAAATGTAATAGATACATACAAAAACGAAATGACTTAGCTACAAATATGAAAAGAAACTGTTGAATATACACAAATGGAACCTCTGATTGTTGAGGGGCCCTTCCCAGCAATAAGGGTTTATATCCTAAGCTACTCAGTCACAAACCATTAACAGAAAACGGGAATGATCATCAACAGTTGAAACAGAGTCTTTCTATTAAACTGAAGCAAAGTTATACAACATTTTTCTCTATAGCTATCCTTATGTCTATGTATGCATTTCTCAACTTGAGACATCTTTATATATTTTTACAAAGAGAGAGAAGGTCGACCCTTTTAGTGTTCGACCTCTCTAAAAATAGAAGGCCTTTTACTGCTGTAACAACGACCCATTACAATGCACGCATCGTCTTCCTGATTCCCTGCGTGTTGGTTACCTTTACGTGAGCAGTTGGTGTGTTGGAAGGCTGGGCGAGTGGAAATGCGAATCTTCTCAAACAAGGGCTCACGATCCATCAGGGCCACGTTGCCAACAAAACCCACGTCATGGTTTTTGCCTCTAATGCCCCAGAATATGCTAACCAATGAATCCAAGGGTGCGAATGGAGGTTTGAACGATGGTCTAAATGTGAATGGGCATCTTGAACGTGAATGTGCATCCAGATGAGAGTCTGTTTGAAAACCATAACCTGCAGAATGAAGACTATGTGCCAAGTAGGTTGAGAAATGTTAGATTAACATTAAGAAACCACAAAATGATGATAATCAATCAAGATTCATGAGATATTGAAATAAGTTCATACCTAAGTTCGAATGGTTGTTTGAATGTCAAGAAGTATGAATTAATACACCAAAAATGGAAAAAGTAGTGCCAATAGAGCACGTTTAATGATCAAAAGTGATGGAAAATTGGACATCAACACTCCCCCAAACCAAGGATATGCCAGGTCCCACTGAGCAAAGATGAGAGGAAGTCAGGAAGAAGGATGAGCTGTGTCAGTAGCTACCTTCGACTTAGAAAAAGAGGAAGTAGATTTGGGCTTAAACTTCCTAGCTTGGGCCCTCAAGGTATCATGCCTCATCCAGAGAGATTCATGAGAAGATGTTATGGCTTTGTTCAGGTCTTCGACACTCTTCACTTGTAGACGCAGTTTTTTATTCTCTTGGCGCACCTCAGAAATTATTTCAACATATTTCTCATTCTGGCTTGTTAGTCGTGCTACGTCCTAGGTCAATCTATCCATGGTCTGATGGCTTAGAGTGGACGGTTCTGCATGGTACTCAGAATCCTTGTGAGGGCTTGATCCACTTGGAAATGTTTCAAGGTCAATAGAAGTAGTGTGTTCTTCAGGAGCCTTTCCTTCAGTAAGTGCAGGAGCAAGTTCAAAGATAGGGGCTTCAAGCAAATGAGCAGAGACATTAGCTAATGCAAGAAGGGACGTTTCAAGGATAGGGTTGTTCAACTGATCGTCAGGGATGTCTGAATGCACTAGCTGAATGATGAGTTGAACAATGGGTTGGACGACAGTCTGATTGACAGATTGAGCACAGTTTGTCCTTCTTGATTTAGTGGGTATTGGTGAAAAGAGTGGGGGCTTCATGGTTGTGTCCTCATGGACAAGCTAAGGAGAGGAGGATGAATGGATAGGGTGCAGTTCTCTTGAGGTACCCTCATCAAACCACACAGACTTATTGTCTCTTTTTGCTTGGGCAGAGTTTTGAGCAAGCTCATCAGCACGAGTTTGAAATCGATGGCACTTTCGAGAAGCAGAAGCTTTAACAAGGGGCTTCTTGACCAGATGGGGGTTGAATACTTCAAACACAAAAATTTCCCATGTTTTCCCCTTTTCCCTCAACTGATGAATAATCAAGATTTTAATGAGGCAATGGTGGTATAAACTACTAGTGGGGTTAGCTGCGTTTTTCCTCACCTGGTTCAACATTTTCTCAAGACTATTCAGAAAATAAAATGGAAAATTTAGGGCTTGGTTATTAACAAAATGAGCTAATAATCTGAGGTGGAAAGCTTTAAAGATGGTAAACTTACCCTCACAGGTTATCAAGCGGATGATGATGGCTAAGGGCTCGATATATTCTAGCTTAATCCACTCCTGATGGAACCCTTTTGTGCCTACATTGTGTTGATAGTTAGCCCTGAGAGCAAATTCATGAGCCGTTCGAGGGAGGAAGAGGTGCTTGTGCCAACGAGCACCCTCCCATGGAAGCTTTGTAGCCACCGCGATGGATTCTTTCGTCATAGGAAAATTAAGGTCGCCAACCTTACCCATCTTGACGTCGAATCCCTTGGAAAATAGGAGTGAGATCTCATGATCATGGCCCTGGAAAAGATGGAGGAACAGGCGCCAAACTACTTGAAGAAAAAGCTCACGGCATGCTCTGAATTCAGGGATACGGAGCAAATCCTGGTATCTCCCAGGCTCATGGTGGATTGACATTTTTAAACGGAGGTAGATGGATGCAAGGGATATAGGGGATGCAAAGAATGCAAGGAATGCAACTGGAAGGACTCAGAGAGGACGAGAGCGAGCAGAATGAAGGTAAAAATCACGCAGGAGTTGGTTTAAATCATGGTCCATTTGAACGTTTGAGTTATCGTGAAATGGATATTTGGCATGGTTAAATGATCACGCCATCATTCAGAACTTTGAATTGTGTGCCCTAATAAAGATGCGTGCATTAATGAATTTGTATGGTTGTGAAATATTCAACAATGTCCAAATTAAACTTTGGACAGGTTGAATGAAATTTTCATCATGGAATTATAATCATATGGTGCATTGAAAAATCATGATGACCTTTAAGTAATAAAATGATAGCTCGCATGATAATTTTTGCATATAACTTAATGAAGAGTTAAAACCATATGATAGTAAAAAATTCTGAAAATCGCATTGATGCAAGATTAGTCGATTCGTTTGGTGAATTCGAGATGAGTTGAAGAATGAGCTCGTGTGCATAGATGACATTTGATATTTCTTTATATGGTTAGTCGATTAGATTTATAGTCAATATTCAAAAATTACATACCTTAGCACACTTGATCATGTTGTTATAAATATATGGTTTCATTCGGATCACCATTCGACATCTCATTCATTCTCTTCATTCGTCACTTCATTAATTCGGATTGTCATTCGACCCTTCATATAGACCTTTTATCTATACAAGATGTGCTTTGTTGGATCTGACTGTTGCTAATTATGCAGAGATTTTTTGAGGCTGCCAGCACACAAAAAGATGATGTAAACCTGCTTTTCTGGAACTTCAGTCGCACTCTTTCTTTGTTTATCATGGATCATAATAGTCTTTCTTCTGCTATTTGCATTATTCCTGAAACACATATCATTTTATCAGAGATAAATGAACCTGTTTTTTTTAAATAATCAAAAAATAAAGACAATTCTGATCCTCCCCCCAAACAAAAAATATGGCATGTCCTCAAGCCATCAAAATAAAAATTGATCGGTATTAAAATATTTCCAATTAACAATTTAACCAGTAACTCTAAAATGTTGTTGTTACTATATGAAAAGGAAACATTACTAGCTATATATAAAAGATGATCGAAACAAATAATTATTCAGTATACTTCAGTTTTACAAAAGAAATTATGCCTCTCTTCGTCAAAGATTTTTCAGATAAAATTATAGTGACCCTTGTATAAAATTAAGAGAATTTCAAACTTAATCTGATTTTCTCATCAATGCTGCTCATAGGAACTCAATCAAATTTCCCCAGAGTCCCAGAATCACAGAACATAGAGCAATCCCATCGAATTTCACATTCAGGGCCCTGGAAATCTTATGTATATGGCCCCACTTGGAAATATAAGAAAACTTTAATCTCATGAAGGTTAGTTAACCGGTCTTAAGACAATATTGAAACTATTATCCCTTGGCCAATTGATGGAGTTCATTTCCTTAGCTCAACCATACATACTTCTTTCCGATTAGACTTTCAACCAAAAAAGTTTCTTTTTTTTAGACTCATTTTTTTATAAACAATATGTCCTCCCCAGGCATATTCCCCTCTATTAGTCGAGCATGTTCAGTAGCCCGTCGAGTTTACCTTTTCATACCACAGGTTGGTACCCGCTGCCAGCAAGCCTGTTCAGTACTCCGACGGGTTAACCTCTTAAACCCTTTTTGCATCAGAGGCTCTTGTCCCAGTGTTTCCACCCTCTATAGATATTCGGCAATGAATTTCCTAAAAGTGAGTGGATGGGGGAGCAACTCTAAAATCCATGCTACGGAATGGGATGATATATGGGTTGGAAGACAATTGTTCTTATATAAACAAAGTAAATAAAAAGTCTTGTCGAATCAAAGATACATATGGTTGATTGTATTAATGTGTAGTGAATGGAGCCAAAAGATAATAGAAAGAAAACCTCTCTAGTCCAAATTTCCTTCTTCAAAAAATTACAACGGTGTTTCTCAAAGGTAATATCCCCAAGGTTCCCTTCCTGTTGTTGTTCAGAAAATATTGGTCTATTTACTAACTAGACAACAAGGTCAAAATGTACTGAGAGCCTCTGGGCTTCAGATGGAGAAAAAATTTTAGTCATCAATATCTTTATAAGGATAAGGTCACTGACATAAGATATTTGAAAGGCTTATTAGAAGAGCTGCAAGAATCATGTCAGGAAAATGGCAACAAATAATACAAGAGCATTTGAACTTTTCAATGTAAATTTTCAAAAATAATTAGGAGAAAAGGGATCTAGATGTAAAATATTTAGAGCACTTCCCTTTTTTAGATAATGTTTTTATAAGTTGATTATAGAGATAAGGTTCCTGTAATCAAACTGCAAACCACTTGTTAATTTATGATTCAAATTTATTCAAAGCAAAACATATGTACAAAGAAAAATTACATGAAAATTTATCAAAATCTAGGAAAAAGTATAAGTCTTCCTTTCTAAATTGATGAAGTCTTATGAGATTATTATAAGAGTGAAATCCCTGTGTAAATACAACCACCTGTCAGAAATGACTCTTGTTTATTTAAATAAACGAAATATATTTACATATGTACAAATGAATATAACCCCAAAAAATAAGTCAAAAACTACGAGAAGGAGAGACTTCCCCTTCAACCAGCTCCATCTCCTTCTATTTTGAGACATTCTGCACAAAATCTTGTTTATATATTGGTTGATGATAAATTCTTAGTCTATGTCCATTTACAACAAAATAAATTCACGAATCATCAATTGTCTTAATCTTAACAAATCCGTTATTGAAAGCTGTAACAATTTCATATGGACCCATCCAATAGGTAGTCAATTTATCTTTAAATTTTTTATACCTCGAGTCAAATAGTAATGCACAGTCTCCAGTTTTGAATTGCTTTTGTTGAATATATTTATCATGCCACTTTTTACGTTGGTTTTGTACTAGAATTGTGTGTTTAATGGCATATTGTCTAATCTCATCTAATTCATTTATTTGCAAGATTCGTTGTTTATGTGCTTCTTCCAGATCCATCCCTAATTGTGTAGCCATACGAAAGGTTTTTACTTGAAACTCAATGGGTAGAAGAACCTGTTTACCATAAACAAGTTCCTAAGGTGTGTGGCCAGTGGTATTCCTCCATGTTATTCTATAATCCCACAAGGCTTTTGGAAGCCTATATGCCCAGTCTTTATGGTGTAGATGGATAGTATTGCTCAAGATGGCCTCTAATACCTTATTTGTGGATTCTACCTGACCATTAGCTTGCGGGTGATATGGTGAAGATTTAAAATTTCTAATACCATATTTTTCAGTAAGTTCTTTCATTAACTTGGAGGTAAACAGAGATCCTTGATCAGTGTCAATTGCCCTAGGTACACCAAATCGGGTAAATATTTCTTCATACATAAACTCCACCACAGATTTTTTTGTGGCACGAAATAAAGCTTTAGCTTCCACCCATTTAGTGACATAGTATGTACAAACTAGGATATACTTCTTTTTGCGAGACATAGGGGAAATTGGTCCTACAAAATCTAGAGCCCATTTTTCAAAAGGCTCAATCATAACCTAAGGTTGCAAGGGCATCCCATCAGATGGCATAGGTCTACCCATTCTTTGACAACTATCACATCCCTTAACATACTTAGCAACATCTTTGAAAATGCTTGGCCAGTAATATCCAGAGTGCAACACTTTATTTGTTGTTCTCTTATCAAAAAAGTGCCCACCACATGGTCCACCATGACATGCATGGAGGATCTCTTCCATCTCATCCTCTCGTACACATCATCTAATAATAAGATCAGGACCAGTACGAAAAAGGTCATTCTCAACCCAAGAATAATTAGAACTTTGAACTATGATTCTACGCTTCTCAGGTGGGGAGAGATGGTTTGGTAACTTCCCAGTTGCTAAATAATTGGCTATGTCTGCAAACCAAGGGGTTCGAACAAACACAACGAATAGATGTTCATCAGGAAATCTATCATCAATGGGACTAGCACTATCATCAATTTGAATACGAGAGAGGAAATTTGCTACCACATTTTCTCGACCAGGATGATCAACAACAGTGATGTTGAATTCTTGTAGTAAAAGAAGCCACCGAGTCACCCTGCCATTGGTGATTGGTTTGTTCATTAGAAATCTAATGGCGGAGTGGTCTGTGTGTACAAAAAAATCGTAGCCTGTGATGTAGTGATGAAATTTATTAATAGCATAGACTAATGCCAGAAACTCTTTTTCAGTAACAATGTATTTTGATTCTGCAGGAGTCAAAGTCTTGCTAGCAAATTAGATGGCATATGATGCTTGTCCTTCCTTTTGACCTAAGACTCCTCCTATAGCCATGTCGAAAGCATCAATGTATATATGAAAGGGAAGGGACCAATTGAGGCCCCTAAGTATTGGTGCCACTGATAGATTTTCCTTTAAAGTTTCAAAGGCATGTTGACAAGGTTCAGTCCATTGAAAATCTGTATCTTTCATTAGTAATTTGAACATAGGTGTCGCTATCTTAGTAAAGTTTTGAATAAAATGTATGCAATAGCCTGCATGGCCAAGAAAGCTCCTTACCTCTTTCTAAGTTTTTGGAGGAGGAAGATAAACAATTATTTTTATCTTGGCAGGATCCACCTTGATTCCTTGAAGGGAGACATGATGTCCCAAAAATATACCCTCGTTTAATAGCATCTTGAATTTTTCATGACTAAGGGCTAAGTTTGTTTCTTGGCACTGAATAAGAACTGTTTCAAGGTTATCAAGGGATTCTTGAAAGTTATTGTCGTATATTGTAAAATCATCCATGTATACTTATACACAGTCATGTATAAGGTCAGCAAAAATTCCTAAGACTGCACGCTGGAAAGTGGCAGGTGCATTACATAGGCCAAATGGAAAAACTCTATAGGCATATGTCCCCCAAGAACAAGTAAAGGTGGTCTTGTCTTCATCCTCAAGTGCTATTAATATTTGGTTGTATCCACTATACCCATCGAGGAAAGAAAAGTATTGTTTCCCAAATAAGGTATCTAACACCTGGTTAATGAAAGGTAAAGGAAATAATCCTTAAGAGTGGCCTTATTTAATTCTCGAAAGTCAACACAGATATGCCATTTCCCTGTAACTTTCTTTGGAACTACTACGAGAGGAGACACCCACTTACTGTTAGAAATTGGGTAGATGAAACTAGCATTGAGGAGT
Organism: Larix kaempferi; assembly: GCA_027924585.1. NCBI lineage: Eukaryota > Viridiplantae > Streptophyta > Pinopsida > Pinales > Pinaceae > Larix > Larix kaempferi. The sequence goes on along the minus strand of BSBM01000318.1, from coordinate 10,559,742 downwards.
TTTTGTAATTCCTCTTTGACTATATCCTTTAGGGTTGGATTCATCCTTCTCTGAGGATGCCTTACAGGAGTATGTTTGCATCTGTGCAAATGTGGTGAATACAAGTATTTGGGTGTATACCCTTCATATCAGTGTATTCCCATGCAAATGCTCCAGTTTGACTTTTAAGAACCTTTAATAATTGCTTTTGTTGATTTTCATCTAAGCCTGCATTTATGTGTAGAAACTTTTCAGGACTGACCTCACAAGGTACGGTATAGGATCCTATATGTTCTTCGATTGTAAAGACACGAGGAGTATTTGTAAATGTGGAGAGGCTCATGTTTTCTTGGAATTCATCTCCAAAAATTCGATCAAGTTGGGAAAAGGATTGGGGAAAGTCTATACATGTTATGGAAGAGACAAATTGATTCAACACATTCTCGGTAGTTTGTTCTTGAAGTGCCCAGGAGAAATCACTAACAAGGGAAAGTTCTTCCAAGTTCTCATCCCCAAAAGGACAATCTAACCAAAACAGATTTTCGATTACTAATTGTGCTGGTGGGTATAAGGCAAGTTTCCTTATAGACAACCCATCAGAGATAATCATCTCTCCATCCCTACATCCTATAAATGAATTAACAGTGGCTAGACAAGGTCTTCCCAAAATAATTGGGTGTCCTTTGGAAGGATCCTTTGATTGTATGACCATAAAGTCCACAGGATATTCCCATGAAGCCACTATACAAAAATATCATCTAGGATTCCAGTAGGTTGTACCATAGTGCGATCTGCTAATTCTAGTATTGTTGGGGTAGGATGGAGAAACTGTCCCAAATGGAGAGCTTCCAAAATTGTGGTAGTCATCAGGATAATAGTAGCCCCTAGATCGATAAGTGTGTTTCCTATAGCAGTGTTATTGATGATAATAGCTACCACATTATTTCCTGGATTTGTATACTTTGGAATTCTAGGTTGATCTGCTATGTAATCTAATCTTTCACCTATGACATGAATTGTCGGAGGGTCTTTCTGTTTCTTACCTGGTATTTTAATACATAGTTCCTTTATCACCTTACTATAAATTGGCATGCCTTTAATAGCTTGTAATAAAGGGATTTTGATACAAATATTGTTCAACCCATTAATGATATTATACTCTGGATAAATTGCAGGTTTCTCTATTGCTAGATGCTCTGGATATGTGGGTACTTTTTCTCCTGGAGTTACCTCTTTCTGAGGATGGTTGTGTGTTGAAGTTTTTGGAATAACCACATATTCGAGAATGGCATCATTCAAAATTTCACTAGGTATATCTTCTTCTTCATTCTCTTCTCGAATGACAACTGATGATTTAGGTTGATCTTGCAGAACTCTTCCAGACCGCAATTGAATTTCATGCACTGGTGCGGTTGATATGACATAATATGGAAGAGATTGTAACCCAATGCTATTAAGAGCTTGAGTTGGTTTATTGTTAGGGTTTGGTATCGGTTGTGCAGGTAATATTGTGGGTCTTGGGGGATTCATGTTTTGGAAATGGTGAGGTTGATTTGTGATAGGGGGTAGTGAAGGAGGTAAAAATCCAGGCAAGAGTTGCTGGATATTAGGTGGGTAAGGATAGTTAGGCATAGGAGGAGGTGGTTGAGCATATGCTTGTCCTCTCCATCCATGTGCCCATGGTTGATGTTGAGCATTCTGAGGAGGATACTAAGGTGGCCAATTTTGCCAATTTGAGGTGTTCCATTGTTGAGGTGGTTGATAAGGGTGGTAATAGGGTGGAAATTGTAATGATGGATCCTTATATGATGGTTGATCTCTAGGTTTCCAAGGCCTCCTAGATGTCTCACCAAACTTTCCACTCTTATATAAGGCTTGCAACCCAGGCAACGATGAATAGTTATCAGTTGGATGTTCTTTGTACAAAGGTGACATACTGAAACATTATTCAATGGACATTCCCATTGGGGATGTTTAGTTCTACACCTAGGACAGAAAATACTCATTGTTGCACGATCTTCATACTGTCTCTTCTTAGCTTGTAATGCATCTAATTGAGAACCCATAGATCCTAAAATATTTGTTTTGAAAATTTCTAATAGGTTTCCCAATTCTACCCTCGTAACTCCACTAGGACTAGAGGTATTTCCTTTTAGGTTTCTGGTATAAGATTCCTGAAAGTGTCTCCCACTTTTCCCTCTACTTCTAGAGTAATTACTAGATAGCTCACAGATTTGTGAAAAAGACCTATGAGAAATATCTCCAATTGTCATGAGGTTAATACTTTCTAAAAACTCCTCTGAAATTCCCTTAAGGAAGAGTGTTCTTACTGCATCTTCTCGAAGGTCACTATATTTTGATTTATGTAACACATAGTTAAATCGAGATAGCATTCTAGGCTCTCATCTTCAAGTTGTTGTATTTTGAAAATGCCATTCCAAGAGTCCTTAGGTTTACAGTAATCCTGATATTTCTATAGAAATGCAGTCTTCATGTCTTCCCAATTTCTAATGCTAGATTCTTCTAAATCCATAAACCATCTAAGAGCAGAATCTTTTAATGTGGCAAGGAAAATTTTTAACTTTTGGTCATCTTGTAGGTAGTTATATATCCTACACAAAATGTCGAATTCAAATAAGAATGTATCCGGATCCTCACTACTCTTCCCATAAAAGGTAGGTAGTGAAAAGGGAGGGATGTTTTTCATGGTCACATTCTGTGTAGTATCTAAAATAGGAAATCCAAAAGTTCCTTCAGTTTGAATTTCTCCCTCTTCTTCATTGTGTCTCACCTCATCATTATCTTCATTCTCCATGTAGACTTGATTTCCAAAGAGAGAATACCTAGGTTTTTCTTTTCTTAGTGAATATGGGATGTACCAACATTCTGTTTCGGGGATAGTATTCCTATTTTTAGGAGAGGAATTTCCAACTACATGAGAGTACAGTTTTTAAGGTCCTATAGTTGTTGTCTCAATCTGTGAAACAACTATATTTATTCAAAAAGAGCGTCTACTTGTGTAGGATCAACAAAGTCTACTAGATTCGGACCCCCAACTATTGAGAAGGTAGTGGCTTTGAGTTTTGGATCTAATGGAGGATTAAGAGGTTCGAATGGTTTATCTTTTTGAGCTTCTTCTTGTCGAAGTTCAGTCTCAATGTGAACTTGAGGTTCTCCTAGTGGTGTTTCTTTATGGACTGACTTCTTTGATGTCTCTAAGGTTCCCCCTGAATGGTCCCCAGAAAGAATTTCTTTGGATTTCCAAGTAGGACTATCCCCTTTGTTTGTTTTCTGATACCTTTTTGTTGAGTTACTAGTTGGGGTGGCACGCCCCCCATAAAGGTTAGTAGGGATTTTAGTAGGAAGGCTAGTTTCAATATATCTACCTTTTGAATCTCTAGACCTATTCATGAAAGCAAAGCTACAACTAAAACAAAACCTAATTGCATTACTACTACTAATGGGTTTTGGGGATGCCTGTTATAACAGATGCGCAGGTTCTTACCTCTCATCTTACTGCTCACCCGCCACCATCCTATCACTAAGTTTGAAAAGGAAAATTCTACCTATTACTGAAGTTTTATAAAGAGATTCTACCTATCTACAACTCCCCGGCAACGGCGCCAAAATGTTGGGTGTTTTATTATCTTAATGAATTCACCAAATATTTAATTATCGACCAGGGTTGGTAATCTTAGAGTTGTGGCAAAGTATATGCTAAGGTAGAAGGGTACCTAAGATATCGGCTCGACAGACCTTAGAAATTTTTAATAATGAAAAGATCCAAAGATCTTTCAAAATGAAAAACCGAGTCAAACTTCAAAATACAAACTATTAACTGATTAGTCCTAACCAATAGATCAGAACAGTATCAATCTATACTACTCTACTCCGTGAACAATAATTGAAACTACAAAAGACAATACTACTCTAAGAAACAAGCCTTGGTAAGAAACAAACTACTCTTATGAAAATGGAAACTACTGATCAATTATTCAAACTCTAATCTAGGAATTAGAAAGACTAACTACTATGTAAGATAGAATATCTAACTATGAACAAGTTTAGAAACTTAACTATGAAACAAGATGAAATGTTGATCTAAGATTTATGCATACATTAACAACAATGAATAATAAGCAAACTACCTAGTTCCAATCGTCTTGAGCAACTATCGCATCTAAATGACTTACAAAAGCTAAAGAAATGTAAAATGGAAATAAATCTAACTTGACTTCTACAAAAATGTGGAAACTAAAGATCGACCAATTACAAGAAATCTTAAACATTGTAACCTATTGTTTATCCATAAGAAAATGACAAACTAACTATAATACTTGAAATGAAACACTATATTGACAATCTAGCTTTACAGTCTAACTTACTTGATCTCTAATGAATGCTCTGAAATGCTCATCTACTCATGCACATGCCTATCAACATCAAATGATATCTATCAATACTTCAAGCTAGTTCATAAAACATTAACTACAAGAAAAGAAAACTAAACTAAGTACAAGACAAGAGTTTAGATGATTGGAATCAATATTAACTTGTGATCAAAACCTACAGCAGAAACAAAGTATTCTTATGCTATCCCTACTACAAATCAAACTATCTTCTAAGACAACTATGCAAGTGCAATAAAGTTGATCTATAACTTGGAAAGTAAACCTATATTAAACTAAGTTATGAGAACTCTTAGATATTGAAAACTAATGCATCTATATTAAACACACGTGAACTTATTAAACTTGGATTGAGACTAGTTCCTAGTCTATTCTACCTACAGAAATGAAAGAACTTGAAATAATGAAATTAAACCAAGTCTGAACAACAAAACACTATGTAAATAAAAGTGAAAGACTAATTAGCAACTTGAATGAAAACTGGAAATGAAATACTGAAGTGATTTAGAAATAAGACAAACTGAGATTTAACAAAGTCTGTGTTAACATTGTAAACAAGTTTAAGCTAATCTAGGTCCTAGGCATGAAAGTAAGTGAAAGTAACTCATAAACTACCTAAATCATAAGCAAAAGACATTTATACTACTTCTACTTGAACCAAAACTATTTCTCATTTGAATAGTAAAACATATGTTGAATGTAAATGGATTTCATCATTAATAAAACTTGAAATAATTTATCTCTATGTGAATACAAAACTGAATATAAAGTGTTGAAAGTGTTAAAGATACATTTGAATCTCAAACTAGCTACGGAACATGTTAAAGTACTGAAAAATCAACCTAGACTCCAACTAACTATCTCTGCATAAAATGAAATACTAGCAATTCTAGAAATGACTACAAATTCTGGAAAATTATGTCTAAATGCGAATGAAAAACTGAAAGAAGGTCTGAAAGGCAGTCTAAACAAAAGGTGCGAATGGCCGGCCAAATGGATTCTAAAGCTATAAAAGAACACAGGAAAATTATATTTCACACACAACAAAATGTCATATACAAGAAAACGAACTACTTGCTTGTAGGCACGAAATGACTTATAGGAAAATGTAATAGATACACAAAAAACCAATATGAATTAGCTGCAAATATGAAAAGAAACTGCTGAATATACAAAAATGGAACCTATGATTGTTGAGGGGCCCTTCCCAGCAACATGGGTTTATCTCCTAAGCTACTCAGTCACCAACCATTAACAAAAAACGAGAATGATCATCAACAGCTGAAATAGAGTCTTTCTATTAAACTGAAGCAAAGTTATACAACATTTTTCTCTATAGCTATCATTTTGTCTATGTATGTGTTTCTCAACCTGAGACATCCTTATATAGTTTTACAAAGAGAGAGCACGTCGACCCTTTCAGTGGTCAACCTCTCTAAAAATAGAAGGCCTTTTACTATTGTAACAACAACCCATTACAACGCACAGGTCGTCTTCTTGATTCCATGCGTGTTGGTTCCCTTCACGTGAGCAGTTGGTGTGCTGGCAGGCTAGGCAAGTGGAAACTTGGATCTTCTCAAATAAGGGCCCACGATCCATCAGGGCCACGTTGCCAACAGAACCCTCGTCATGGTTTTTTCGTTTAATGCCCTGGAATATGCTAACCAACGAATCCAAGGGTGCGAACGGAGGTCTAAACGATAGTCCGAATGCGAATGGGCATCTTGAAAGTGAATGTGCGTCTGGATGAGAGTCTGTTTGAAAACCATAACCTGCTGAATGAAGACTATGTGCCAAGCAGGTCGAGAAATGTTAGATTAATGTTAATAAACCACAAAATGATGATAATCAATCAAGATTCATGATATATTGAAATAAGTTCATACATGAGTTCGAATGGTGGTCTGAATGTCAAGAAGTATGATTTAATACACCAAAAATGGAAAAAGTAGTGCCAACAGAACACATTTAATGATCAAAAGTGATGGCAAAATTGGACATCAACAGTCTTCCAATACTCTACCATCAATGAGTATAAATGGTGTGATTAATTAAATTCAAGTTGCAATTTCTTCTATGAACTTGTGCTCTCTCTATTTTATTAGATCCCTCATTTTTTCCAAATTCAAATGGTATTCCCCCATATGGTGGAACTAACCCCCTCCAACAAAAAACAATTTCTTTTTATTTCTTTTTTTTTTGCATGAGAATTGGCATCCACATGGGTTCTCTCCAAGAGACCACCACTTAATTGTTTTTTAATCCTCCCTCATTACTTACTTAAGATTTTAAGCCATGATTAAAGGTTAACCAAAGGTTTAACTAATTAATAGTTTAAATATTTAATACACAAGAGTACCTTTGCTCTTTTTAAACTAGACTAAGGTCGTGTACCTTAGTTCACAGGTTTTCTCCATAACCCCTTCCCTTGTATACTCTCACTGGTGAATAACTTGGTTCCAGGGTAATTTTTAGGGGTGAAATTTTGCCAATTGGCTATTTTTGGGGTTTTTTTTCAAAAAATAAGTTCATTATTTGGTCATTTTTACACTCTAATATCGCCTATGTTTACATAAAATATGTTTTTTTATTGTAATATTCGCCAAAATTTACAATTTTTAGTAGTAAATTGTACGTTTCATATTTTATTTTCTCCTACCTATCTATATATATGATTTTTTCAATCTAAAATTATCTCCTAGAATACTATACTTATGTATACTATTAGAATCCTTAAAAAATACACTGATTGGTTCCCCATACTCTTTTATCATACCTCCCCATATGAAACCAGCTATAACTACAATAATAACTACAATCTTCATTAGGTCCACCAATAGTCCTTGTCTACAAACTACATGCCCGAGCAGAATACCAAAAGGTGCACAAAAAATGGACTATTTCATATTTAATGAGATTTGATACTATCTAAATCTATCAAACATCAATCATAGAACTTATATGTGATTCTTCAACACACTAAACATTGTCTAGCCATCTAGGTACACCTCTAAAAACTTGTGGATAAACTCTTTAAAGGTTGCGACAACCACTCTTGAAAATATTGCTGGTGCATTCTTCGACCCAAAAGGAATTAATGTATACTGGTAACACCCCCATTCTATCTCAAAAGTCATCATATGCCTATCCTCCTTTGTGATCTTTATCTGATCATACCCTGAAAATCCATCAGTAAAGAAATGATTTTCTTGTCCTCTCACATTTTCAAGGACTTCATTTGTAAAAGGTGTGGGAAATGGATCATGCAAGCATGTGATGTTCAAATTGCACAATTTCATGCAAAATATTATCTTACCTATCTTTTTATCTTGGACCATCATCGAGCTTATCCATTCTAACTCCTCAACTGGTTCTATGGTTCCTGCTTCCAGCATCCTATCTATTTCAGCTTTGACTTTCTACTTGTATATCATATTCAGTTGGTATGGTCTCGGTCTCATTGGTTTGGCATAAGGATTCATGGGGATCTTCATTTCTCCTAACTCTCTTGCAATACCCTTCATTTCTGAAAACTTGGTAGGAAATAAATCTCAGTACTTGCGTAGTAAATTAGCAATCTTCTCTGTTGTCTCATTGTTCCAATAGTCTCCAATATTAGAAAACTTGGGATTCTTCTCCATGCTAATTTTTACATTGTGGATCTTCAATGGTTGCTTGTAACTATTGGATCCCAATTCAGGTCCCTCTAATGCGCGATCTCCCTCAATATCTCGTTTAGGTAGGTTTATTGGATTTTCTTCTTCTTTTCCTTCATTGTTGACATTATAACATTCCAATACTGCATGCACTATGGGATGAGGTAGATCCACAGTGCATAGGGATCTTTACCCCATTGCATCTTCTACTACAAATATATTTTCTTTGATAGTATGCAAGGTTGCATCTACTACCAGAGCTTCATATTCAAAACTAAAGGACACCTTGAAATTGTTATTCATCTCATCCTAGTCTACTATACCTCTACGCATATCAAGATCAATGTACCAATTCTTTGGAATTGTATTCAATGTGTGCAAAAACTGATGCATCCATTCTTGTTTCGGCATTATACCCCATGTTGTAATGCATTGTGCAACATGGTATCATGGGTAGCTCAATCTCACATATTTCTGTGCAATATACTCAGAACCAAATATGGCCTGCAGCACCCTCTTGAATTGCTTCCAATCACTCATCCTTTATTTATGAGAAACCCACCAACATACAGGTGGCACTTTCAGTGCAACATTTAATGCCAGTATCCTTTGTTGTTCCAGTACTTGTACTTCAAAATTTGTTACAAACAAAGCTACATCTATTAAACCATCATATTTTTGGAGATCGCATACCTCTATCCAATCCATTGTAATGAATTTGTGACTCACGCACACCTTCTCATATGAACTTTGTGCATCCTTTGTTACCAATATTCAAGGGATTCCTTAGAATCTGATGCGTGGGAACCGAAGATACACCAACTTATCACACCATTAGCCATAGGATCCACATAATCCTTCATTCTTCTAGTCATTTTGTATAAATTTTCTATATCCCCATTATGGACTGGTTCTACATACCTTCTCCCTTATGTTGGTTCCAACAGTGCAGTGACCCTCAAACTATCTCCTTCAGATATCATTTGCCTCTCTTTCAAATAAATAATGGCCTGATTTGCAAAACCCATCCAAGTACCAGTAAAGCAAGATATGGTTTATTATTGTCTACAATATCAATGACTTCAAAATTGGGGGTGCTTTGCACCCCATCCACATCCACGGGTACTCTAGTCATCCTTCCAATTGGGATAATTCTGCATTGGTTGGCTAGTCTCAATTTGACGTCAGACCATATAAAATTCATCCTAACCATCATTTCCCATGTTTACTTTGGAAAAACATTTACATATGATCCTAGATCCAAGATGATATAATCCATATAATACTCTCCTACTTGCACACTCAGACAGAACACCCTATTGGTCCTTTTGTCGCGATGCACCTGATTAACAGCAATGACTTATTCCTTATCTTGTGTGCATTTATCAATCATCCATCGTAATACACCCAAAGCATATTCATCCTTTATCAATTCTAAGGAGCATTTCAAAACGTTTATCAAAATACTTATCTTCTCATCGGGTCCTTTTGTCACCGAAGAATCACATAATGGAGGCATGTCATATACTTGTTGCAAGGATGATTGTAATGTCCCCATTCAAATAATTTCATAGTAAGACAATCCCATCAATCCTACTAGTTTCCTAGGTTGGATGGGCACATGTGGAATGGTAATAAGGAAGCTAATAAATGATGTTTAGAAATTATAAGGGTTCAATTATTTAATAAATAGAGTGAATAAAGAAATTCAAGAGAAATCCTATATGGCAAATGGTTTTGGAGACATATGGAGGATGTGGGACCCACACTAGCTTGATTTTTCATAATACATGGTATCTCTCTCTTGCAAATTCGAATTAATGGGAAGGTGAACACTCTTGGGTGAGTTGGTAAGTCATAACACATTTCATTGAGCATCTTAGGTCGAATTGGGAAGGATTGGTAACCTCCATGGAAGATAAAGAGTCAAATTGGAAGTTTGTGGACACTTGGGCTAGATTCCCTAGCCCCTATGACACCAATGATGGAGCATCTATGACAACTATGACAAATTGCAGACCTGACCTATGACATCTTACCACTATGACATGTTAGCCCCAAAAATAGGCTCAAGGAAGGCGCTCATGGGAGTTGGAGAAGCCAAAGAGACTCAAAATCAAATTTGGGAGAAGATGGAAGGTTGGAACTAGGAGACAAGTGGCAAATGTGGAATATTTCCTAAATGGAAATCTATTTAATCATTTGAGAGGATTTCGATCCTTAGAAGGATAATGTTGGTTATAAAATGTAGAAATGAAGTATGAGAATGTCTTTTGATGATTTCAGAAAAATTGCATTTGTGAAGAGAGAACTAGTGGATGACTAGTTTCTTGCCTTAGCCAATTTCGAGGGTGAAAGATTCTCATCCAAGTTGGTGTTTGGAGAGGCCACTCAGGTCTTTCATGGTGATTTAATGGAGTTTTATTTGCAGGTAGCAGCTACAATAATTTTCATGGTTTGGTTTAGTGCAGCACTTTCTCTCCACCGTTTCCAATTTTGAAGGCATATTCATGCCCCTTGAGGGAGGCCGTTTTTGGTGAGCTCTTGTGCTTATTGGGAGAGCTTCTCATTATATATTTATGATTGTAATAGCTTCATATCCTCTGTTATTAATATTCAGAAAGTTTCAGGTCGAAATACCCACTAGTTGTATGCAAAAATATTGATTAATGTGCAAACAATGTCCATTTCCCTAATGCTTTGATGTATGACCCTATAAGGTTGATTATTTCGAATGGATGGATGATTCTATGATATATTTGTGATTCATATACTTCCATGGATATATTATAATAGTTTCATGTACTGTACTTGAGCATTTGAATCATTTTTACTCAGTTTGTTTGTATTGAGAGGTGAAATAGTGCCATTTCCCCAAGGGTTGAATTGGGGGTTTTTGCTGTTGAATTTGAGAGGGTTAGAACAGTAGTAAAAATCAATTAATGTTGCATAAGAGACCTTAATCACATACTTAACACATTACATACCTCTATTCATAAATTCGTGGGATTTTGGAGGCTTTTGGAAGGCCATTTGCGGGGTTACCCCGGGGGGATTTGATGCACAAATTACTAGCCAAAATTAAATATATTGATCAGAATACAAATCAAGTTTGCAGCAGTATTTGTAGGGCCATAAAACATCCCTGGACCTAATATTCAATTTTAAATACCATTTATACACTCCTACAGAAGATTTGGGAGCATTTGGGTTGATTTGGAGGTCAAAACAGTAAAACTAGTCAAAGGTCAAAATTGGGGAAAAAGTGGAAAAATTGGCATTTTAATAAAATTTTGAAAAAGGGTCATTACAAGTGGTATCAGAGCATGTTCTTGGCACCTGATGGTCTTAACAAGAATTCAAAAGAATAATCCACCACCCTTTGAACCAGTAGTTGAAAATATTTTTGTTGAAGAAGAGGTAGTAGAAGAAGAGAAGTCTTTTGTTGAAATCATGGGTAGAGAGGAGGAGGACAAAGCAAGATATAAGGAGGAACTTATTGCAAACTTAGATCCATGTTTCTCTAAAATATCAACAAACATGGATAGGATAGGTGACAGATTGTTGCAAGGATTCGAATTGTTGATTAGCCAGCTTCAAAGCAAAGGGATGATAGGGGATAATAGTGGTTCACACTCAGGGGAAAAGATGAAAGGGAATGAGCATATTTTATCAAGTACAGGACCTCATAATAGACCTGATGAATTTCAAAGCACACAAAGGCATACTGCACCTAAATTTTTCACACCCAAAAAAGAGCCCAATCTTGAATTGGATTACAAGAAACTAGTAAATGATTGGAATGATTTGAATGAAGAGTGTAAAAGACGTGTACCACTCAGTGACTACATTGATGCTATGCAAAAGATTAAAAGGAAGGGAGACAATAGGAGTCCATTCCAAAACAAAGAATTAAATAGTGCTATTGGAAAAATGTCACTTCCTACTTTTGATGGTTCTTCTCAAAATTCTGCTAACACTTGGGTGCAAAAATTGGATGTATATTTTCAACTGAATCCTATGTTGGAAGAGGATGCATTAAAAATTTCCATTTTGCATTTGGAAGGGGATGCCAATGAATGGTGGTTCTATGGCTTGAAAAACTTGGGTCATGATCAGGTTAAAACATATGGAGAATTTGTTGACAGGGTACAAGAGAGATTTGAACAAAAAGATCTAGAATTGCCTTTCAAGGAATTAGCTCAATTGAAGCAAATTGGGACCCTTACTGAATATATGTTGGACTTTCAAAAATTATCAGTCAAGGTGGCTGATGTATCTATGGGAAGGTTGGTATTTATGTTCATTGAAGGTTTGGTTGAACCCTTAAAAGGTTTGGTCAAATCCCACAAGCCAACTACATTAAGAGATGCAATGAGCTTGGCTAGGGATCTCCAAAATGTGCTTCCTAGAACGCGATTTCCTCCCAAGCCTGACTTCAGAATTGAAAAGAAACCTTGGAAAAGATATGCACCTGATAAGAAGCCATGGCAAGAAGAGGAATATGGAAAGGATAAGAAAGAGGAACAAAGCAGGGAAGACCTTAGAAGGAAGAAATTGTGTTACTCATGCTTCCAACCATGGGTACCTGGACATAAATGTGCTAAAGGAAAGGCCTAATTCATTGAAGTATTTTGTGATGAGGGAGATGAAGGGGGCATGGAGGAAGAAGGACATAATTCATCCCAAGAAGAAGGATATACTATAGCAGAAGAAGGGAAACCAGAGGTGAAGCATCCCTCACCCACCAAAGTAACAATGGCAGTACTTTTAGCAGTACCTCGCTACCATACTATTCGATGCAAGGGTCTGGTACAAGGACAAAGAACTTCAATTTTGGTATATGGAGGAGCCACCCATAACTTCATTGATGCAGAGATGGTGGAGAAAACAAAGATACCTATTGAACCATTTGATGGCTTTACAATTGTCATTCCCGGTCACAACACAATGGAGTGCAAAACATGGATTTCACAGCTGCAAGTAACCGTAGGTAACTATACTTTTGTCGATAGTTTATATGTGGTTGATATTACTGATACTAATGTTGTTTTGGGAGTGAAATAGTTGTATTCAATAGGAGAGCATACAGTAAATTATAAAATTCCTAAAATGAAATTTCAAGATTCAAAAGGAGTACTAAGGATTGTGAGAGGGAAACACACCTATCCAAATCAGGTAGTGTCTTCCCACAGCATGAAGCACCGGAATAGAAAGATTTTGGGAGACATTACTCATGGAAGGCCACCTGATAGAGGAGGGACAAGTTTGCAGCATGGTAAATTGAGATTTCTTGAGGGAAAGAAATCTTGGGTGGGGAGGACTGTAATGTCCCCATTCAAATAATTTCATAGTAAGACAATCCCATCAATCCTACTAGTTTCCTAGGTTGGATGGGCACATGTGGAATGGTAATAAGGAAGATAAAAAAAGATGTTTAGACATTAGAATGGTTCAATTATTTAATAAATAGAGTGAATAAAGAAATTCAAGAGAATCCCTAGATGGAAAATGGTTTTGGAGACATATGGAGGATGTGGGACCCACACTAGCTTGATTTTTCATAATACATGGTATCTCTCTCTTGCAAATTTGAATTAATGGGAAGGTGAACACTCTTGGGTGAGTTTTTAATTCATAACACATGTCATTGAGCATATTAGGTCGAATTGGGAAGGATTGGTAACCTCCATGGAAGATAAAGAGTCAAATTGGAAGTTTGTGGACACTTGGGCTAGATTCCCTATCCCCTATGACACCAATGATGGAGCATCTAAGACAACTATGACAAATTGCAGACCTGACCTCTGAAATCTGACCACTATGACATGTCAGCCCCAAAAATAGGCTCAAGGAAGGTGCTCATGGGATTTGGAGAATCCAAAGAGACTCAAAATCGAATTTGGGAGAAGATGGAAGGTTCGAACTAGGAGACAAGTGGCAAATGTGGAATATTTCCTAAATGGAAATCTATTGAATATATTGAGAGGATTTCGACCCTTAGAAGGCTAATGTTGGTTATAAAATGTAGAAATGAAGTATGAGAATGGCTTTTGATGATTTGAGAAAAATTGTATTTGTGAAGAGAGAACTAGTGGATGACTAGTTTCTTGCCTTAGCCAATTTTGAGGGTGAAAGATTCCCATCCAAGTTGGTGTTTGGAGAGGCCACTCAGGTATTTCATGGTGCTTTAATGGATTTTTATTTGTAGGTATAGCTACAGGAAGTTTCATGGTTTGGTTTAGTGCATCACTTTCTCTCCACCGTTTCCAGTTTTGAAGGCATATTCACGCCCCTTGAGGGAGGGCGTTTTTGGTGAGGTCTTCTGCTTCTTGGGAGAGATTCTCATTATATATTTATGATTGTAATAGATTCATATCCTCTATTATTAATATTCAGAAAGTATTAGGTCGAAATACCCATTGGTTGTATGCAAAAATATTGATTAATGAGCAAACAATGTCCATTTCCCCAATGCTTTGATGTATGACCCTATAAGGTTGATTATTTAGAATGGATGGATGATTCTATGGTATATTTGTGATTCATATAATTCCATGGATATATTATACTAGTCTAATGTACTGTACTTGAGCATTTGAATCATTTTTACTCAATTTGTTTGTATTGAGAGGTGAAATAGTGTCATTTCCCCAAGGGTTGAATTGGGGATTTTTGTTGTTGAATGTGAGAGGGTTAGAACAGTAATAAAAATCAATTAATGGTGCATATGAGACCTTAATCACATAATTAACACATTACATACCTTTTTTCATAAATTCGTGGGAGTTTGGAGGATTTTGGAAGGCCATTTGCAGGGTTACCCCGGGGGAATCAGAATACAAATCAAGTTTGCATCAGTATTTGGAGGGCCATAAAACATCCCTAAACCTAAAATTCAAGTCTAATTACCATTCATACACTCCTACTGAAGATTTGGGAGCATTTGGGTTGATTTGGAGGTCAAAACAGTAAAACTAGTCAAAGGTCGAAATTGGGGAAAAAGTGGAAAAATTGGCATTTTAATAAAATTTTGAAAAAGGGTCATTACAATGATGCTCCAAATTTTTTCCTTAACATTTCTTCTCTCACTTACTTGTATGTGTCTTTCTCTCTCTAGGGATAAAACATCGGTGCTTTCCCTATAGCTTTCCTCACCTAGTGTCTAGTGTACAGTTTTTGTTCTGTGTAATGTCCCTCATTTTGACACTTAGGGTTTAATGGGTTCAATGCAAATATTGTATGCATTATATGTATGATTACTAGCATGGAGCTCAATTCCAAGGCCCTACTAGTGAATGCTCGGCCTTGAAGAGGAAAGTATTTGGAATTATGCTATATATGTGCTAGCAAGCCATGGAAAAATTGTAAATGATACCATGTAAATAAAATACCAAGGGATGGCTATGGCTGCAAGTAAAAGAGGGGGAACTATGTATCCACTAGGGATTGGTGTGGGGGTTGTGGGATGGAACCCTAGGCTTCCATATGTCACCTAGATAACCCCTTTTGACATGTCCTAGCTTCCATTGAATGTTGCAATAAGGAAGTGGGTGAAGAGCACTGTTCATGAGGTCGTGGAGTATGGGAAACCCCCAAAAATTTGGATGATAGGGTATGGAGCTCTGTTGCCTTGATTTGTGCATCACTCCACCCCTGGAAGTTTGTATTCCTTATTCCCATACCTTTTTTTATCACAAAAAATCATCAGTTCAACCCTTATGCGGGAGCAAACCGAATATGGAGGAGGAGAACCCAGAATGGCGATTTTGTGCAAGGCCATGATATTTAGAGCCAAAGACGCACAGAGAAATTGCGTGGGAAAGTAAAATCATGGATAGGATCCACATACCTGAACCCTAGAGAGAAATGGAGAGGATTAGATATTTAGAATTCCATTTGAGAACCCAAATTGTTAGCCAAAACCCTATGGCGGGACAAAACCACTCGATCGTAGCATTAGGGGAAGATATGAGGGTGGATCACAGTGGGAAGAGGCTAGGAGGGTTTAGGAGGCATGGTAGAGCCTTAGAGGGCTTATTTACCTTTATTTAGCAGTCAGTTCTAGCCACACTTACCCAGGTCAGTGCTAGGGGAAGGGGATCCCTAGGGATTTTGTGAGTGAAGAGGACCTTACCTAGGCTGAGAGTGGAGGTGATGGGGGTGCTTGAACTGTATGTTTTCATTGGGATATTCCCATAGCTCTGTGGATGATCTTATTGAGATAGAAAACCCTTACCTTCCTTCCCCATTTTCTTGACAAAAATAACTGTGTGTTGGATTCCTTGATGGAATGTGAACTAAGTTGTGAGTGAGCCTGAGAGGGAATATTTAGTGGATACATAGCCCCAACTCGGGGGTGGTCTCTGAGTGCTGAAATAATATAAGCTAGGCAGAGACCTATGGTTGGGTTGGAATGTTGCAGTCCATACCTAGTTTTCTTGGGGAATTTAATGGAAAGGATAATTGTTCCCTGTTCTAAGTTATACCCATTCCATGTGTTTTATCCTTAGTATGGTTAACTAGTAATGATTGTTATTGATGGAACATGTTTGTGTGAATAAGATCTCATTTCACTGTGTGCTAATATGGCTAAATTCTGTTGTGTGTGTTAATTACATTATTCTTGCACCTTTACATTCTTATCGTTATGTTGGTACTTATATGTAATTATGCTTGAGGAATAGGACTAAGCCCCTGCATGCTTTTATCAATCTTCCTGAGAGAAATATGTGCATGTATTCCATTCTATGTGTGTGGATCATGTTTCATTCCTTGTATTCATGGAGTATGATTATGCATATTTGCAATCCCTTTGGTAATTCTTTTGAAATTTCCTTTGATGAATTAGCTCTAAGTCTGGTAAATGTGTAGGATACTCGAGCCATAAATTGGGAAAGGAATAGACACCCCTGTGGATCAAATGAAGGAGGCATAGATGAGGTCTAAGTTCATCCCTTGGGGTGGAACAAGGGTAGGAACAAAGTTCTTAGGTTTGGATGAATACCCTGCAGCTATATGGTGCTCTCCGACACCTTTCCAATGGTACTGGATTTTCCCAATTTCGACTTAGGATGAAGAAGTTATGGGCTAGAGAAGTGGTGTAGTGGGGCTTCTGACTTTCTGAACCCACATACGGATTGCAGATTGCAAAATTCAGAAGGGAACTTCGATAGGGTTTCAAAATGGAAGTTATGACTTCCGATTTCCACATGCGGACTGGGATTGCAAAATTCAGAAAGGTAAAATCATTGGGGTGGTAAAGTTGGGCTTCCACATTTCCGAGTTCCGCAAGGCGAGTTGCGGATTGTGGAGTTTGGGAAGGTAGTTTTCCCAGGTTGGCAATATTGGCATTCTGATTTCCGAGTTCCGCAAGGCATACTACGGATTGAGGAATTTGGAAAGGATATTTCGTCAGAGTTGAGTATTTGGGATTCCGCATGCAAATTGCGGATTGCGGGATGTTGGGAGTGAAATATTTCCAGATCTGGGAATTGGGCTTCCGCCTTTGTGAATTCTGCAACGCAGATTGCAGAAGTCGGAGTTGGGATTTCTACGGATCAAATAATTGAGGGTTCTTACCTTCGAGTTCTGCATTGTGGACTATATATTTTGGAAGTCGAAGGGGATAAATTGTCGCAGTTGAAATTAGTGACCCGACTTCTTAATTATGATTGTAGCTTGTAGATCATGGCTTGTGGAACTACGGATTGCAGATAGATGATCATTTTAGGTTCAGAGTTGTGGAGCCTTTGAATTGCTTGAAAAAGAAAAAATTAGCAGGTGGCTCAAGGGTGGTCTCACATTGCCTCTAAAGGAAACTGAGGTGACTAGGGACATGACATTCTGTCACATTAGCTATCATCCTGGATCCTCCATTCATAACGAATGATATGCTCAGATGGTCATCACACTCTTCTATTACAATCATTTGCACATTTTGATTTGGGTTCGAATTCAAAATGAGTTGTAGTTATGTTTTGGAATTTGATTCAAATTCTAGTTCAACTTTTAATTTTGATTTAGATTTTGATTCAGATTTAAATTTGAGTTTTGGATCTAATTTTGAGACTAATTCCTCCTATGTTTCCATTTTGCGGCCAATAGTGGAAATCTTCTATCGCATGATCCAATTGTATATAGTAAGTACATGTGGTACATGGATTCTAGTAATGTCTCATAAAATGTACCTATTACCCATAGTTATAAAAAATTATAGCTCCTATGCCTCTTCCAAAACCCACTTTACCTCGGCCCCCGAATCCTCCACGGGCTCCTTGATTATACTCCCTCAAGGTATTGTTTTGTTGCACTACTCCCTCTAGTTCGACCTCCCCTTTCACTCTTCATGCATCTGATGTGCACTCTCGCATAAGGTCTATCATGTGGCAGTCCTTCTCATCATGACTGATCGACTTGCAGAAGTTGTAAAACAAACTTCTTGGGGTACTTGCATACTTTTGTAGTGTGCGAAAAACATGAGGAGAATGATTTATTCTACATAAGTCACACATAGGCCTCCCCCTATTGGAAAGGGATTTGGATGTCCCATTTCCAAATAATCTTTGGATGTTGGAAACTCATTCTTATGATGGCCCTCCATCCTGCAGGGTGTACACCATACCTCTTCGTGCTTCTCTTTCCCCTTGGCAATTTCCTACAATAGGATCGTCAGCATAGCAAGATGCCTCTGGACCTAAGCCATCCCCGTGCTTATCTCTCATACCAAGGATGCTTCTAACTTCATATCCATCTCTAATGCATCTATATGTGTTATGATATTCTATTGCATTAGGAAGGCATGTATATGTGGCAATATACCCATAATGAACAATTCTTCGTGTTGCTCTTTGGTAATTTGAAATGTCACCTTCTCCATCAATGCTTTGAATCTTTGGTCAAATTCCCATAGTGTCTCATTTGAAAACTATATAATCTCCTTTAAATCAATAATATATTGTGACTTGGACTTTGGATTATTAAATTCCTTTATCAATGCATCCTTGACACCACCAAGTGTTTTGTTTTCTACAGTGGCCTGATACTTTACATACCATGTCATTGCATGAACCTTGAAAGTGGTTACCAACTACACCAACTTCACAACATCATGTTGGATTTTATTTTCCTTCCATATGGACTCACATCCAAACAAGTGTTGATATAGATCATCTATCCTAACCCCATGGAAGACATGTATCCTCAAGGTAGGATCTCGCCCCGCCATCATATTCTATGCAATATTGTTACTAGGTGTTGTATACTGTGGCTGGCTAGTTGACTTACTTCTGCTACTTTGACTAGTATTGTTATTGTTACTAACTGGAAATAACAAATTTGGACTACCTCAAGTGTTGAGGACGTGCGTGATGTAGTGGGTTTGATGCAAATATCAATATGAATAGTACTACCTTCTCTAGATGGATTTATTTGCCTTCCTTATTCTTTCTCTGAGTGTGATAATCCTTCAATGTGTGTCCCTTCATAGAAATATCTTTCTTGACACTCATTGCATTGATTCTCTACTTCAGCCATAGTCCTCTTCCTACTATCTTTTCAAAATATTTTCCCTTTGTGCAGTAATATCGTTTCTTATATTTCCACCTCTTCTTCTCTTCTTAGTATCCTTATCTCATCCTTTGTTCATTCATTCCAACCTTCCTTTATTCAAATCATTCTCTAGTCAAACCCCATTTCCATACTGCGCGCATAAGTGCTTAGATTCTAGGATGATATGATTCCATTATCATCGTTCCCTTATCGCACAACATCTTAATCCATGTATATAATGACTTCATGTACCTTCCACGTATACCCTTAAATAAATCCCTCTAGGATACATTGTAAGAATAAGTATAGTCTACGGAAAACTCTATGACATGCCCCTTCAAAATAATATCTATCCAATAGTCTATTGCATGTGATAAAAGATTACTTACACTGTTAACTAGTCAGATATTTTCATAGGTCCAATTCCGTGAACCATCACTACCATATATTGAGTTCACTTCAACTAACCTTAGCAACCACTCTGCCAAAAGTATGGGGAACTCACAGAAGAAAATTTCATACAAATCTCTATAGATGTACTTTTGAAACTAGTGTTCCTTGTTGATCTAGATTTCTAATTATATTCTTTGGAAAACTCATATTCATTTTATTTTATCCAATATTCTATTTCTTCCCTCCTCGGTCTCCATAGAACCATCATTTAAGTCTCATGTCCCTTTAGGCGCAAGTCCTGGTCCCGGAAACAAAACCATTTTTTGGTGCATGGATAGACCCAGGGTTCATCATAAATTTCACCAACAAAACCCAAGATAGTGGCCCTTTCAGCATCACCTGCAAGCAGGCGAAGTCTCACCTGAGGTGTCTAGGGAACTACATGAACCAAGATTACGTGGTGTTGAAGGGATGTGAGCATTCATCTGACAAATATACCATTCATTCAATTAACATATCTATCATTCATTCATTTTTTGCGCAATATAATATGTCTTACTCATGGAAATAGATAACACATTCACAACAACAACATAACATTGCATCCATGTGCGCATCGGACATAAACATTCACAAAATTCAAGACAAGTGTAAAGTACTGCAAACAAAGGTACTTATTCTCATTATCATTGGTATAGTCTTACATAACCTATCTAGTGTTCATCAATACTCAATTATAGTATTCAACCACCTAGCATTACAGCAAAACAACAACTCATATACAAAAAGAAGCTAACCCATAACCACAAGCCAATCATAAGCTAACCCCAAATACCTTAGATCTCCTACATATTTATACATCACAACATGGACCGATCTTGTTACAAAGTGGACAAAACACCTAACTAAATTCTAACTAACCACCACCATTATACCCTCCTCTAGCATCACCACTACCATCCACTAATCCATTAGTCCCGCCATCGACTTACCCTCCCTAGTATCCCCACCACCATCCACCAATTCATTAGTCCCACCACCACCATCTCCTTATCCATCATCCCCGCCACCATCCACTAATTCCCCATACATCGATCCATTAGTACCACCAATACCATCCCCTCCTCCAGCATCCTTACCACCACACACTAATGCACCATCCATTGATACATTGGTCCCACCACCACCATCCCCTCCTCTAGCATCCCCACCACCATACACTGATGCCCCATCCACCAATCCATTAGACCCATCATACACCAATTCCTCCTACAACAGGACCACCACCACCATACCCTTCTCCAACGGTCCCACCACCACCACCACCTCCTCCAACAAGCCCACCTCCACCACCCCCTCCTGCACTAGTGCACTAGTTGCAACATCGATTCATGAACCAAGATATTTATAGGATTTTATGTCATCAGTTGGTATACCTTTGGATGGAGATGTATGTTGGGCACCATTTTGACCTCTTTTTGTCATCTAAATATCCTCCATTTTCCTCCATAAAACCCTCATACTGATCTATAAAGCTTTTAGTTCACCACAGACTTTGGTTAAAAGGTATAAATGTCATTGCTTGTTAACAAATTGAATTTTGAGATTTTTAGAGCATTTAAACTAAGGTTTTTATTCAGGATTACAGGATGTGCTAACTTCCCGTAATGTCTCCAAAGTTGAGCACTTGTAGGCCAGCTAGGCATTAACTGAAATATGGAGGAAAGATCCTCAGTATCCAAGGATGGATGAATTTCCAACGAATAGATGATGTGGCTCTTACAGGTGGCAAGTCAAAGTCGGTCAAAGATGACCACCTGTGCTCAGCACAAAAGCAGGGCAGTTTTGATTTTGTTGAGTTTCACGATTCTGAATGAGGATCTCGATGGCTATGTTCATTAATTAGTTTACAGGATTATAGCATTTCCAGTTTTCTTTCGAATTTGTATAAGTACTTCACAAAACATTGGATTGGGGATCATGATTTTGGGAAGAACGCATATTGCTTCTGAACTGCGTGGTTTTTACTATGTAATTGATTTATGGTGAATACATTTAGAGTTTGAGTTCTATAAATATTCAATTGTGTGTGGAACGAGGCATTGGAGGGCCCCCATTGTTGAGTTCGCACACCCTTACATTGCCAGTGAATGTGATTTAGATGTTTGCAGCGATTTGATTTGATGCAGGCGATTTAGATTGTGCCATTGGTATGTGTTAATCCCTGTAGTATCTAGTTTATTATTGCAGAACGAATTCAGCTAGTTTTAATTGGTTTTATTACAGCTCTGTTCTCTCATTTAATGGTTCAAGCTACGATTTCGTTGTGCTACACATCACTTACCTTTTCATGAGCTCTGTCTTTTATTTTGTTAAATATTAAAACAATGGTTCAGACTGTGATTTTACTATGTTATACATTGCTGCTCATTTAAAGATAAAATGTTTAGAACAATTATAAATTACGAACACTTTCCTGTAAGGGAATTTAATGGTTAATTGTTCATTCAGCACTGGAATATCAGGCAGAGCTTTGTAGTCTGTATCTTAGGGTTAGAGTTATTATTTAATTGCTTTTACTATCTCAGTTCTTTCACCAATAGATTGCTTTCTTAAAATAGATTGCTTTGTACTTGAAAAGAAACAAATGAAGTTATCCCTGTAAAAAGGATTTTTGTATCTTTAAGTTACAGTATTTTTCATCTGACAGTAGATTCAATTCACAGATAATTAAATAGTAGATTCAATTCACAGATAATTAAATTATCCAAACAAGCCTAGCTCTGAGTCCTAAAACTTGGATATGCCTCTAATCTTATTGACCCGGATTGATATAAATTTAAGGTTTGATCTGCATTAGTAAATTGAAGCCCAACATTTTGGCGCCGTTGCCAGGGAGGCATTGTAAAAGCAGGCTTAGGAACTTTAGTTTTCTGATAAAAACAAAAATTTCAAACAAAAACACAGAATAGATTTTACTTTTATGTCAAGACTAAGAGACAAGAAAGGAAGATTTCTTAAAAACCCCCCAAAAACAGAAGTAACAGGAGCTTCTCTTCCAAAAGGATTCATCTCAACAGTTGGTAGTTTCAAAATGTCTGAGGAAGAAACATCAAAAGGCCCAACTGCAGAACAGAGAAGGGAGTATGAGAGGATGTTGGAAATAGAAAACAAACGCAGACAAGAGAGAAGGGAAGAAGAAAGAAGACATGAGAGGGATGAAAGAATAGCAGAAGATCAGGAAGCCACCTTTAAATTTCCTATCTTGGACACTAGCATTATCCTAGGAGAAGAGGTAAAAATGAAGAATATTCCACCATCTATCTTACCAAACTTCTATGGCATGACCTCTGAAGATCTTGACTCTTTCCTATTCGAATTTGACATCTTGTGTCGAACTTATGGGTATACAGATGACACCCATAAGCTCCGTCTTTTCCCTACTACTCTTAAAGCAACTGCCTTGAAATGGTTCATGGGTTTAGGAGATCATTCTATCACTAGCTGGGATGAAATGAGGAAGATCTTTCTTCAAAAATATCAGGCATATTGCAGATCAAAGGGTCTGAAAGATGACATTTTTGGCATGACTCAACAGGAAGATGAGAGTTTGGAGGAGTATTTGGAAAGATTCTCATACAACTTACAGAAATCTAAATACAATTCTTTAACACCTGAAATGATCAGAACAATATTCTTGAAGGGAATAAGAGAAGAGTATTTGGATATTTTGAATGTTATGGGCAAAGGTGACATCTCTTACCTTCCCTTTGATGAGATACAACATTTATGTCAGAAATATTCAAGAGGAAAGGCTCGAACTGGAAAAAGGGATATCAATACCAAAGCAACTAAATCTACAAACAGTGGTATTTCTAGAGCTGAGCTTGGAAATCTGCTAGAAGTTTTCAAGACTTATTTATTGAGTACCTTGGGCACACAAGTCGAAGCAACAAAAACTAAGAAGAGGCAAGAACAATAGGACCAACAAGATCAAGCTTTGTCTATTTTTTGTCCTAAATGTAGAAAGAAACATCTGCTAAAAGAATGTCCTTTAAATACTGTTGAAATTTGTGGCTTATGCACTTTTAATCATAAAACTGATGACTTCCCTAGATTGAAAGAATTGCAGGCAGCTCGAATGGAGGAAAATCACAGCATGGAGTCTCTCTACTTTATGGGACAAAGGAGATCTTGGCAGCCACGATTTTCAGGTATGACTCAAGATCCTATGCAGCAATTTCATACAAATTATCAAACTAATATTCAGAATTCATGGAGTGCACCCATGCCTTGGCAAACCTGGTCTCCTCCATTAGCTTAATCTACTCCAAATTGGAGAGGATATGCCCATGGTAACCAGACATATCAGCAGGCTTATTTGCAGCCCTATCAACAACCTTCTGCCTATCCCCAATATCAGCAGAATCAAGTCCAAGCCCCATCTTTTCAAAACCCATCTTTTCAAATTCCATCTTTTCAACAACTCAACAACATGGCTCCTCAAGTGGGTACACCACCTCAACAGCTTCAATTTCCATCCAATCAGACTCCACCTCGGCCTACACAACTGCCAGCTCAGCCAATTCCAAATCCAAATAATAAAACAGACAGACCCATGTATAATGTTGATGATGGAATGACACTTCCCTACTCAATTCTCCGATTGCAAAATATCAATTAGAGATCTGGGAAAACCTTACAAAAAGAATCTCCTGTTATCTTAGAAGAACAATCAGAAACTGACAAAACTCCAAAAAAATTAAATACAGAAAAATATCAGTCAGAAAATCACAGTCAAAAAGGGAAAACAACAGTATCTTATACACCTCCTTTTCCTGAAAGGTTAGTCAAAGAAAAACCTTCAATTTCCTTACCTGATTTTGATGTTTTGAATGAGTTAACAAATGTATATGTCAAAATTCCTCTACTGCAGGCTATAAAAGATATCCCAATTTACACTAAAGCAGTTAAGGAACTATGTCTTAATAAAAGAAGGAAGGATCCATCGAAAATTCATGTGGTAGGCAATCTAGCAGGATTAATGTCTAACACTGTTTTCGTTGAAAAGTATGTAGATCCTGGAATTCCAATGGTTACAATTACTATTAATAACTTTTCAATCCCAAAAACATTGATCGATTTAGGTGTTGCCATTAATGTCATGACACTAGAGACAATGAATTACCTTCACTTGACAAATCTCAAACCCACCACAATAGTCTTGGAATTAGCTGATAGGTCTAAAATTACACCAGAAGGAGTCTTAGAAGATATCATTGTTTCTTTAGACTCCTGGGAGTATCCTGTTGATTTTATAGTGCTACAGCCAAAGTCTAACTTAGGAGGTCACCCATTGATCCTTGGCAAACCCTGGCTGGCAACAGCGGATGCTTTCATAGGATGTAGGTCAGGAAGTATGCTCATTTCACATGGGACAGAGAGAAAACAGATTGCACTTTACCCTTCTTCCCAAAGACCTTCTACATTAGATCAGCTGTCATGGATTAATGAAACCAAAGAACAAGAGGAAGAAGTGATTCATCCTGTCCTGAGTATCAATCAGTTCTTTGATTTTCAGGAAGAAAAGCACGAAGATCTACTGGATTATTTCATTGTTGAACCTGATATTTCTGCAGAATTAAGAGATATGGAATATGTTGTAGCAGATCAAGTTTTGGGTTATAATTTTCAAGAAAATTGCAATGTACATTCCCTAGCATTAGCACTTCATGATGTTTTTAATGTTCATCCAATCACAGATATTCACAGTAAAACAGTTGAAATCAGTCTAGGAAAAACTTTGAAAATAAGTGCACATCTTACTACATCACAGGAAGAACAGTTGATTACTTTGCTGGATAAATATTCCCATGCATTTGCCTGGGAGTACACTGATATGCTAGGTATTCATCCTGAGACATGCACTCACCACATTTACATAGATGATAAAATCAGACCTCTTAGACAACCGCAACGCATAATGAACCCTATACTAAAAGAAATAGTCAAGGAAGAGTTGCAAAAGTTGTTAAAAGTGGTATTTATTTACCCCATCTCTGACAGCCAATGGGTCTCACCCTTGGTTGTTGTTCCTAAAAAAAATGGTAAATGGCGCATATGTGTAGATTACAGGGAGTTGAATAAGGCCACATTAAAAGACTATTTTCCATTGCCTTTCATTGATCAAGTGCTGGATGCCTTAGCTGGAAAAGAATATTTTTCATTTTTAGATGGTTTCGGTGGGTATAATCAAATTAGTATTGCAAAAGAAGACCAAGACAAAAACACCTTTACATGTCCCTGGGGCACATATGCCTACAACGTTTTACCTTTTGGCTTATTTAATGCCCCAGCTACCTTTCAGAGGACTGTCTTGGCCATCTTTGCTGATCTAATTCATGAGTGTGTTGAAGTTTACATGGATGATTTTTCTGTATATGGACATACCTTTGAAGATTCCTTAGCAAACTTGGAGAAAATTCTGAAATGGTATGTTGACTCAAACCTTTCCCTTAGTAACGAAAAATGTTTTATGATGATGACTGAAGGGATAGTTTTAGGACATCACATTTCTTCATCTGGAATAAAAGTAGATCCTACTAAAATTCAAGTCATTAAAAATTTATCTGAACCAACAACTCAAACAGATGTAAGAAGCTTTTTAGGGTATGCAGGCTATTATCGCAGATTTATTGCAAATTTTAGTAAGATAGCTCTGCCATTGTTTAAATTGCTTTCAAAGGAAGTGAATTTTAATTGGGATACTGACTGTCAATCTGCATTTCAAACACTTAAAGAGAAACTCTCAGCTGCTCCCATTTTAAGGGGACCAAATTGGACATTGCCTTTCCATATTTCTACTGATGCCTCTGCTACTGCAATAGGAGCCTCATTGGGCCAGAAAGAACATACTTTGACTTATGCTATCTATTTTATTAGTAAAAATCTGACACCTGCAAAGTTGAATTATACAGTCACTGAAAAAGAGATGTTGGCAGTGTTTCATGCTGTAAACAAATTCCGTCATTACATCACTGGCTACAAAAAAAAATTTCATACAGATCATTCATCCTTACACTATTTAATGAATAAATCTATCACTAATGGTCGGATCACTAGATGGTTGTTATTAATGCAGGAGTTCAATATCACTGTTTTAGATCAGCCTGGACGAGAAAATCAAGTGGCAGATTTCCTGTCTCACTTACACGATACTGGTGAGGTTGTTCCTGTTTTAGATAGTTATGCTGATGAACACCTATTTGCAATTTATGTTATCACTCCTTGGTATGCTGACATTGCCAATTACTTGTCATCAGGCCAACTACCACCATCTATGACATCTAAAGAAAAAAAGAAGATTATTAAACAAAGTGTTAGGCATATATGGGTTAATGGTGATCTCTTTTACATAGGATATGATTTAATTATAAGAAGATGTGTACGACAAGATGAAGTTTTAGATATTTTAAAGGCCTGTCATGAATCAATGAACCATGTGGTGGCCATTTTGCAGACAAAAGGACAGCATACAAGATACTCAATTTGGGGTATTATTGGCCTTCCATTTTCAAAGATGCTAAGAGGTATGTTAGAAGTTGTGATACTTGTCAACGAATGGGACGGCCAGTCCGGTCTGATGAAATGCCACTCCAACCACAAATTCTCATTGAACCATTTGAAAAGTGGGCCCTTGACTTCATTGGTCCAATTCATCCACCATCACATGGAAAGAAGTACATTTTGGTCTGTACGGACTATGTTACTAAGTGGGTAGAGTCCAAGCCTTTACCAAGAGCCACCGAACAGACTGTGGTAAACTTTCTGTTTGAGGAGATATTTGTCAAATTTGGGGTGCCTAGAGAGATTGTAACTGATCAGGGTGCCCAGTTTACCTCTAAATTAGTGCAGGAGATAGCAGAAAAGTATAAAATTAAGCATCGAAAGTCTTCCCCTTACCATACACAAGCAAATGGCCAAGTGGAATCTACAAACAAGACTTTAGAAGGAATCATTACCAAAACTGTCCAGATGCATCGGCAGGATTGGTCAGCTAAGCTTACTGAAGCTTTATGGGCATACCAGATCACTTGGAAAAACAGTACTGGTTTTTCTCCTTATCAACTTATTTATGGTAAGCAAGTCCTCCTTCCTATAGAGTTTCAAGTTCATACTTTCAAGTTAGCAACAGATTTGGGCATGGATCTTTCAGAAGCTCAGCAAGAAAGAATACTTCAATTGAATCAACTTGATGAGATGAGACAGGCTGCCATAGAACACAATACTTTGATTCAATAGCAGAGAGCTCAATGGAATGACAAGTTTATTAAAGAGAAACAATTTCACATCGGTGACTGGGTACTACTGTTTGACTCCAAGTTCAAATACTTCAAAGCCAAATTCACAACTCACTGGCTTGGTCCATATGAAATTGCTGAGGTATATGACAATGGCTCAGTCAAACTTCAAACAATCGATGCTGGAGCATGTACATTTGTGGTCAATGGCCATCGGCTCAAACTGTATACCAAGCCTCTCAATAAAGATGATTTTATACAGCAGATTTCACAGCAAAAGGAAATGCAAGTGCTGGATAAACACATCAGTGTTTTTCCTTCACCTGCTCCTTAGCTGATCTGATACAGCAAGCAAATAAAACAAAAAGATAAAAAAAAAAAAATCGAAAAAAAAACAAAAATATAAAAAAAATAAAAATAAAAACATGAAAAAAAAGGAAGTTTAGTTGTGAAAACCAGTTCACTGGCACAATATAAACTTAAATTTTCTCTGGAAAACCAGGTTTACCTGGCCATTGAAAATTCACAAAAATATATTTTTCCAATTTCCTGTTTTGTTTTCCAAATAATGAAGATCTTGTTTGACTTGAGGACAAGTCAAAATGTAGGCCTGTGAGGGGGATAAGCATTTTCATGCTTCTTTAGAACCCTCCAAGTCTTTTCCATATGCATAGGATTGTGATTTTTCATATGCAGAAGGGACCTGATTTCCAGCAATACAAGTGATTTTTAACAATGCAGAGGGACCTGACTTCCAGTAAGGCAGAAGAAATCTACAGAAGGACCTGACTTTCAGTGAAACTGAAGAATTTGAGATGGCAGACAGAAGACATCAGAAGGACAGAAATGAATCAGAATACAAACCAACTTCATCAGACAGCAAGCTCATCATACAGGGACATCAAGCAAAGTCTGTAAGAATTTATAGTTTTTATGTTTTAAAAGGTTTCAGAATTCTTTGTTTTTAAGCGATGACATATTACCAACTATTGTAAAGCTTGACTGCCTATTTTTTTTCACTATTCTGATAGTCTGTGCCAGTACCCTACTTACCTTCCATTAGTCTCTGCCAGCACTTCATTTTTCTACCCTAGGGTTCAAGATGGTTGTCAGGATCAAACCCAAGGGAAATTTTAAATACTGCATTCTATAGGACATATAATGCACTCTACAGGATACATATTGCATTCTACAGACAGAGTTTTCTTCTTGGTTTAAAGACAAACAGGGTCTCCTTCTCAGCAAAAAGTGAAATATTGACATAAAGGAATTTCAAAAGTTTATTTTATATATGTATTTAGTGCATCATGCATTAGGTAATGTATAGAATTTAAGGAAGAAAACAATGGTCATATATATCTTCAGCGCATCTTTTAAAGGAAAAAGGTTCATTTTAAGAGAAAAAAAATCCTTTTATTACAACCTGTTCAATAAAACATTGGGTATACAAAGAAACTGAAGTGTATCTTACAGTTTATGCATTAAACGTTGGGAATATAAAAGGATTAAAGTGTTTTATAAATCAAAACCTTACCTTTCATTTTTTTTAATTGAATGAAGTGGCATGTTTATGAAATGATGAAAGGAAAACGTGGAATGATCTCCCACGACAGCATGTAAATAAGCTTGATTCCTGCATTATGTATTGGTAAAATTGGAAACCACGACTTGGTTATTCTCCTTGAGGCCGAGTCCAGTTGTTGTCTCTGCAAAATCGACTGCTGTGTGAAGATAATTGACAGTGAGAAGGGGCCGTGGGTTACAGGAAGTGTGAATACATGATTTGCTAAAGAAATCGCGCAGGAAGAAAGACAATCAGTGAGAAGGAAGCTGTGAATACACCAATCTCTATGGAAATCGTGCAGGAGGAAGTAAAAAAAGTTGCACTAGAGAAGAGGTAAAATTTAAACCCTTTTCTTTGTTGAATACTCTACTCAAACCAACAGAAATTTTACAATTTCAGAATATTGTTGTGGGGATAGGAAGACAAAGGCAGAGTTAAAGGTTAAAAGGTTCATGTTTTCTATTTAAATTCAAAATGTCATCTAGACTGGAACCAGAGAAATTTGAGCCCGCAGCCATTCATGAAAGATGCATAGAAATTTTCGAAAAAAATCAATGGGTGTCTTTCTTTAAAAAATTTGATGGGCACAATGATAATGTTAGCCTAGCCTTTGTTGGATCATTCGATGGAGAGAGGGCTACAGTAGGAAATTTAAGTTTTAGACTGTCTGAAGACATTTAGGCACAAATTATTGGCCTGCCACAGCAAGGAGAAAGATTTTTCAAAACCAAGCAATTCAAAGAGAAATCATGGATACCCTTTTTGTGCAGATCAAGAGCAGGGTCAGTAAACTGGAAGAAAGGTATACCAAGGAGCTGGCTGGTTCATCCCTGGGATGAAATAGTGTATATCATCCAAAGATTCATCACCTGTGAAGGGAGATTCAGTATTGTTTACCTTTACCACATCAAGCTGTTGCAGCATTTGAAAGGTGAATGTGAGATCAATATGCCCTATTTCCTGTTACAGAGTCTAACTAAGATGGCTAAGGCTGTCCAAAGGCGTGAAAAAGACAAAATGACAAGTCTTTTTCACTGTGGACTCATCAAAATCATCATCAAGCATGAGTTACAAAAGCAAAATTTGACATGGTCAGAATTTTTAATCCACAATCAATTTGAAGAGCAGGAAGAATTGCATGAATAGGTTTCAAAAGAAGGTGAATTGCTGATGATAACATACCCTGAGGCAACAAGTTCAAAACTGTCAAAGGAGAAAAAGAAGAAAAAGGAGGTATTGTTGATTACTGATGACGAAGACAACTCTGAGGCAACAAGTTCAAAACAGCCTCAGAGAAGGATACGAACTAGGAGTGTAATGAAAGAAGATAAACAGTTTCAAAAACAAGAGCAAATTTTCACCACTTACCAGAAGAAGCCAAGGAAGTATAAGCAAGTTCGAAGCCAGTCAGCATTAGAAGATGAGGAACACATACAAACCTTGGAAAGTCAAGAAGAAAACCTAGCAGGTGAGATAGGGCAGGATATCCAAGGAACTGATGAAATAATAAAACAGACAAAGAAAATCAATCTCTTCTTGGATCAGCAAGAGAAAGAAAAAGAAAAGCCATTAGAAGATGAGGAACACACACAAACCTTGGAAAGTCAAGAAGAAAACCTAGCAGGTGAGATAGGACGGGATATCCAAGAAACTGATGAGATGATAAAACAGACAAAGAAAATCAATCTCTTCTTAGATCAGTAGGAGAAGGAAAAGGAAAAGCAGTCAAGACAGGGAGTACTAAAAGACTCAGCTTCTCTTTTCTCAGAGCAACAAACTATGCAAGAGGAAAAGAAAGAAGGTTCAGTATAGGAAAGTGAAGAATTAGGGATGGACACCAATTCTGTCCAGCTTTCAATGAAGAAGAAGAAAACTTTCAAGAACAATAAAGAGATTAAGAGGTTGAAACTTGAAATAAAGGAATTGGAGCTCAAGAATGAGAAATTGAGAAAAGACAATCGGAAGCTAAGAATTCAGAGGACACACATTTCTAAAAATGCATCCAGATGTTATAAGAAGAAGAAGATCTACAAAGCTAAGTATGAGAGACTGAAGGTCCTTTATGCATCTCCAACTTCAACAGATGCATCGTCTCAGTAGGAGATTAGAAGCAAGAAGATTAGCAGCAAAATTTTGGTTTTAAACAGGGTCAAATATTTTTGGCATGGGGACATGCAACAGCTTCCTCTTGGGGGAGATGTTGGGCACCATTTTGACCTCTTTTTGTCATCTAAATATCCTCCATTTTCCTCCATAAAACCCTCATACTGATCTATAAAGCTTTTAGTTCACCACAAACTTTGGTTAAAAGGTATAAATGTCATTGCTTGTTAACAAATTGAATTTTGAGATTTTTAGAGCATTTAAACTAAGGTTTTTATTCAGGATTACAGGATGTGCTAACTTCCCGTAATGTCTCCAAAGTTGAGCACTTGTAGGAAAGCTAGGCATTAACTGAAAGATGGAGGAAATATCCTCAGTATCAAAGGATGGATGAATTTCCAACGAATAGATGATGTGGCTCTCACAGGTGGCAAGTCAAAGTCGGTCAAAGATGACCACCTGTGCTACCACTCAGCACAAAAGCAGGGCAGTTTTGATTTTGTTGAGTTTCACGATTCTGAATGAGGATCTCGATGGCTATGTTCATTAATTAGTTTACAGGATTATAGCATTTCCAGTTTTCTTTCGAATTTGTATAAGTACTTCACAAAACATTGGATCGAGGATCACAATTTTGGGAAGAACGCATATTGCTTCTGAACTGCGTGGTTTTTACTGTGTAATTGATTTATGGTGAATACATTTAGAGTTTTAGTTCTGTAAATATTCAATTGTGTGTGGAACGAGGCATTGGAGGGCCCCCATTGTTGAGTTCGCACACCCTTACATTGCTAGTGAATGCGATTTAGATGTTTGCAGCGATTTGATTTGATGCAGGCGATTTAGATTGTGCCATTGGTATGTGTTAATCCTTGTAGTATCTAGTTCATTATTGCAGAACGAATTCAGCTAGTTTTAATTGGTTTTATTACAGCTTTGTTCTCTCATTTAATGGTTCAAGCTACGATTTCGTTGTGCTACACATCACTTACCTTTTCATGAGATCTGTCTTTTATTTTGTTAAATATTAAAAGAACGGTTCAGACTGTGATTTTACTATGTTATACATTGCTGCTCATTTAAAGATAAAATGTTTAGAACAATTATAAATTACGAACACTGTCCTGTAAGGGAATTTAATGGTTAATTGTTCATTCAGCACTAGAATATCAGGCAGAGCTTTGTAGTCTATATCTTAGGGTTAGAGTTATTGTTTAATTTCTTTTACTATCTCAGTTCTTTCACCAATAGATTGCTTTCTTAAAATAGATTGTTGTGTACTTGAAAAGAAACAAATGAAGTTATCACTGTAAAAAGGATTTTTGTATCTTTAAGTTACAATATTTTTCATCTGACAGTAGATTCAATTCACAGATAATTAAACAGTAGATTCAATTCACAGATAATTAAATTATCCAAACAAGCCTAGCTCTGAGTCCTAAAACTTGGATATGCCTCTAAGCTTACTGACCCAGATTGATATAAATTTAAGGTTTGATCTGCATTAGTAGATTGAAGCCCAACAATGTACATGAGTTTCTATTCGGTTTGTTGTCATGTTACACTAGTAGTGGTGTACCCTCTATCTCTTATGATGTACATGGATATGATGATTTTGGATCTGGTAGTGGACTTAGCTAGTATATTTCATTGTTCAAATATGAATTGACAGTTATATTTATTTTTTATATGTATGTTTCACTTTAGATGTATATATTATTCATTTACATACCATGGTCGTGTTGATGTTGTTTGATTTGTAAATTATGCCCAAGTGTCTTTATATTATGCCTTTTCATATTTATGTATTTTCATATCATGTTCATGTTGATGAATTATTGGGTAATTCTTTTAATCTCGACGAATATTTTTCCATAAATCCATTTGATTGATATTTAGTACTAAAATAGTTTGCTCATGTGAGAACTTGGGTTTAAATGCATAAACTTGCTTATCCTTGTTTACATGGTTGTTCCATGTTTCCCTCCACATCTCATTTCATGCATGTGGCAAGAATATGCTTCAAAATACATCTTCCATATATGCCTATGAAACGTTAAATTGTCCATAATAAAAATTTAGTTATGATTTATAGCTATCAAGCATTAGAAAATGTATTTTCTTAGTTTGGTGGAAAATAATTGCTTCAAAATCACAATCACAAAGGTTATATCAAAGCCTGAGACTATTCCTAAATCGTACTCTCAAAATATGCAAAACATTCTTAAATTACTATCATAATTATAGTTTTTTCTCATTTGAGTGAGTGCAAAGGTATTAAATATTTGTAATAATGTCAAGTATGTGGCTTTAGTTTACACTAGTACAAAATGAGAAATTAATGACTAAAAAAATGCCTAAAATTCAACTATAAACGACTATTTTTGAGTCAGTGACTAATAGTATCTGATTTCCACTATCTTATCTCTAGTCATATTTCACTAGTCATTAATTGGTTGACTTATTAGTCATTGATTTAGTCATTGATAGTCACTGATTAAGTCATTGATATAGTCATTGGTACTCACTGATTTAGTCATTGATACTCACTGATTTAGTCATTGATTGTCACAATTAATGACCAAATATATGACTAAATAAACTAATAGATGATAACATATTAATGACTAAGCTAAATACGACTAAACGTTAGTCGCGCTATAAGATACTGGAAATTAGCTACTAATAGTCGTATATATGCGAATTTGGTTATTTTCTTAGTCACTAATTTATGATAGGGTACGGAGGAATCGAACCACCAATCTCTTGCCTATAATTAGGCAGGTGCTCTACCATTGAGCTAGCACCCTTTAAGAAGTTGTTATTGCTTGACAATAATGATATTCAAACAAATTTTGCATGGGAACAAAATGAATGTCAAACATATTCAAGAATAATGCTTCAAGTACTAAAAGAATTCTAAGATATAGCAGTTCAATTGTGACAATGATGAAAATTCAAAGAATAATGATCTTACAAACTACGCATGAGTACAATAATCCATGGTTGTACAAATAAATTGCTTAGGAATAACAAGTAGAGTATGGGATGTAGTTCTTTAATGCCCCTTTTCAAATGCAATCAATGAGGTTTATCAAATTTGATGTTAAAATATCTGAGTCACTAGAACATAGGCAAGTCATACGTTAATTCCCACACAGGTAAACAAGCAAACAATAATAGAATATAGATGAAGGTTCGATACATATGCAACAAAATTTTCAAATAAATACATGATAGGCATGAGTATTTATATGCTTGCAAAATACAAACTTCTATATACAATTCACTTGGCCATAAAAATTTGCAAGTTCATCTACAGTGTTGGTTTCAAATCAATGAATGGACAAGGTATATAGTTACAACACTCTATCACGACCTAAGAAAACCAGTATTTTCCCAATGTTGTATCAGCTATTCCCAATAAAATAGACAATAGGAACATGTCTCAAACCAACAAGATTACCAATAGTCGCGACATGTCATTTGAATTATGTATCACCACTTAACTTTATCATAAAACAGCAGGATCGACGTAGAAAAAGGAGAATTTTAATCAGATTCATTAGGATTTGCTGGCACAGGTTTACACCATTACACACAATTAAAATTAGGGAGTCAAACAAACATCTAACATCACAGTTGTGTAATATATACGCTTGTTAAAGGTTGGAAAACATCATAACAAAAAAGTGCACCTATTCTTTATCTCAGCAACCATGGTCATGAAATCCTGCTCCACATTTGTTGCATTCTTTGCACTTGTCTCCAAAAATGGAATGTCAATCTCATCAGCAAATTCCTTGAAGAACAAAATACACAAAGCATGTCAAGAAAAATGTAGACTAAAAAGTGACCAAAAAAACTAACCCTTGAGATTAATAAAAAAAAGAATCTACAATCCAAGTCAACAAACTTAAGACCACAAACTGCCATAGTGTTGCAATTAACAAAAAACAGAGCACCAACAACTTCAAGGAACACTCATATTTAAATCCTCATCAAGTCAATGACGATGATGCATACAATGAAACACATAGCAGTGCACATGATGCCAAATCTACTCAACATTTAACATTAACTTGGTTGTATCATAATCAACAGCTTTATTAGTAGTCAAATCACATTTGTTTCCAACAAGCAACTTGTTGACATTCTCACTCGCATAGCGATCAATCTCATTCAACCATTGTTTCACATTATTGAAACTCTCCTGATCAGTAACATCATAAACAACCTGCCAATAGAAGAAAAATATCATTATAAAACCATAAATTTAAATAAATAATGGAGTATACCAAGGATAACATGTTGTCTTGTGTGCTTCTTCATTTGGAGCATGTTATGTTTCCCATTAGATTGTTCTGGATTGGAGCAATAATTCATCTAGATACAAAATCAGACTGGGAGAGCATCACCTACCTAAAAGTCCCTCAAATGTTTTTTGAAATTTTAATCATGTTGTTTTTCCTTCCCTAGTAAACTTAGATTTATCCATAAACAAGCTTAGACATCCAAACAATATCCAAATTGATCATTTGTTGCAGGGAAAATATAAAATTCATCCAAAAATGCGATGAAAAAGGACACATTTTTGAGATTTTGATTCTGTGATTGACTCCATCTTGACACACAAGAGGAAGGATTGGTGTTATACCATCCTAGATCCAAATCCTAGGCTCTATCAAGTGATGAGATGGATCAAATCTCCTAAGGTGCAAACCTCTCCTTGAATAGCTTCTTGAGTGCAATACCTAAGCCACCTAATCCTAAGCTCTAAAGTCTCTAGTTTAAGTCTCATATTTACTTTCTACTTTGTGTTATTCTTTTTTGTTTATGGCCGACATAATATTTATTACTTTTTACTTTGTATTATTATTTTTTGTTTACTTTGTATTATTTTGTTACTGGACAAACACTCTAAAGTCTCATATTTACTTTTTACTTTGTATTAAAAGTAAAAAGTAAAGTCTCTAGTTTAAGTCTCAAATTTAATTTTTACTTTGTATTATTCTTTTTTGTTTATGGCCAACATAATATTTACCACCTAATCCTAAGCTCTAAAGTCTCTAGTTTAAGTCTCATATTTACTTTGTACTTTGTACTATTCTTTTTTGTTTATGGCCGACATAATATTTATTACTTTTTACTTTGTATTATTCTTTTTTTGTTTACTTTGTATTATTTTGTTACTCGACAAACTTGATAAACACTCTACTCACAAGATCTCCTCCATACTGGGCTATAGAGTGCCTCTCGGTGCAACCACAAACACTCGACTCACAAGATCTCCCCCATACTGGGTTGTGGAGCGCCTCTCAGCGCAATGAAGATATGGTGTTGGGAAGATCATTTGAAGACCTGTGCCTAGATGTATTACAGGGGGGAATGTTCGGGTTTTTGCAACTCTACAATGGGCGGGAATTTGTTTCAACTAGGTTTATTAAGAGGCTAAAGGCTCATGGTTATGTTTGTAGTACTCACAAAGACCATGTGCAGCACTCACAAAGATTATGTACACACACTTAGCAGGGGAGTCCTTTCTCGAGCTGTGATATATGGGAGTCATTTTGGAAGACTGCTGGTTATTGTAGAGGGAAAGGAAGCTCCATGCACATGTTCTCTAAAGAGGATGGAATACTGGTGGAATTTTCCTTTGTTTGAGAAGAAATTCATGTTGTAGTTTCCAAGTAAGCAAGTCATAAACAAATTCAATTATGGAAGAACACAACCAGAATCTTTGAATGGAATAAATGTGGTCTGTGAAGACGGGCATAAAACAGAGGGAAGAACAGCAGCCTTACAAAAGAATAAAGTTGTCCCCAATTGCCAAGAAGAAATCCCTGTCCCGGGAGAATGTCAGGGGATTATACCAACTCCTGAATTCCTAAGATATTTACAATTTGATGAGGGAATTGTTGTCATAAATCATAATATGTAAATTCTAAAGGAGACCCACTCATACTTTGATCATCACATAAACTCTCTTCCCGGGATGCATCTTGAACTGCTTGCTTGGTTAGAGATTCAAATTTAGAATTAAGCTCCTTGAGGCTTTTCACATATTCATGTTTTTCATGGTTTGCTTTAAAAAGATTCTCCTCTAGGATTTCTATTCTCCTCTTTGAGTCCTCCAGTTCAAATGCAGATAAATCAGCAATTCTTTGAGCATTATCAATTTCATGCTTAAAATGAGTTGCATCTTGTTCGGCCTGAGTTAGTGCTCTGTTGAGCCATTCAATCTGAAATTATGGACCAATTGATTGCATTGATGTTGGCATGTCAACATTATCAAGGATCTGTTCCATCCTTGAATAAGATGGTTCCTTTCCAACTAAGATTTCTCTTGCTCTGCCAAATTTCAATAGGGTGAAGTCCATGTCAAAGGCTAAAGTCAAAGTTGAAGCTCTTAGCCTTCCATGTATGTGTTATGTGAAGTATCGACATCTTGATTGGATTTGTGTTGAATAACTTCCTCTCTAAGTTGGCATGCATATCATCCTTGAGTCCTCGACAATTACATAGACCATGCATAATCCAGAATACATAGTACCAACATTACACCATGCTTAAGATTTCTGATTGAATCCCAATTTCACAGTGGTGGAATATAGTTGTCTTGTTTGTCACTTTGTGGGACATGGTTTTTCATGACCTATAGGTTTAAATTCTTTTGACTATTCAATAACTCCACAAGCATCCTCATGTCATTTTAGAATTTCAATAATGAAAAAATTGAGAGATACAGCAATCATCCATTGCTTGGAAAAGCATCCAGTCGTCATAAGAGGTGTTTCAGTAAGGCACACTTCGGGAAAACAAGCTTCTATATTGACCCTCATTATGACCAGATTATGTCAACTTGCAATCCTACTAAAGTTGATTTAATACTTTAATTCCAGTTTCCAACACTACCCTTTCCTCGAGAACAGCGGAGTGATAGTAAACTATGGCAATAAATTCCTCAAGAAACCATTCCCAAATTCAAAAAGCATAGGAATTTAAATTATTTGATTTAATTCAGTATTTCCAATTTAAAAAGCAAGGTTATGGAAATGCTCAAAAAGGGAACAACGATCAAGATATTTGCTCAATCAAAAAATTGTTTAACTTAATTTCAAAAAACTACCAAAACAAATTTGAAGCAACCACCTGCAAGTTACAACTGCATAGAAAGTTGATTAAATTAAGAATATGTTCACATGATATACCTTTAGAGATGTATGACATAACAACAAACTTCTGACAAGTTGCAAAAGGATGACCAATCTAAATATTGAGGAAATGGAAGATGCCCTACCTCCAGAGGGTTGTTTTCAAGAAGAGCAGTTCTGCTACAGATGGCCACACTTATCACAGTGACCAATCATCCCACCTACCACTTGATTGGCAGAGATTGCACCAGGTCAAAGAAGTATGTGGCAAAACCATATTCTGGACACTCCAAGACTATTCTGCACTTTAGAGATATGAATTAGATATTTAAAATGCGAACATAAAATAATAGACAAAGCAGTATTTTAAGGTAAAAGATGTCCAATAATAAATGAGATCACCTATTATGTCTCTCAAATATAAATATGAATGACTGAAGCTGTCGACACCAACCCTATTCAACAGGCCACTTGCGTAGCCGTAAAGATTGTGTCTGGAAATTCAACAAACAAACCTAAGTTGATTGCAGTTAACAGGAATGGCATATGCCTGACAGATCCGAACATACTAGAATGGTAATTAAACGTTCCAAAGAAACTACTCCTGATTAGATGAACTACGTGTACTTATTCAATCAACGAAAGAAGACAAGTCAAGCAATATGTAGGATTGTTAGTCCCTATCTGTCGTGTGCGACCCATCTTAAGCAAACTAGTAGGTTGTCCCCATAGATGAAATAAATTCCATAAAATTGCCAAATGCCTCCCCCAATATTAGTGAAGGTGATAGAAATCATTCTCGTAGGCTTCACATTAAAGCTAGAAAAAATAGAACAGAGTCCCCAGTGCCATGCAAAGATAACAAAATTGAACAAAACAGTTTTCAGGTGATGTTAGTCTCAGAGAAGAAAACAAATGAAGCATTTATATCACAATAGGATTCCTAAAATCTTTCTACAGTGAAGAGAGTTCAAATAAGCTCACAGTAACTCATCTTAATATGCACAAACAAAGAAATTTGAAACCAGAATGCAGCAAATGTTGTTTCATACATGGATCGTAGCCATATTCTGACCGCTTTCAACTTTGACAACACTAGAAGCATCACAACATCATTAAGAATCCAATAAACTGACCTTATCAATGACATTTTCAAGTTCTTTGAAATTATCTTCTTCAGTGGCCAACCCTAACAAATCTTCGTTCACCAAGTCACCATAAAGCTTGATTTCATCCATAAAACCTTTTTCACGTAAAACCTGTTATGATAAATCAGCACTCTGGGGCATCACTTTAGAAATTGGATCATTCATAGAAAACATGTATCGGCAAAAGGTATGTACTTATAGAGTTTTAAGCCCATACCTGTAAAAGTCCAGGGGCATCTGAGGAAGTCCAGAAGCCCAAAGAAAGAAAAATTTAAAAAACATTCTTGAGATTTTGATTGCCTAAAACAAATATATTATAAAAAAAATCATAATAAATTCAATACAAGGATAGATAGTCAAACCAACAATGTGGTAAATCTGTGGACATCGATCAACTCAAAACCTGATTGTTGCTCTTGGTCATCCACAATTGTTGCAATTCAGCATTTAGCCTTTGGAAAGTGTTGCTTGAACATTTATAAGACAACCCACGCTTGAGAAATAGACCTACATGGCTATTTTTTACAAGCCAAATTACATATAGCATGGACTTGATTTGGAACTAAAATCTATGCCCTTCATTTTCAAAATTTTGGATGTCAAGATGATAAATTTGCTAACAGTGAGCTATGTAGAAGGGAAATAAAATGTATTTAGTTAACCCAAGAATCATTGCATCAATAGGAAAGGTAGTAAGTCAGGAATGCAAGTGAAAAACATGAAGAGATAAATAACTTTCCTAAAACCCAAACATTGGAGGGGTGAAAAAACAAGGCTGCAAACAAAAATAATTGAAATTTGAAAAAAAAAAGTAATATCCTTGGGCATAATGAAGTCTTTATTAAGGACAATGATTATGCCTTTTAAGAATGCAGTACACAGTTTATTGGGTGCTTCTCTGCAATAGTGGGGTACATGGGTGCTTCTATGCAGTACACAATAAGTCCAATAGATTGGTCTATATACACCTAATCTAAAAGATAAATACCCCTAATCTAAAATATAAATAATATATAACCTTAGTTTAAAGATAAATAATGACTTAGTAATAAACTGCCAAAAGTCTATTGAATGTACAAGTGAAAGGGAGAAGAAATACCCACAAACTGAGCCAATAAACAGTATCAAATACTAACATATGAGATACAATAAATAAAAATCTCACAGCACAACATACATTTAAATGTAGCAACAAAGGATGTCGAAGTACCTCGGGACTCCACACAACACATTCTCCATGAATCCATACTCCGACAATACCAAACCGGTTAGTAAGGGGGGCCCAAAAGGAGACCAAGCCAACCTGTATCGTGTCCAAACCCATCAGACTTCTGATACATCAACTCCTCGTAGCATCCTGCAAGTAGATGAACATTTCATTCTCACTGTCTATTACATCTTGAAAAAGTCCCTTTAGAGGTTAGCCATCATTTCCCACATCACACAGGCTGCACTTATGCCCTTCAATTATAGTTTGTTTCTCGAATTTGAAACTTACATCATCATTTTCCTTTTGTGTTGTTGCATCACAATTAAGTTTTACACTTTTTCTTGAATCCAATTGCTAACACCCAAAAAGTGCTCACTACCTCATCTACCCCATTACATGACTCATTTGTCCATATTTCCCACCATATTTGCCTCTAAAACCTTAAAATACCACTAAAAAGCCTCCAAAAGGCCACAAAACCATTAAAAAAAGCCTCCAAAAGGCCAAAAAATCCCTTTTTCCCCCAAAATAATCCAAAATTCCTCCAAAATAGCAAAAACCCTCTAAAAAGGGAATAAAAAATACAAAGAAGAAGAAAAAGAGGGAAAAAGGAAGCAAAAACCCTATACAACTGACCTAAACCATATGGTGCCCAAAACCATGGGCCAGCACTCCACCACTAAAAACCTATAAATAGGTGATGGAGGCCCCTCATTTCATATCCACAGTCAAATACACCCTTACTCTGCCAAAATCACTCTTGAAACCCTAGCTCACCCTTGAGCTACTTTCACACTTGAGTGCCCCTTTGGCCCATTTCCAACCATTTGGAGAAAGAGAAAGGAGCAAAGCTGGAAGCTTGGAAGCAACCCTCTTGGACTACTGCAAGAGCTTCACCAACCTCTACACTTGAGGTAATCTTTAATGCAAAAAGAGAAATTTTTTGGCCATATTTTCATGTCTTGTTATTTATGTTAATGCTCATGCTAGGTTAAATTTCATTCTATTTTACTATTTTTATTTACTGTTTATTGAACTGCTACTAAGGAGTCCCTTCTCCTTAGTAGGTGCTCATTTGCACAAGCTGGAGTGAAAACCCCAGCTACAGTTTTTGGCGACTCCCCTTGTGTTCCTTTGAATTTCTGGTTATAGTTTTAAAGTTTTAAACGTTTTCAATTTTCTGCAATATTTTACTGTTTTTTCCTTATGGCTGTCCTTTTCGGCTGTCGTAAACCGCACCTTCTACCCCCCACAGTTGCGTTCCGACCGCGTCTTTCAGGAATTTACCTGCGATCTGACCATGGCTCTCAGACTATTTTCGGCGACCTACCGGCAGTTTCCAGTCAGTTACCTGCGATCCGACCGCGACTATTAGCTTGTTTCGTGCGGTCCAACAGCGGCTGTTAACCCATTTTTTCGCAGCCTGCTTGCGGCTTTCAGCCATTTTTCTGCAACCCGCCTGCGTCTTTCGGCCTTTTTCCTGCAGCCTGCTTGCGGCTTTCAGCCATTTTTTAGCAACCCACCTGCGTCTTTCGGCCATTTTCCCGCATCCCGCTTGCGGCTTTAAGCCATTTTTCTGCAGCCCGCCTGCGTCTTTCGGCCATTTTCCTGCAACCCGCCTACGACTTTCGACCTGTTTCCCGCGGTTCGACTGCATCTTTCGGCCAAAATCCTGCAACCTGTTCGCGATTGTTGAGCTGTTTCCTGTGGTCCGACCGCCCAGATTTGCCACAGACCCATGGTCTGTTTTCTGCACCTTTTTCCCTGTTTTGAACCCAGCACTTTGCTGCAATATTTTCTGCACCTGCACAGCGATCTGTCCTACCTGCAACCATACTTCCCTATAGCCTTTTCTACAGTATTATTTCTGTTCCATTTACAGAATATTTTTTAAATTTCAGCATTTTAATTGAAAAGAGAAAATTTTGCATTTCAAAGTTTAAATTCTATATTTAGAAAGTTGCCCACCTCGTGGCACTTTTACTTGGGTTCATCATCTCACATGCACACACTCTATCACCTAATTCAAGTGAGCCCTAAAATACTACTTAACACAACCAACATTCTAACCCCACTTGGGGAACACATAAGAATTTTTGTAGATAGGTAGGATCGGGGGGATAGGAATCTAAATAACACCCCTCGGTTGCTTACACTTGAGACATAACTGTTGTCCATTAGGGAACCAAAATCCCCTAGTATTTTTGGCAAGTTCACAACTAGTTTATCAGAGGGCCTCTCCCCTAGGAGGGTTGAAGTCGCCAGACTAGTTCCGGAGGCCTGAGTGGAATACCGCAATCCATTCACTAACCGAAGGCTACCTTTCGCAGTTCTCGATGTATCACCCATATGGGGATACAGCAGCGATAGAACCAAACGGCAGATTCACCTTTTCTGGACATGTCATGAACGGGGTATCTTAGTTTCCTTTCTTCTAGGATTGACTACCTGGTGTCCCTCCCAGTAGGGGGATATCTTTAGCCACTTGGCTCTACTATCCATATTGTCTAACTTGGATTTCATCACCTTATAGAGGATATGTCTAGTTGAGTCAGAATACTATTTAGCTAGGTGTTTGCATGCTCCCTTACCTCCTTTTGGTCTAGCGAGTCCACTATTTTTATTTTTTAGGAAACCTGTTGCTTGTTGGTATTCTGACCATTTCTGTTGATACTCCACTTATTGTAGCATAGCTATTACAGTAAGTTTTTTGAGTTGGTTGTTGGCCTGAGTGCCATCTTTTTGAGCTCTCCTTCTGCACACTCGGTTGCATTAGGGTTTTTGAGCTATTTTTCACTCAAACACAACCCCCAGGTATTTGACACCATCTGTCACCATTGAGTCCCTGAGACATTCTCGGCGCCTCCGGGGCGAGCCCCCATAGCATGGTTCACTTGACACCACCCGTCATAGACATAGATCTTCATCACTTGATATCATTCATCCTATATCTCGAGCTTTGTCACTTGACTC
This sequence comes from Larix kaempferi, assembly GCA_027924585.1. NCBI lineage: Eukaryota > Viridiplantae > Streptophyta > Pinopsida > Pinales > Pinaceae > Larix > Larix kaempferi. Next base: position 10,515,303 of record BSBM01000318.1, on the reverse strand, counting down.
CACTCGTCAATGGCATAGAACTCCATCACCCCGAGCTAGACGTCCCTTATTTTACCTCTAATTCTGAGGCAGAGTCCGAGAACCCAATTTACACTGCACCAACCAGCCCCATGGCTGGCGTGACTTCCACCCCTTTCTTTGTAGGGACCATTGGTGGAGCATCCACCACCACACCTGCCTTGGGTATGCCCTCGATGGGGCCCCCATCTACCATTCCGATCACTGAACCCATTCCAGTAGCTGGCATACCTATTTCCACTCCATCAGTGACTCACACTACCCTTGGCGGTGCAGGACCGTCCCATACCCCTTTCGTCCCTCCACTCGGGGGCAACATCCCCAACCCAGCCCCTCCACTTGGGGCCATTGGCCCCAACATGGTCACACCCACTAGTATGTCACATCCTTCTACTAGTTTGCCATTCATGGCTAGTCTCAACCTTCCTGACCTATCTTGACTGACTAACGATCCCATCAGAAACGACCCTGCATGGCCTCACATTCCCACCAAGCTTCCCTCCGACATCCCTAAGTTTGAGGGCAAGGCAGGTGAGGACCCCTAGAACCATATTATGTCCTTCCATCTATGGTGTTCCTCCAACTCCATAGTGGACAACTCTGTCCGCCTCCGTCTGTTACAGCGCACCCTCACTGGCTCTGCAGCTAAGTAGTACATCGAGCAGCCCCATGGGACCCATCCCACCTTTACTTCCCTTGCCTCGACTTTCCTGCAGTTCTTTCAGTTACCTATCCGCTATGATGCGGGAATTGAGATCCTACTGTCTTGTAGACAGAACACGGCTACCCACATCACTGACCACATTCATGAGTGGCGTCAATGTCGCAGCCTCTGCAAAATCAAGTTAGACGACCGTATCTTCTTAAATTGGTTTCTAAAATCCCTCCTTCCTGTCATTACCAAGGATGTGGCATCCGAACAACCCCAGTTTGAAGAAGAGGCCATCCTCAAAGCCCAGCAATTTGACCTCATTTATGCCCAGTCGGGTTATCTATATTCCATCATACCTGACGCCCCTTATGGCGATTCCTCCCAACACAATGCACCAGGGGCATCCCATGCTGCAGATGGCATCATTGGTCGTATTGCCTCGCATCCCCAACCCTTTTCCATAGCACGTCCTAGCCATGGCCCTGACCTTTCACGGGCTACATCACAGTCCAGAGCAACCAACTCGTATGCTCCTATGACACATCACCACCATTCCCACGGACCCTCCTGTCCACCTCAATGCTTTGGACATGCGTCCCCCACTTACGTCCCCCTAGTCGCACCTCAGCCATATTACCACCCACAAGCTGCACCAGCTCCTGTGTCCTCTCAAGCCCAACCTGCTTATTACCCGCCACAGGCAGCCCCTGCGGCAAACCCACAACCCATTCCACAAAAATATCAGCAACCCCCACAAGGTTCAGCACCTGCACAGCCTCCACCTACGTATTATCCACCGCAGCATGCTCCTGCACGTGCACAACCCCAGAACCCACCTACTGCCCAAGGGTAAGTATACGCCCAACAGAATCCACAGCAGAACCAAAACAACCAGCGCCAATAGGGCCAGCAAAACCATGGCAAAGGCCGTAACCATGGGAACAACCCCCCTCCAGACCAAGGCGTTCAACCTCCCAATCCCCCAAACAACAATAACGCGGCACCTGCCAACCAAAACCCTGATTGGCCGCCCAAGCAGGCCAAAAATCCTAATTTGTGAACAAACCATCCTTGTTCTATTTGCGGGGTCTATGGACACTATACCCATGCTTTCCCACATTTGGAGCGATCTCGAAAACTCTGGACTGATGATGCCCATCGCCAAGGGCACGCGGCTTCTCAGGCACCACCTAACCCCCCACCACCTCAGCATCAACCTTTGGTGCTGCAAAACCCCTTACCAACCCAAGGCGTAGTGAACACTCAGCCGTTGGCTCCCCCTCAAGGCAATGCGCCACCACAACAACAGATCACTTATGTCGCTCCTGATCAACCCATGTTAGATCCAGGTACCCACCACTTGTTAATGATGTCATCCATCGATGTCAACCTCGAAACTCGTCAGAACCAATATGGCTCCACCCCTGAAGCCTCTCCCGCCGACAAAAACACTAACGCTCATCCCATTGATCAGATGTTACATATACCTCTGGCTCCACTAGATGGCACCTCCAAAGCACCTCGCTTCCCACTTCATCGCATCAACAATAATCCCAATGCTCGCGCTGCATCAAATTACAACATTGTAGATGACTTAGCCCAATATCCCGCAACCATGTCTGCGTTAGAAGTCTTAAAAAACTATCCTTCACAATGCAAGAATTTGCTCTCCTCCATTGGTGCTATTGACCCAAATGATTCACGACTGATGGCCTTCGATTTGGACCAGTCCGAACCACGCTTGCCTTCCACTTTAGCATTCCAAGTTTCTGTTTCCGTTCGGAATCTTGTTATCCATCGGTGCATTATCGATGAAGGTGCCTCTACATGCATTATGTCCACATTCGTTTGGCAGAAGTTGGGATCCCCTACTCTCCAGCAGTCCTCCACTGCATTGCGAGCCTACGACGGTCGTTTGGCTCAATCCCAAGGTCTCTTAGCTAATGTCCCTGTCCAGTTGGCAGGTAAAACCGTGCTCATTGACATAGAGGTCATTAATTCCCAACTTGATTATAACCTCTTACTTGGCCGTAGCTACATGTATGCCATGCAGGTAGTTGCCTCATCCGTTTTTTGTACCATGATGTTCCCCCATGACGGACGCGTGGTCAAGGTCGACCAACTCACCTATTATGGTCCCAATGCCCCCACTGCACCCGAAAATGTTCTTCCCATGGTTGAACAATCTGTTTGTGGTGCAACTACCTCATTTGTTTCCTCCATGGGACCAGGACTTTACTCAGATATGCCGATGACCTCAACATTCCAATCCATTCCACCCCCATTACCCGTGACCAAGGTATCTGACCTATGTACCCTTTCCCACAATACACAAACACCCAACAATCAACCGCCCTTGTTACCCAAACCACCATTGGTACCTAGTCACATTGGTGTTACACCCATGCACACAATCCCCTTCCTGTTCCCTCCCTCGGGCGTAATAAGCGCCCCAGTTATGGCTACTCTTAGCCTCCCCGGGTTAACCTTAGAATTACCCGTGTGGTATATTTCGCCTCCCGTTCCCCCGCCGACACCAAATGTCGTCCTAAAGCCAGTGCAACCCATTGCCACTACTAGTCAACCACCTCCCGGTGTCACTACCCCTTCGTCATCTACGAATCCCCCCCCTCTTATCAAGCACACTGGGGGCAAAGGCCCACAACCATACACTATTGTACCCCCTCCCAAAACAGTTAAACCCCCCCCCTTGTTTTGTGCTCCCCCCAAATGCTCGTTGTGTGATGAGTTAGCCCATCTGACTCATCAATGTCCACAATTACCTGCATTCCAGGAACACATGCAAATGCTTGATGACGACCCTAACATCCCGGTTGTCAAATTAGATCCAACCCCTAAGCCTTGTGATAAATCACTGTGTACCAATCACCCTTGTGCAATATGCAGTATTTACAGCCATTACTCACATCACTATCTTGATATCCCAGATTACAGAGCAGCTCTCTACGAGATGAATAATTTGGACCTTGAGATGGCACCCCCCACAATTGAGGAGATCCACCCCCCAGTATCACCCTCATCCGGAGAGATTAACACCATTTATATGATCTCTTCGACTACCACTCCCTCGTCAACCGATTTGACAACTCAAAGTTTCCACAATGATGAGAAGATTCTAGAGGCTCTCACTACCCCGGATTATCCCTGGGAAGACATACACCATCATTCCTATTTCCTCCCGGAAGAGTCCTCCTCCACCACAGCCACCCAATTTGTGGTTGAGTCCAAAGATTTCCTTCCCACCAAAGTCGATTGGTTTAAGGATCCCATTCCCGCTCCTACCTTTGATGAAGGTAACATGGCCAACATCTCACCCACAATCCAAATTGATATCGCTGCCCCAGCAGGTGCTCCTAAACTCATTACTTTAGGAGCCTCTTGCAGTGAATATGAGATTGGAGAGTACAAAAAACTTTTCCAAGAGTTCCGCAATGTCTTTGCCTGGTCCTCTACTGAAATGCCTAGTCTTAACCCCGCTATCATTGAGCGCCACATTGACACTTCTGAGTTAGGGGGCATCATAGATTACCTCAAACCTGGGATAGGGGGCATGATCAATCATTTTGAACCTTCCCCATCACACCTATCTCAGTATTTTGATGACCCCCTCATTCAAACCAACACATATGTGATCCACAATCACAAACCCTATGCACATAGCATGGGGGCAAGTCATTAACCCTACTCACTTTTTCACATGTGTGATCTCAACCATTTTTGAGGTCACATGTCACTTGTATATATGATTTGATTTGATACACCTAGTATTCTGCCCCCGCGGGTCATCATTTCTCCCCACCACTGCATCCTTGGCTTGGTGGGCTCACCTTTATTTGTAGCCATTTTTTAACCTAGTTATTTCCTTTGACCATTCCGGAGTCCTTATGACCTCCGTTTTTCGCACCATTTGCACCACCGGATTCATATTTCCATGCCCGTGATGATGCTTGAAATAATTTCTCGCTCTCACCAAAAACTTTTTGAACATTTTTCTAGACACCACTAGTCGCCTCGGTTTGCATGCCACTTCGGTTGCTCTTCGTTTTTGATATATTTTATATCATCGGATTCATTTTTCCGAGCTTGTGATGATGCTTGAGATCATTTCTCACTCTCACCCCCAGATTTTTTAGGTATTTTTTCCAAAACACACCCCATTGCCTTGGTTTGCATGCCACATCGGCCATTATCCATTTTTGACACCTTTTATATCGTTGGATTCATTTTTCCGAGCTCGTGATGATGCTTGAGATCATTTCTCTCTCTCACCTGGTACAGTTTCAACATTGTGTCTCGACACCTTGCTTCCTCGGTTTGCGCGCCACATCGGCCTCCATCAGATTGTTCCACATTTTTACATGAGCCATTCACTCCTTTCATACTGCAATTATTTCATTATTTTTCCACCATTCATTATCCCGAAAGGAGGCCCACCAGTGTTCCCCCCCTACCCTCATTCTTGGTCATCATCAATGTTCCTTGATTGAGCACTTCCTCCTTGCCTAACCATTCCTTTTGTTCGGTATAATTTTATCCCTTTTTCAGGCCGGACAAGTCCTTTATGAAAAGGGCACTTAGGGAGTTTCTGTTAAGCTCTTTTCTGACTCCTAAAACAATGAAAAGATCGTCAAGCAATCTTGCTTCCTTTCATGCTCGTTAAAGTACCTGAAAGGGCGTCTATCTGGTATAAGTTTAACCCTTTTCTTGACCTAGTAGACTACTTACGAAAAAGGAATACTCTAGTCACACCGGCTAGAAGAGTTCTTCATTGCATCCTTTTATGCTTCTTCGGGCCTTGGAGACTAACACAAGAAAAAGCAACCCCCTGGAGTCTTCTTATCGCTTTCAGACTTTCTAAAATTGAAAGAAACCATAAGCATGAACTGTCCTTGGCTCGTACAAATCCACATGATAATACCATTCCATTATTTCAGAGTCTTCTTATCGCTTTCAGACTCCTTAAAATTGAAAGCAATCACGAGCATGAACTGTCTTGGGCTCGTATAAATCCACACGACAGTACCATTATACACACACTTCTTCTCGTTCCTTAACCCATGAAGAAGTCCCCCCGTGCCTCTTGGCACTATGATCGATCACCTCGGAAACACCCCCAATCAGGTTGTGTTTGTTCAGAGTAGTTTGTAGTCTCCTGCCATTTTACACCAACTTGAGTATCACTCACCCTAGTCACTATCCTTGATATAGTACAGCTATGATCCCTTTCCCACCAGTCAGTTTCATATGCTGCCCGATCGTCCCCGCCATCATACTCTGAACAAAGGAAGTTTGAGTCCACCCACTCTACTTGCCCAGTTATCCCCCACAGTATGTCAGTCCTACCATTAGTGCTCTCACACTTCGGTTCTCCACCTCATGCTCCTATCAAGTAAACATCATTGCCTTGCTAGTTGCAGGTCTCCCTCTGTCGATGACAGCCCCTCTATTCCAGAGGATAGACCCAGAGGTCCCTGCGCCTTGGACCCATCAACATCTGTGGTGAGTGCCTAGGGACCATTTTGAGAGGAGTCATCATAGCCTCTCCAAGTGGTTGTTTCTCACATGCGCGACTTCAACACCTTGATCGCATCTTTTAGAATCGTGTAGGGTTTATATCCCTTCAGTTATTGGTCGAAGACCCCAGATTTCCCCCAACTCTAGCACATTGGTGAGTCACTTCGGAACGCCCAGTTATATGTTCCCGTGGATGTCCGGGTTGCGTTGGCGATTGTATTCGGAAGCCATCCAGTTATATGCTTCCTTGAGTACCTAGTTCAGTTCTAGTTCAGTGTACCATTGAGGACATGACGTCTCGTCACTATGCTCCAGCAGCTTGTTAGTTCCTCTAGTACCACACTCAGCAGCACTGTTGTTATTCCAGTGCATCAGTTCTTCAACTCATACATGGTCAGCACAGCAGTATGTCATAGATTTGTGTCCCCTCTGGACCCTTATGATGTACACAGTAGTTCCCTATGTATCTTACAAGTCCCCCTTTTTAGGCCTCACAGTTATTTTTTATGTATCTTGATATGAGCATGGGTATGCCCGCCTCGTCCATATATTGAGATTCTTCCTCATTCATTATTTGAGGCCATGTATATTTCAGGTCCCCATATTTTGGACCCCATTGTTATTATTATTCTATATCTTGATACGAGCATGGGAATGCCTGCCTCGTCCATATGTTCAGATTATTCCTCATTCATTATTGAGGTCATGTACTTTCAGTTTTTGCAGTTTGTTCAGGACCGTTGTTCTAGGCTCTAGTTTGTTTCTTCTCTTCTCCACCTCCCCGGAAAACCATACAAGACTTATGATGTCTATCGGCCATATGATGAGAACCTTCCCTCACACATCAGGGGGCAATCTGTTAACACCCAAAAAGTGCTCACTACCTCATCTACCCCATTACATGACTCATTTGTCCATATTTCCCACCATATTTTCCTCCAAAACCTTAAAATCCCACTAAAAAGCCTCCAAAAGGCCACAAAACCATTAAAAAAAACCTCCAAAAGGCCAAAAAAACCCTTTTTCCCCCAAAATAATCCAAAATTCCTCCAAAATAGCAAAAACCCTCTAAAAAGGGAATAAAAAATACAAAGAAGAGGAAAAAGAGGGAAAAAGGAAGCAAAAACCCTATACAGCTGACCTAAACCATATGGTGCCCAAAACCATGGGCCAGCACTCCACCACTAAAAACCTATAAATAGGTGATGGAGGCCCCTCATTTCATATCCACAGTTATCCCTATCCTTACTCTGCCAAAATCACTCTTGAAACCCTAGCTCACCCTTGAGTGCCCCTTTGGCCCATTTCCAACCCTTTGGAGAAAGAGAAAGGAGCAAAGCTGGAAGCTTGGAAGCAACCCTCCTGGACTACTGCAAGAGCTCCACCAACCTTCACATTGGAGGTATAATCAATACAAAAACCATTTTTATTATCTTGTCTTTTTTGTTTTATGCACATGTTTAGAATAATTACCATTTTACTGTATTGTCTTTCATTTAATGTTTTTCTGAACTGCTACTAAGGAGTCCCTTCTCCTTAGTAGGTGTTCATTTGCACAAGCTAGGGTGAAAACCCTAGCTACACCAATCCACCTTTTTTAACTGTCTCATGGGCAGGTTCATATTGAGCAACTTCAATATGCTTACTATTGGAATCTGTTGTACCATTTGCAGCTTCAGGCTTAATATCTTCATGGTGTTTCTCACCAGTCTCTACTATATCCTTCACAGCTTCACTAAGATCATTTTCATGATGCGCGGCATTGATTTTTGAAGGTTCTAATATTATTTTGTCTATATCCAACTCTTCTACGTGATCACCTGAAATCATCTCTTAAATTAATATCACATACATCTTCTATGCCCTTCCTTGACCCAAATCCTGCACCAAAAGTGTCTTACCAGACCTGGGATAGTGAAGCAAAAGAAATCCCCTAGGAAGGGCAATACTAAGACTATCAAATCATCTTTGGATAAGAGTGGTAAAATCACTACTTATTTCATGCATTGAACAACATTTTGTAGGCCAGCTATAGATTCCAAACCCTCTGCAAAAGTCACACTAGTCACGTTGCCAGATGATGACTCTCCAATATAGATAGGTGTAACTCTTAATAGATATCGATGAAGTAGCTCACACTCATGCCTAAAAAAAAAATCGTCCTCTCCACAATTCTGCAACCATTTCTATTCTACCTCTAAATCATTCCAAACGGCAGTTCCATTTGCTTTCCTCCTTTCTATTACCATCCTCTGGAACCACATCTTTCACATTTATTAACGAAATCATCTGGTCTCATGGGAAAAACACATGGTAATGATTAGTACAATCCATAAGAAACTTCCAATGGTCAAATACACAACCTTCAACTCTACCATAAACTTGGCAAGCAAAACAAAGTTCTCTTAAATGAGTTGGTCGTCAATTCACTTTTGCAGATATTAGATTTTCAAACACACTACCTTTAATCTAAAAGCATTAAAAGATATAACTAAATAGAAAATTAAAAGACATCCTTGTACACAGACTAACTTAACAACAAGTTAAGAAACATTCTTGATATTTCTTATTGTCTAAAACAAATATATTATAAACAATATCATAATAAACTGAATACAAGGATAGATAGTCAAACAAACTATGTGGTTAATCCGTGGACATCGATCAAATCAACAAACGATTGTTGCTCTTGGTCGCCCACAATTGCTGCACTTCAGCATTTAGCCTTTGGAAAATGCTACTCAAACATTTCTGAGACAACCCATGCTTGAGAAATAGACCTGCATGGCCATTATTTACAAGCAAAATTACATATAGCATGGATTTGATTTCGAACTGAATCTATGCCCCTTGTTTTCAAAATTTTGGATGTAAAGATGATAAATTTTTTAACAATGAGCTGTGTAGAAGGAAAATAAAATATATTTAGTTAACCCAAGAATCATTGCATCAATAGGAAAGGTAGTAAGTTGGGAATGCAAGTGAAAAACATGAAGAGATAAATAACTTTCCTAAAACCCAAGCATTGGAGGGGTGAAAAAATAGGACTGCAAACAAAAACAATTGAAATTTGAATAACAAAACTAATATCCTTGGGCATAATGATGTCTTTATTAAATACAATGATTATGCCTTTTAAGAATGCACTACACAATTTATTGGGTGCTTCTCTGCAATAGTGGGGTACATGGGTGCTTCTCTGCAGTACACAGTAAGTCCAATAGATTGGTCTATATACAACTAATCTAAAAGATAAATATCCCTAATCTAAAATATAAATAATATATAAACTTAATTTAAAAAATAAATAATGACTCAGTAATAAACTGCCAAAATATTATTGAATGTACAAGTGAAAGGGAGAAGAACCCCCCAAAAACTGAGCCAATAAACAGTATCAAATACTAACATATGAGATGCAATAAATAACAAACTCACAACACAACATACATTTAAATGTAGCAAAAAATGATGTTAAAGTACCTAGGGACTCCACACAGCACATTCTCAATGAATCCATACTCCATCAATACCAAAATGGTCAGTAAGGGGGCCAAAAAAGCGACCAAGCCAACCTGTATCATGTCCAAACCCATCAGCCTCTCGATACATTGAATCCTCGATAGCAGCCTGCAAGTAGATGAACATTTCATTCTCATTGTCTATTCCATCTTGAAAAAATGTCTTTGGAGGTTATCCATCATTTCCCACACCACACAGGCTGCACTTGCGCCCTTCAATTATAGTTGGTTTCTCGAATTTGAAACTTACATCATCATTTGCCTTTTGTGTTATGCATCACTATTAGGTTTTACACTTTCCCTTGAATCCAATCCTCCTTTAATTGTCTCTTGGGCAGGTTCAGATTGAGCAACTTCAATATGCTTACTATTGGAATTTGCTATACCATTTGTAGTTCCAAGCTTAGTATCTTCATGGTGTTTGGCACCAGTCTCTACTATATCCCTCACAGCTTCACTAAGAGCATTTTCATGATGCACAACATTGATTTCTGAAGGTTCTAATATTCTTTTGTCTATATTCATCTCTTCTACATGGTCATCTAAAATCCTCTCCCTTAAATTAAGATCACATACATCTACTATGCCCTCCCTTGGCTTAATCTCATATGCAGCCACAATGGTTGACTCAATAACATGCTTGGAACTGCCAATGAAATTCTGATATTTTTAGTGGCTGGTAGAATTGTCAAAGTCTTGAGGTTTTACATGTTTGTTCATTTCACTAAAAGAATCCTCAGGGCCTTGATATTTTTCTTGGATTCCAAGATCCCTGCTAGAAACTCCAGATTATGGAGGATTTTCTTGGAATCCTAAGCCCCTGAGATAAAATTCAAGGACATAAATATTATTCCTGTAACTCAGATCTTTCTTTTGAATAGATTTTCCATCAGTGATGTAGTTTTGAGTTGTCAGGTCTTTCGAATCTTGGCCCAAAGAATGAATTTCATCCTACAACTCTTGATTTGTGTTTTCACACAACATTACTTCTATATGAACGTTCGGGTCTTGGGTAACACGAATGTCATTTCTAACTTGCAAAACATCAAGTACTATAGTGTTTTTCATTAGTAGAATATTTTAGGATTCCTTGCTATCAAGATTCTCTCCATCTATTGAATCTAATGCATATATGCATGAAAAAAAGCACTCTTGTAGATATCTATACGGTTTTTCTTTTTCGGGATCCATGGTGCCTGATTTCCCTCATCATAACTTCTCTCAGCCATTGTTGTGTGCACTAGAGAAGCACATTGTTTCTCATACCTGTGTAAATACTTAGACACCAAATTTGGATGCAATTAATTTGAGTCTTTGCACCCAAATCCAGCTGAAACATTTCTAAATCCTTGCCTTCCATATCATCCTGTGACAAAGTTAGATCAGGTATTTGTATGGCTGCAATTGCATCCCCGTTATGAGCTTCTGCCTTAACCATCATTTGAGGTCGCGGTTTCCTTCTTGATTTTCTGGCCCAAGGCACCAACATAAATATATTAGTTTCTAGATCATCATCTCTTTGGGAATAATCGAGTCCTTGCAACCATCTGGTGCCCACTATATTTGTCTCTTGTGTCGTGTCATCACACTGTGAGTTTCCCTCAGATGTTCATCCTTCTCCTTCTACTCCTCCTTTTCTTTTACCTCCTGCTTCTGCAATTTAGTGCAATAGTGTTATAAATTTATAATCCTGCATCTAATTCTTGTGTCCTAACTTTCAACATTATTTTTGTAGACTCCATTGCAAGAAGGGCAATCAATGCAATTCTTTGTGTTTGATTCTACTTTATCAGCTCTTGATCTCTTTGCTTTTCAGGTTTCCACCCCTCCACAGATTTTGATCCCTCCCCCTTCTTCTTTTCTGTATGCGAGGGACAGTATTTATTCACTTCCAAATGCTCTTGATGTTGTAGAATCTCTTGAATCCACAAGTTCCAGCGCTGCCCAGTGTAGGATTTCTATTGCGATCTTGTTTTCCCTTTTTGTTAGAATATTCTTCTCACCTCTGGTTAACCAAACCCTTGTCCTCAACCTTCTTGTGTTTCTTGCAGGCCACATCCCTATCATAGTCCCACTCACATTCACATGCTCGAGGGTGCGATCTCCGCCTCTTGTGACTACCTGCCAATGAATCAGATACCCAGGGAAAATACATGACAGAGGAAACAAAGCACTTATCCCCCAAATTCCCTTTAGGGTTTTTCCGTCGGAATTTCGTTTAGGGTTTAGATGATCGAGTCTCTCCAATGTAAAAAATAGGGCAAAAATACCAATCCCACAATGATATCAATCATAATCGGGACTGTCATGAAACGTTTCACAAGAATCTATAGCTATTAATCATAGTCCGTGAAAAGGGTGTTGCTGCATATAGGCATTGAGCATATTAAAAATTGTATTCGAATATTCCGAATGATAATGAAAACACGGTGCTTACCTCCTACAATATGTGCTATGAATCTAGGCTGCACTAATATATATGCGAATGGGAGTGAAAACGTTGAAACCCGCAAAATTTAAGAAGCTGTCTAAAACCTCGACGATTTCGCTTGGGCCAAAACTAGGTCGGAATTTGGCGATATTAAATCTAAAAATACGGGGATATGAAATCTAAAAATTCAGTGTTGATTAGATGAATTCAGCACCCTGCAAAACCCCAAGACATCCAAATTATGGAATATTAATACTGTTATTGAGATTGTAAAAATTCTGTCATGGATTCAGACAAATTCTTGTCTGAAAAACGATTTTCGGGTGAAATCTTAGAAGTTTTAGACAACTCAAAAATTTAAGGTGTGGAGAAGTAGGGGATGAAGTGAGTGAAAGCCTAAAGCCCCTAGTAGCTTTAGGGTGCTTACTAAGTAGGCGGTCTAAAGTGTTTCAGGTTTAGGGCATCCCCACTTCTTCTACATTACTTTAAAGAGGACTTTTGAATGAATGGCATGACAATGTACTTATTAAAATTGAATTCCACCTGATTTATGCATATTTGCCACCAATATTCCACTTTCCAATGTTGATATCAATCACATGTTTATTTTCCAACCACATTTTTTTTTTGAGTTCTTATGGGCTTGAGAGTGTGTGTATATATATATATATAAATAATTATTGTTAAGCTCACTACAAGTGTTACATGGTGTATGAAGATTTCAATTTTGGTGTTCTCCCCCATCATTCTATAAATACATCTCCGTAAATAACTATTTTAAGGTTGTTTGAATGCTTTGCTTCCATTTATGGATTTTTTTCTTCATGGGGTTAGTATTGGGATTTATTTTCTCCATGAATAGGAATTGGGATTTTCAATATTTTGTTAAATTTATAATGATATTTTTGCATTCCTATTTTGGGCTCCCTTTACCTTGGAGATCAAAATTGGGACCACCTTGACTTTGGTTTAGTTGAAGGAAAGATCTTAAATTATATTTTTTGAGCTAGTTAAAAGGACTTCATTTTAGGGGAGTCTATTAATAGTTAAAATAATTTAGAAAAGATTTAGATTTAAGTTTAGTCGATCATCATTGTAAATTTTAGGTTAATTTTCAACACAAAATAAAAATTTATGATTTTTTTTAAGGTTAAGACATTATGACACTTAGTATGAAATTTATGACAAATCCTAGTGTTGAGATATTATGAGATTAATTTATATGAAGCATATTTATTCTAGGTAAATCTACCTTTCTAGCCAAGCCATTTAACATTTTTTTAAGCATGGGGATCAGTAACTGATCAGGGTTACCGTGGCAAGGCCCAAGTTCAAATTTGATGGCTTCCATTATACCCCAAGAGTATATCCAATAGCATCCAAGCAATATATACCAATAACTTGTGATCCCTTAGCAATGTTCTAGATGTCTAGAGACACACCCAATATGGGGATCCCACTACAAGGGATATTGTCTACCCTTCTAGCCATATCACAATAGGTCAATGTCTCATTGGGGATTTGAGGAATGAGTGCAAAAATTACATCCTCACTATTTGAGGTATTGATCCCTCGAATTAAATTTGAAGGACAAGGAGTGGTTTTTTATCCACTTATGTGTGTATAAGTCATGGGATAATTTGGATGCAGCCACACATTTAACCATTGCCTCAAGGTAACCAATGGCTACAAGAACAATCATCACAGGAATTGAACCTAGCCCACTAATGAGTGAGGAAAAAAATCTAATAACATCCTATTGTGTAATGATGTTAGTAAACAAATTTGGAACATAAAATTATTTTAGTGGACACATGACACCTCTACGACACCTTAATTGGATTCATAAACAATATGGGAATAGTCAAAAACTCCTTGGAAATCAAATGCACTAAAAAAGGTAGGGTGTGTCTCCCTAATTGGTTTTGAGAATAAATCACATATCCTAATCAAATTTAATGTATAATAAAGAGAGCAATTATAGAAAAGATAAAAGAAAGAAAAAAAAGAGCTCAATGAAAATGTCCTATGAGCATAAATCAATCTTCTCAATACAAGCAAGTTTTTAATATTTAATTATTATTTTTTAAGATGGGATTTGGGTAGTCAAACAATTAATTAGTATTTGTGGAATATTCCTCTTAGAGAATGGATAAAGAATAATTTTGATAGAGCTTCTATAGATAACAAAGGATTGGTTGGAGTGTTTTTTGAAACCCTTAGATAAAATGAGAAAAGAGGCTTGAGGAGCTTTGATTCAACTTAGGAAGAAGATCCATTAGATTGTGTATTATTGAAGTCGATTTAATGGATGGAAATTTGCAATGTGCGACAAAAAGGGAAACCATGACTTTGAGAGAATCAACTTGGTTGATCAGTATGTGTTCACACTACCAATGGAAATTAAGAAAGAAAGGCTACTCCCTTTCTCTATTTATCTCACTGGCTATACAGGGTGATCAACTATGTATCCATCTCATGAAACATTGATCTTTTGGAGGTTAGTACTTTCAAATTAAACACATCAAATTTATGGCCACACATAAATGCAAAATTCCTACAAGAACAGTTATTTGAAAGTATGGCATCTTCCTCTCTCATGGATGGATCCAAAGGGCTTTTCAAATATGGCATTTTTCTTTTTTGATATTTTCTATCCTTAGGAGAATATATCGTACATTTATATTATGGTCTATCATACCTAAGCTTCATTATGATATTTATGATTGTCGATCTATTATTTTTTAGAGGAAATTGTTCTCTTTTGAGGGTAGATCAACATTTCGAGCATAAATTGGAGCTTCTTAGGACCAATCTCTTTCCTCGAATCTAGGTACATGTTGTGGGTAGGAATAGCAATTTTTTGTGAGGAATCTTGAGGGAAAATCCATTTCTTTGTTGTCAAAATATTCATATCACATTGTTCTCCTAAAGATTAAATTTTGAGACATTATGGAGACCCTGTTGATTTAAAATGACTACTTTATCTGGGTAAGCAACTAAAGGAGCTTTTTCACTCTTTCTAATAACAACATTTGTAAGGAATCTACCATATATTTGGTCTTATGATTTTGTAGGGGGGCATTTCGTTTTGGAATACCTACTTCCTCAATTCTAGTTTTTTCAAATCTATATATTGTTGAGAAATTGGACAAGGTACTGCGTTTGGAGGTCAAGGATTTATAGGTAAATGATTTTTTCTTATCGCTTAAATTTGAAACAATCATATGTAGATATAATGGATTCTATCCATAATCATAAGATTGAAATCGGTGGATATATACTAACTAAACAAAAACTTGTAAGCTTATTATGCCTTTAACAAAAAGTTCATCCTAGATACATTGAACAAGAAACGGGAAGCTTCAATGGTACCGACACGCAGTTATGAGAAATTAAAAGTACATTAGATCAAATGACATCTCTATGTTAATTTGTTGTTCATCCCATGCTTCCAGCGTTAAAGATATATAGAGATAGGGAAAGTGTGGTGGCTCTATGGGGAAAAAGGAGGTGAAATCCTTACAACCATGCTTAAGGTGAGCAACAAATATCAAGGGGTTCACTTTGTAAGTTTTGAAGGTGATATATTCAACTCTTACCATTTCTCTACATAATTTGTGAACAAGGATCATATCCACCATTTAAATATGGAGACAAAGGAGGAAAATTTAGCCAAGACAATGAGGAGATCCAGACCTCAATCTTGCAAAAAAATAAATAAGCATCCTCATCCAAGCAACCAAGGTTGAGAAGGAAGCAAAAGAGGTTGCACTTCGCTACCACCAAAGGTTCCCTCCAAAAATCAAGGTCAAGGTTGAAATAATTGAATTTGATGTTCAACGGGATTATCTTCGCTTCATGAAGAGAGGATGTATTCCCCTTCATTTGCTCATTTGTTTGGCTTCCATATTGAGTTCTATTCTCCTATGTGTTTGGGAATCATGGATTCCTTGCATTGGGATTAGCCTTAGACATCTCCTTGAGGCACACAACTAAAAATTACTAACATAAACGACTAATTCACATTAATCGTTGTTAGCTAGTCATATTTATATTCTCGTGACTAAATTAGTCATTTATGTTAGTCATTTTTATTTTAGTCACTTGTTATCTAGTCATAATTTTTATCTCATGACTAAAGTAGTCGTTTATCTTAGTCGCTTTTTTGTTTCCTTATTTAAAATTGCTCAATTTTAGTCGTTTATCCCTTGAAAAAACAGTGGTGACTAACTTTTTTAGTCACCTAGTCACTTATCTCTCATTTTGTACTAGTGTTACCTAAGTTGTAACTTTGAGAGCATTATTAAACCATGTTCCTTTTTATGATTGTAAGGTTTGGTCATTGGTGTTGATTTATATGTTATGTAAGCCACCTTTTGTCACCCTTATTCTATAGAGTAAGATAATTTTTTGGAAGTTTAAGATATGACATATAGAATATAGGCTTTACTATAGTGAACTACATGAATATAAATTATGTATATTAATGAAGGACAATTTCGCATATAATAATGAAATCTAATTTATTATAAGAATTTCAAGTACTATTTTTGACATATGATAATATATTTGGAAAACCTAAAAGTAAAGTTGAGTGATGACTGACTGTATGAAACCAATCTAGAGTGGGATGGCAAATAAGATATGATGACTTTGTATACCTTATGTGTAATATTCCTAAAGTATATTACATCTATATAATAATATATAAATATTTAAATTATAAAATTAGTAACTTAGGATAATATTTCATATTAAATACTATTGTAATTAATGATAGTTGTACATTTTCCCAAAGGTCGTGACTTATCATCTTTTACGTGTATTTATATACATGCTCATTGTATCACAAGATATGGATTATTAATAAACAATAAATATTTATTCCTTTGAGGAATTATATGGATTTATTGACCTTTCTCTAATGGATTCCAGTGTGAAGTAACCCATTGGGTTCACTTTAGTTGGTATCAGAGCGATTGTTGACCGTGGTTTATTTTGCTCATGGAGGCTTGTGGCCCATTTTTTTTTCTGTGGAAATATATCTTATAGAAAGTTATTTGGAATAAAAATACTTAGTGGAAAATAAAATTTAGGCTTGTTTCCTTATTGTTCCCTATCTGGTGGCTATTTTCAAGGAAAGAAAGTTAAAAATAAAAGAAGAATAAAGTAAAAAAAGAGAAGAAAAAAATATAAAACCAACACATGTTTTTATAAAACCAATCCATGGTTTTCATCTCCCATCTCCATGTTGAGGATTCCATTCTTACTCATCTTCACACTCTCATCCACCATCTCTTAGGTTCAAAAACCCTAATTTCACCCAATCCTAACCAAAAAAATATTGCAATAATAATAATAATAATAATAATTACTATAATATTTAAAACCCCTAATTCCCCTAGCATATAAAAAAATATAAATATTACAAATAATAATATTATTATTGATAATTATTATTATTTTAATATTTTAAATTTTTTTCCATAAAACTATATAGTAATAATATTATTGGTTTAATAATAAGTATTATTATTATTATAAGTATAACTATTATTTTTAATATTTAAAATCCTAAAACCGTCCTCTAAAAACCTTCACCAAATTCCCTAAGTACCTCGCCCTCACACTGCACCCAAAATGGAGTCTAAAAAAAAGTCTTTTTTTTTGGAAATGTCCATATTGTGTAGATGAAACTATATGGAAATTAGAGGATAAAAATACAAATCAACCTTACCCCAAATGTAGCAAAGTATTTACTCTAATAGCACAACCAAATGTCATGCAAATGCAATTGCGGATTAAAGAACTAGAAGATAAACTAGCGAAACAATGAGAAAAGTCTAGAGGTCTCGAAGAAAAAGAAGGTGAAAATCTACACATAAAAATTCATGGTGAGAAATTATTTCCACAAATCAAGAAATTAAAGGATATGAGGTAGGAAATTCATAGAATCGAATAAGAGAATCAAGAGCTCACCAAGAAGTTATCAGAAAATGGAGAAGAATCTTATACCCTAAAGGACCTTAATCAGAAATTATTAGAAGAAATCAGAAGCTTAAGCGAAGAAAAACCAAATAATTGTGAACTACACGTAAAGGATCAAGATTCGAGTCGTCAAGATATCGCAATTCGGTGTGATAAATAATGTCAAAAGAAGCAGGATCGGAAGAAAAATATTGACAAAATATTGTCAGAAAAAGATAAAGAGATTAATCGTTTAAAGAATCACAGTTAAATTCTATTCACAAAAATAAAGAAATTAAAACGTAAGGGTATACAAGTATTTAAGGTCGATAAGGATACCTTAACTGATCCAGTGGAATCACAAAATTTCTCAGATGTTGAATTTGAAAGATAAAGTCCAACCTCAACAGAAGGACTCAAAATGCAAAATTAGAGTAACATTACAAAGGAATTTTCATCACTGATTGAACATCTATAAATTGAGTTGAAGCCACAATTAAATGACATGTTGACATCATCAAAATTGAATCCACAATTAAGCAACATGGTTACATCATCAAATTTAGTTCTGTCACTCACTTCTAACGAAGACATTGTCTCGCTAGTCAATACAAGAATGTCAAATTTCAAGATTTGATCTCAAGTTCATCATAGACAGTTTCAACCAAAATTCATGAAGAATTAGTATACTAGGATATCACATTGTCCTCCTAATTACAAAAATGGAGTACACGCACTACAACAATTTACCCCTTTAAGGATGGTTTTGTCTTCAAGCAGTCTTGGTAAAACCATCCCCAAAATGTTTTTCAGGGATTTAGGGGCAATTCTTAAAAAATGGCCCAAAAATTCCTAAGAATTTGACATTTGAGGGTGGTTTTTAAAAAGATACCCCCAAAAGTCAAATTCTCAGGACTTCTGGGGGTGGTTTTTGAAAGACCCCCCCAAAAAGGTGTTTTTGAAGGCGGTTATTAAAAAATCCCCCCCAAAAGTCCAATTCTCAATACTTTTGGGGGGAGTTCTAAAAATATCCCCCCTAAAGGTGTTTTTGAAGGTGGTTTTGTAAACCCCCCACAAAAAGGTTCATGAGATTTATCATGACTTTTAGGGGGTTTTACAAAACTGCCTTCAAAAACACCTTTAGAAGGGTCTTTTTAGAACCCCCCCCAACAAACTCCTCATTGTTAATTTATTGATTGATATTTCATGTAGTGAAAAAATTACTTAGTCAATAGATTATATAGTGAACAAATTACTTGGTAATTACTAACACATATTAGTGATTTTTGTACCGTATACAAAGAATGCATTAATAAAATTTCATGAAAGATCTTATTGAAAATTTATGAATATTGCCATCCCCTTTCTTCATGTAGTGTAGGGACTATGTACTTTAGCTCTCACATACATTTGAAGTACTTGGGGTATAGAAATATGAATTTTTTCTATGCAATTAATATACCATTTGTTATGGTATGTGTGTGTGTGCAAAAATTATATCCTTAGAACATACTAAACCAATTCCTTGATTAATCCCACTAGAAGAGGGAAATCAATCCCACTATAATGTGTAGCATAAACCTTAGAGAGAGGGATCACACTACCATGAGGAAGGGGAGAGTGGAATGGAAAATCCTAGAAACTATAAGAGTCGAGGGAAATAGATTAATACAGGATAATTCGTTAAGTGTACTAGGTTAATAATGATTGCATTAATTATTTATGTCACTTAATGTAGCAATCTAAATATATTTAAATTACTAGTCTCATTTAGTGAGCTAGTTAAAATAATCATCGAAGATGAAAAAGAGGTGAAAAGGAAGGCTATTGTATACAATATCAATCTTGGATACAACACCAATCTTGTATTACTCTTTAGTTATGCACATTAACATGGTTTCCTAATTTCTTAGAGTTTTTGAACCCTAGTCACATTTCATTTTAGAAGGGCATGGTAAGACAACTCTAGTGCTAGGTTCTAATCCTACATGTCCATAATTGGGTGTGACTCCTAAAACTCTATGTCTTCAACTCTTTCACTAGAACTAGCATCAACACCATCATGGAACATCAAATATACTATAACCAATTTGCGTTCTGACCAAGGCACCACACCGAGCTCAATACTCATCAATCTCATTTCTCCATTATCATACCCTAGCTTTATATTCCATAAAATTAAGGCTCCAATAGCATAGAAGGTGTTAGCTTCATCTTCTTTTCATCTACTAGGGTATAAAACCCTATCCCTACACCAAGGGCCATCATAATTATCATTTTCTTCAATGCCATATTCTTCTCAAAGACTAAATACAAAGATATATTAGAATAATGGTTATGATTACAGAAGTTGTCAACCCTAAAACATTTTATGATTTTTGAATACTATCCTTGGTGTGATAAAACTTTAAATAAATACCACATCTCACTCATATGCCAAATATTGCCTTTATAGGACTTGTGTGGTGGGCCAGGGTCCCATGTTTGGACCATGAGATCCAAAGACAAATTTTATGGGCCAATAATTTGTATTTTTGTATCGACCATGGCTTCGACACCAAGAAATATCCATGTTTAACCAAAATTCATAAAAAGAGGCACTATATATTTCTCACGTGCCAATATTATCTTTGTAGAGCCTCATGGCGGCCTAAGGCCCCACACATAGTTCATTATCCCTAAGGAAAAATGTTTTGTCCCAACATGAACCTAACTTTTTGCATCAAACCATGGCTTAGGGACTGAGCACCATACTTGGTATGCCAAACCTCAAAATGGCCAATATATCTTACTCATTGGCTATATAGTCCCTATGTTGTATATAGGGCCTTTGTGGTGGTCTAGGGTATCACACATGACCCATGATCCCCTTACCCTTAGACATTATGTTTTGACTTGATAATATGGCCTAATAAATGGTAACCATTATTAGTCTCATAGAGATTGAAATGGCCATATCTTGCTTGTAAGCCAAACATTCCCCGCATAGGGATAACGTTATGTACTAGAGCCCTATGCATGGACCTTGATCCCTTGAGGAAAATGTTATGGCCTAGGACTTTATATGTTTACCCTAGAACATGGACTAGGCCATGAGAGACATCCTTATTGTGCCAAACTTGAAATGAACACCATATTCCTCTTAGATGACAAAGATTCCCTTTATAGGGCTTATGTGGTGGATACAGGCCTATTAATGTCACATGATCCCTATAGACAAATGTTATAGCCTAAGGTAAGGTTGATGTAGAAATATTATCATTACTTACATGGAATATTTGGATGTGCAAGGCTTTGAGTTTTATCAATGTGTCCTCCCACCTTGTAAATGGCCAGCTTTTGCATTGTATGTGTCCCTTTGGAATTGACACATTAATCACATAATACATTATTTTCCTCCCTTAAATTCCTAACTAATCACTTAGACAAATGAAGATCAATGTCCAAGCTATGATTATAATCTTAAAAGGTACAACAATGGAATGCCCTAACCTTTTGGAATTTTTTGTTGGTAATTGTAAGTGGTATGTAAAAGCCACTCCAACTGCCTGTTAGGTCCACATCAACAAACAACACTACAAGAAGAAAGGCCTTTGGCGATGGTCATGCTTGTCACAAACCTTAAACGGTTGTCACCAAAGTTAAACGATCGTCACCAAAGTAACTTATGGTGATAGGCTATGAAAAAATGTCGCTATAAGTGATTTTGGTAACAGTTCTTTAAATCCAGTCACCAAATCCATTTTTGGTGACGATCATGCCTATGATGGACATTAAACAGTCGTCACCAAAGTCACTTATGGTGACAAGCTATGAAAAATTGCCACTATAAGTTCTTTTGGTGACAATTCTTTAAATCTAGTCACCAAAACCATTTTGGTGACAGTCATGCTTGTGACAAACCTTAAACAGTTGTCACCAAATTCAGTACTTACAGTGACGAGTTATGAAAAATTGTCTCCATAAGTACTTTTGGTCATAGCTCTTTAAATCCCATCACCAAATCCCTTTTCAACAACACTTTTACCAATGTTCATTAAAATTCCGTTGCCAATTTTCTCTTTGGAGACACTTATGGTGAGGTTTGTTAAAATCTCATTGCTAATTATCTTTTTGGTGACACTTTTGGTGATGATCCGTGAAGGGCCCTCACCAATACGATTTCGATGATGTTTTTGGTGACAGTAAAAAAATGTATGTCTCCATAGATAATTGTAATGCTTTATATGGTTTCAAGTGGCCATCACTATAGTTTTTTATCAAAGTTCATGATTTTAGACCACAACTGTTAACACCCAAAAATTGTTCACTAGCTCATCTCCCTAGTCAGATAACCCATTTGTCCACTTTTCCTACATTTTTTGCCTCCAAAACCCTAAAAAACCCTCAAATGGTAACCAAAAAGGAAAAAAATCATTATTTCCCTCCTCAATTAATGAAATTCCTTCAAAAAAGGTCAAAAACCCTAAAAAAAGGGTCCAAAATCCCTAAAAGAAAAATAAAAAGGAAAAAAAATCAAAATAAATTCAAAAAAGAGGGAAAATATCAAACACTACAAACCATTACTACTGGTTTCCCAAAACCATGGGTCAATACTCCACCGCCCAAAATCACTATAAAAAGGTGATGGAGGCCCCCCATTTCACATCCATGATCAACTCTTCACACCCTTATGCTGTCGAAATTCTTGTTGAACTTTAGCCTATCACCTTGTGCTTTTGTTTCCCATTCAGTTGAGTTTTGGCCAACCCATTGATCATTTGGAGAAGAGCAAGGAACCCTAGAGACTTGGTGCACTACTCAATGTACAACTGCAAAAGATCCTACAACCTCACCTTTTGAGGTAATCTCATTTCGTAAACAATTTTTTACAAATTAATACATAAAATCAAATTTCCATTCATGGGTTCCTATTTATTTTATTAGTGCAGTAGTTAATTTGCTTAATTTTTATTTCCATTGATGCACTCACATATATTAGTTTTAATTTGTTTATTTACTAGTTTTTACCCATTAATTTTGCATGAAATGCTACTAAGGGTTCATGAATCCTTAGTAGGTGCTCTTTAGCATGAGCTAGTGTGAAAACACAAGCTACAGTTTTGGCGACTCCACTAGTTCGATTCTCATAGAATCTTTGGTTTATTTTTAGTTTGTACTTGTTATTTGCTTGCATATCATATTTTTGTTGCAAATATGGCCCTAGACCTCGCACTACTCTTCAGTGCTTTCATTTGTATGGATCGGCCCACAACTTTCTGCATATTTTCTACGCCCCATGTGCGACTTTCGGCCCGATACCTACGCTCCCTGACGCACCTGTTAGCCCGAAACCCGCATCCTGAGCACATTTTTGAGCCATTAATTCGTGCCCCAAGCGTCGTTTTTCCACCTAGAACCGAGCTTTTAGCGCATCTTTTCCTCATAAAGTCGTGCTTTTAGCACGTGTTTGGCCCCGTAAGTCGTGATTTTAGCGCATGTTTGGCCTCGTAAGCCATGCTTTTAGCACGCAAAACCTCTCAGAACCCGCGCTTTTAGCATGCCTGTCTGCCTAAAATTCGCACCCTTAGCACGCACCTAAGCCTGAAACCTGCGTCCCAGCCATGTCATTTTCTCCCAGACTTACGCTCTATTTTCTTGTTTTTCTATTTCAGTGTGATTTTTCTGCAGTTTATCGCACCCAGAACGCAACATTTTTCCTCACAGCCACATCCTGCACCTGTTTTTCCAGGCTTTTTTCACCTTGGCCACCCCAAGAAACCCTCGTTTGCTTGACCCCACTTGCCTTAGAGATTTTATGTTGTTTTGCTTGTTGTAGCATTTGAGACATTTCAATGTGCATGTATCCTTCGTGCATTACTATCCCATGCATCATATTTCAATAGGCCTATTTGCTACATACATTTTACAGCAGTTAACATTTTTTATGTTTTGAAAAAATCAAAGAAAAAATAAAAGTTTTATTTTTCAGTCTCAATTGTTTCTTTTAGCACTTTATTTTTGCATTTTATTAAATCATTGATCGTATGGAGATCTTGGGTTCAAACCACTTGTGCACACACTCGGTCACCATAATTCAAGAGAGCCTTAAAATTTACATAATTGAACCAATTTTAACCCCACTTGGGGAACACAAAAATAAATGTGTATCTAGGTAGGACATTGGGGTTAGGCATCCAAATAACACCCCTTTTGTCATTTACATTTGAGACATAGTTGTTGTCTTTTAGGGATCCAAAATCCCCTATTACTTGTTGGTATGGTTAACACCGATTTTTCGGAAGGCATCTCCCTTAGGAGGGAAAGTAGCAAGACTGGTTCCAGAAGTCTGAGTGGAATGTCACTCTCCATTAGGTATTGAAGGACACCAACTCGTTGTTCTCGTCGTGCATACTATTGCCCATACTGGGTGTGCGACAACCAAAGAACTAAAGCTGCAAGACACCTTTCTGGACGTTCCATGAACAGGGTAGCTTAGTTTCCATTCTTATAGGGCTCTTTTACCCGTAGTCCCTCTCAGTAGAGGGATATCCTTTAGACACTTGGTTCTCCATTTCGTATTGCTTGACTGCGGATTTCATCACCCTACAAAGGATATGATTTGTGTGAGATCTCATATCTTTTAAATAGGTTTTTGCATGTTCCTATACCCCCATTGGATTAGTGAGTATACCTTTTTATTTTTTAGGAGTGCTGCTTTTTGGTATTTTGACCATTTTTATTGTTGCTCCGCTTGTTGTAGCACGCTATTGCAGCATGCGTTTTGAGCATTTTTTTTGGCATGAGTGACATATTTTTTGAGCTCTCCTTTTGCACACACGGTTGCACTAGGATTTTTTAGCATTTCATTCACCACAACCCCTCAGCACTTTTACACCTGTCACCATTGATTCACTGATACATTCACATCACCTCTGGGGCCTATCCTCGCAGCACGGTTCACTTGACGGCATCCGTCATAGGCACATAGCCTCATCACCATATCCCGATGCCCCTTATTTTACCTCTGATTCTGACTTAGAGTTACCCATATACACAGCTCCTTCTTGCCCCATGGATGTCTTGAATCCCAACCTCTTTTACGGTGGGATTGTTGGTGGTGGATCCACCACTAACACAGCTACTACTCTAGAATCTATCCCTTCTATACCATCTATAGGAATTACACCTAATATCCCTATCACTATATCCATACCTATGGGTAGTGGATCAGTTACAACTACAGTCGCTTTGGTGACTAGTAGCACACTTGGAGGCACTGGCCCTTCCTACACGATTCCCGTACCTTTTACTGGAGGTCCCTCGATCCCCATCATGACCCATACCATTACTCCACCCACTGGGGGCAGTGGCCCCACAATTTTCGCCATGGCTAGCACACAAGTCCCTGCGACCATGTCACATCCTTCTACTAGTTTTCCATTCATGTCTAGTCTCAACCTCCCTCATCTAGCCATATTAACCAACGATCACATCCGACATGACCCCACATGGCCTCCCATGCCTACCAAACTCCCTTCAGACATCCCTAAGTTTGAAGGGAAGGGTGGTGAGGACCCCCAAAACCACATCATGTCCTTCCACTTATGGTGTTCCTCCAACTCCATAGTGGATGACTCGATCTACCCCTCTGCCTTTTACAATAGACCCTCTTTGGATCTGCAGCCAAGTGGTACATAGAACAACCACATGGGACACATTCCACCGTTACATCCCTTGCTTCGAATTTCTTGCAGTTACTGTTAATGTACTTGTAACTTTGGAATGTATTTCACCTATGTATATTGTACTCCTATAGAGATAGTATTATTCCTCTATATGGAAGTGTCATCATTTATATTGACAAGTGTTGCAAGTGTCGCAACTTGCATGTGATGGGTTATTAGACCACCAAGTGTGGGGTCGGCCTTTATTAGTATTACAATGGGTTATTAAACTGAGTTAGACAAGTCGGCCCTGCTAGTTTATTAGGAAGGTCAGGTCATGTATAAATAGAGTGTGGGAGGCACTCTATTTGATCACTTCATTATTCACTTCTACACTCTCCACAAAGTGGTGCACAAGTGAGGAAGGAGTAGCTGCTAGGAGGACTATCTCTTGTACTTGGGTTGTATCATTGCTCTTTCTATCTTTGAGGAAGTTGTGGGGTTTTTCACCTTTATGGTTTTCCCCAGTGAAACTCTGTGTGTCTATTGTCTCATGTGATTGCTTGTTGTGATTGATATGCTTGATATGTTGTACATTTTATTCTCTTAGTAAAGATCCTAGAGTATGTTGAATTAATGCTCAAAAATTAACATGGTATCAGAGCTAACTTGAGAAGAAGACACTATGCAGTTGCAGAAGCTAGGGATTCTTGTTTATTGGGTTTCTCTCCACAGATCTTGAAATGTAGTAGGGTATTTTGACTCTCCTCAGCAAGGCGCATCTTTCTATCCAATCAGAATTCAATTCTGGGCACTTTCATTTTTTGCCCTAAAAATTAGGGTTTCCACAAAAATAGGAATTTTTGAATTCTGAAACCATAGCTGGAAGATCCTTGGAAAAATCGAAGTTTAGAGATTTGGACCGAACTTTTTGGTTTGGTGAAGCTCCAGGAAACTCAAATTCAGGGTCCTCCCTAGTGAATCCAGGAGATTGAAAAGCATTTCTGAAGGGTGAAACTTTGCATTTTTCAATTTATGAGTATACCAAGTTGATCCGCTCATCAAGGTGCATCTTTCTATCCTTTTAGAAGTTTGAAATTCACATTTTGAATTTTTAGGGTTTCTCTGACAAACCTTAATCCAGCACCAGATCTAGATTTCTACAAATGAAGTGGTAAGACCTAAATCTTTTCTATTTCCATTTGAAGTACTCTTTAAGATGTCTCACCACACCAAGCTTGAGGATAAGCTTGAAGGGGTTGATAACTTTCAAGCATGGAAGTATAGGATTGGGTTAATCCTGGAAGAAAATGAATTGGACACTTACATAAGTGAAGAGGTCCCTATCCAAGAGGGAGAAGAGGCTAAGGCCTTACATAAGAAGAACTTGGTCAAGGCAAAGAGGATCATTGTTGATTCTATCAAAGACCATCTCATACCACATGTGTCATCTCTAAAGACACCCAAGGAGATGTTTGATTCCCTGACCAAGCTATTTGAAGGAAAGAACATAAATCGGAAGATGACCCTGCGAAACCAATTGAAAGGGGTAAAGATTCAAAATGGAGAGACCATTCAATCCTATTTCTCTAAGGTCTCTCAGATCAAAGAACAACTTGAAGCTGTGGATGAAGTGTATAATGGTGAAGTTTTTATGACCACTTTGAATGGCCTACCTAGGTCATGGGATTCCTTCATCCAAGGAATCTGTGGAAGAAGGAAATTGATCTCCTTCAGTAGACTATGGGAGGAATGTTTAGAAGAAGACGCAAGGCTTGTGGCCTGAGAAGAAAAGATGGGGAATGAAGATCAAGCTCTCATAGCACACACCAAGAAAGGAAAGTTCAAGAGAGAGCCATCACACATCAGGAGATCTTCTCACCACCATTATAATAAGGAAAAGAAAGATCTCAGATGCTTCACATGCAATGAAAAGGGACACTTTGCTGCAGATTGTCCCAAGAAGAAGAAAGACAACCACAACAACTTCAACAAGAAGAAGAACAACAATAAGAAGAGATATCATGCTCATGTTGCTGAGGATGATGAACCTCCAAAGAAGAAGACTAGAGCAGAAAGTGATGATTCATCAAGTGAAGATGAATATGTTCTAATATTTGCTCTCATAGGTACCATCTCTCATGGATGTAATGATTGGCTAATTGATAGTGGGGCTTCCAAACACATGACTCAGTTTAAAGAATATTTTGCAAATCTATCTATACATGAGTCACCCCATAAGGTGAAACTTGGGGGTGAGTATCAATATGCTATCAAAGGAAGTGGTGAAGCCGCCTACAACCTAGACTCTGGGAAGTCTTTGAAGATGAAAGATGTTCTATATGTACCTAGTCTCAAGAAGAACCTACTCTCTGTATCTGCATTGGATGCAAAAGTTATGAGGGTTGCATTTGTAGACGGCCAAGTCCTAATGGGGCCAAGGATAAAACTATAGATGATACAGTAGTGATTGGAGAGCAAGAGGGAGGATTGTACAAACTGAAGGGGCAACTTGAACATGCCATGGTACATGAATCCATGGAGCCAAGTGAACTTTGGCATAGAATGCTTGCTCATGTACACTATAGGGCACTACCAATTGCAAGCAAAGCTGTAGAGGGTCTTCCTGAAATCAAGTCAAGGCATGAAGGTGTTTGCAAAGAATGTGCAAAAGGAAAGAACATTAAGAAGCCATTTCCAAGCAGTGAAAGAAAAGCAAAAGGAATCTTGGAAATTATCCACTCCGATGTATGCGGTTCGATGTCATCCAGTTCTCTGAGTGGGTATGTATACTATGTCTCTT
Organism: Larix kaempferi; assembly: GCA_027924585.1. Classification (NCBI taxonomy): domain Eukaryota; kingdom Viridiplantae; phylum Streptophyta; class Pinopsida; order Pinales; family Pinaceae; genus Larix; species Larix kaempferi. The sequence continues at coordinate 10,486,727 of BSBM01000318.1, read as the reverse complement.
TCATTGATGATTTCTCTAGGAATACTTGGGTTTATTTCTTGAAGAATAAGGATGAAGTGTTTGATAAGTTCAAGGAATTCAAAACCTTGATAGAAAATCAAACTGATAAGAACATCAAGAAATTCAGATCTGACAATGGCGGAGAATTCACTTCAGGTGATTTCAAGAAGTTATGCAATGATTCAGGGATTAAGAGGGAGTTGACTCCTCCCTACAATCCACAACAGAATGGGGTTGCAGAAATAAATAATAGAATAATCATGGAAGCAGCACGGGAAATGCTGCATGACCAGGATCTGCCTATGCATTTATGGGTAGAAGTAGCTAGGACAACTGTATATGTGTAGAACAGAACACCTAACAAGATATTGGACAACAAGACACTAGAAGAGGTATTCTCTGGTAAGAAACCTGAAGTCAACCATCTCAAAATATTTGGTTGTCCAGTATATACACATGTTCCAAAGGAAAAGAGAACAAAGCTAGATCCTTCAGGATAGAAGGGCATCTTTGTGGGGTACAGTGAAAGCTCGAAAGCTTACAGAATATACTTTCCAGGGTTCAAGAAGATTGATGTCAGCAGGGATGTAACATTTGATGAAAACTCAGTCTTCATCAATCCAAGGAAGACACCTGTTGAAGATCATGAAGAACCAAAGGAAACCAGATTTCAAGACACCACTATGACTGAAGCAATTCCAGATGTAGATCGTGAAATAGAAGATCCACAAGAACCTGTAGATCCACCCCGTGAGAAGAAATCTCACAAGAGGAAACCTGCATGGGCTAGAGAGCTCATTCAAGATGCAGAAAGGTATGGCATTCCAGAAGAAGAACATAGTGAAAGGAAGAGGACTAGATTTCATACCAGCTATGTTGCCCTACTCTGTGATATTATGAACAAAGAACCTTCCAGTTATGAAGAAGCACCAGAAAATAAAGAATGGAAGGATGCCATGGTCGAGGAATACCAATCAATCATGAAGAATGATGTTTGGGATGTAGTCCCAAGACCTGAAGGGAAGTCTGTTGTGACTTCTAAGTGGATCTACAAGATCAAGCATGCTGCAGATGGTAGCATAGAAAAGTACAAAGCAATATTTGTAGCTCATGGTTTCTCCCAGAAAGAAGGAATAGACTATGAAGAAACTTTTGCTCCTATAGCCAGGTACATTTCCATCAAATCAGTACTTGATCTGGCTGCAATGATGAAATGGAAGATACAGCATATGGATGTCAAGACAACTTTCTTGAATGGTGTAATTGAGGAGAAGTGTATGTGGAGCAGCCACTTGATTTTGAGACACATGACAGGGAGTCATATGTGTGTAGGTTGAAGAAAGCCTTGTATGGCTTGAAGCAAGCTCCTAGGACTTGGTATGGTAGGATAGACAACTTTCTATCCAGTTTGGGCTTTACTAAGAGTAAAGCAGATTCCAACCTTTACTACAAGGTTGAGGAGGGAAATCCTGTGATACTACTTCTGTATGTGGATGACCTGTTTGTTACAGGTGAGGATGGATTGATTGCCGATACCAAGAGGAAGCTTGCTGCTGAGTTCGAGATGAAGGAATTGGGGATGATGCACTATTTTCTAGGCATGGAGGTGTGGTAGAGTGTAGATGAGATCTTCCTTTGGGCAAGGGAAGTATGCAGTAGAGATCCTGAAGAGGTTTGAGATGATGGAATGCAAGGCCATGGCCACACCTATGGCATCGAACCTGAAGCTTCTGTGCGATGATTCATCTGAGCCGGTTGATGTCACAGTGTATCGTCAGATGATTGGGTCCTTGATGTACCTGACAAACACGAGACAAGATATTTGCTTTGTGGTGAACACATTGAGCCAGTTCCTAATGGATCCTAAAGGTGTTCACCTGGTTGCTGTAAAGCATATTCTGAGGCACCTGAAGGGTACGATTGATTATGGGCTCAAGTATGATGCGAATCAAAAGTTTAACCTGCAAGGTTATGTTGATTCGGACTGGGCAGGCAGTGCTGCAGATAGGAAGAGAACTTATGGGTGTTGCTTCAGTATGGGATCAGGTGTGATCTCTTGGTTTAGCAGGAAGTAGTCCTGTGTAGCACTGAGTACATCCGAAGCAGACTATGTTGCAGCTTGTTCGGCTAATTGTGAGGCAGTATGGCTCCGGAAGCTACTGCCTGAGTTATTTGATCTCCCACTGGAGGCTACTGGTATCTTTTGTGATAACCAGATTTGTGTGAAGCTTTCTGAGAATCCAGTGTTCCATGACAGGTTGAAGCACATTGAGATCAAATATCACTATAACAAGGATATGGTGTAGAGAGGAACAGTGAAGCTCTTGTATGTTGCGACGGATGAGCAGGTTGCGGATGTGTTGACGAAACCACTAGCCAGAGTGAAGTTTGAGTACTTCAGAGAGAGGCTTGGTGTTCTTCAGATTGATGACACTTCGAAGAAGAAGTGATGGACACATTTGGAGGATCCATTCCGAGCATGGTGAGAGGAGGATCCTTCCCATGGCTGTGGATGTAAGCAATGGATGATGAGCATCAAGACGATGCTCCAGTTACTGCTTTATGTATGCATCATGTTGGATGCTCTGTATGATCAGTTAGATCATGTATTTATGTATGCATCATGTTGGATGCTCTGTATGATTAGTTGGATCATGTATTTGGTTATATATCAGGTGGATACATTGTATGATCAGGTAGATCATGTATGTTGATATGTATCAGGTGGATACATTATGTGATCAGGTGATCATGTATTTGGTTATGTATCAGGTGGATACATTGTATGATTAGGTAGATCATGTGTGATGATATCTATCAGGTAGATACTATGTATGCATTAGGTGGATGCATTGTATGATTAGGATGATCATGGATGATGAGCTTCGGGATGTTGCTCCAGATGATATGCATCAGGATGATGCTATGATGATGATCAGGATGATCATGTACATCAGGATGATGTATTGTGAGTGTCAGGTTGATACTCTGTGGCCGTGGACAGGTTGTGCTTGGGAGGACATGTAAGACCTGGTAGATCCGATAGGTTGGGCTGTGTGTCCGTAATAAGTCCTGGGATGCTCTTTCGAGGGTTTTTCCTATGGCATGTAATGTGACCTGGGATATACGATAGGTTGGGATGTGTGCCTGTAATAAGTCCTGGGATGTTCTTTCGAGGTTGTGCCATGACCACATATAAGACCTGGGAGATCTGATAGGTTGGGCTGTGTTCCCATAATATGTCCTGGGATGCTCTTACGAGGGTTTTTGGTGGACCACATGTAAGACCTAGGAGATCCGATAGGTTGGGATGTGTGCCCGCAATAAGTCCTAGGATGCTGTTACGAGGGTTTGTGATGGAGGTCACATGTAAGACCTGGGAGATCCGATAGGTTGGGCTGTGTGCCTGTAATAAGTCTTGGGATGCTATTGCGACAGTTTGTGATGCATGTAATAAGTGCTGAGAATTCCACAATATGGACAATGATGATGAGGACCTGCAAGTGGTGGGCCTACATCCAGTATGAAAAAGGACTGGCTCTATAGAACTTCCTATGACGAGTAGATCATAGATTGATTGAGATAGCAGCAGTCGTGACGATGACGATGATCTAGTAACGATGATCCAAAGAAGAAGACTTGTGCTAGCATATCTGTGTCGAGAAATACCTTCCTAGTTAAGAGGGAGTGTTAATGTAATTTTAACTTAGGAATGTATTTCACCTATGTATATTGTACTCCTATAGAGATGGTATTATTCCTCTATACGGAAGTGTCATCATTTGTATTGACAAGTGTCGCAAGTGTCGCAACTTGCATGTGATGGGTTATTAGACCACCAAGTGTGGGGTCGGCCCTATTTAGTATTACCATGGGTTATTAGACTGAGTTAGACAAGTAGGCCCTGCTACCGGGTGAATCCATGAAGATGTGTTTATTTTGAGGGGTCCCGTGAGAAAATAAATCTGAGTTTTTCATGTTTTCCAACTTTGGGCGAATAAAAGTGATATTTTTGTTTGAAATTTCACTTTTCACTAAAAAGAAAACTTTTAGAGACTTATGTTAGCTTGCTATCCATATTTTTTTCAATTTTTTATATTGATATTTGATATGTCGATTCGGCAAATGTTTGACAGTGTGTTCTTATAAAATGAAATGACTACAAAATAACCATGTTTTGTCGCACACGTAAAATCATTATTAAACTTATTTTTTACAAAAAACAAATATGCTACGACAATCTACACATAATATACTACTGCATGACTATAAGTTTGTAACCAATGGATCTATATATTAATTATTATATTGTTTTGAATTCGATCAATGGGGAAACCTTGCCGATTTTCAACATATTTTTTGTTGCAAAACTTTTCTCTCAATTGAATATAAAACTAAAAAATTTATGAATACCCTTTTGAAGTAGACACACCAATTAACTGCACCATAGTTTTTTCAAATGTTTTGGTGGTGTATTTTTAAAGTTATGGATTTTTCATTTCACCGCATTTTGAAAGAGATGAAACCAAAATCGACACTTGTTAAGAAAACAAATAATTAAAAATATCATATATTACCTATACACCACCAACTCTATATATTCGGAAAGTAGATTCAATAACGAAACTAATGGTATCAAGTCCGACAGTCGCTTTGAAGTGTAAGAGATTCTTTTTACCTTCCGAAAATGGAGAAACCTGAAAACTGTGAGGGAAAATTAGATTTTCAGGTTTCAGAGGTTATTCGGCCGAATAACTGTTTTCCTTAACGGCGACGTCACTTAGAGCAAAGGTTATTCGGCCGAATAACCAAACGTAAAAAAAACTCATCGACCGAAGGGAAAAAAAAAAAAACGTTGTTGTCTAAACTTATATAAATAAAACTAAATACTTTCATTAATTTTGCACATTTTAATTTCGCATATTTCTAGTCAGAATATTTTTTAAGGAGTTTTTCTAAAGAGTTTTTTTTGTAAAGGGAGTTTTTTTTATAAGGTATTTGTTTTCCTATTTCTTTCTAAGGAATACATTGAAAGAGTTTTTTTCTAAGGCATTTTTGTAAAATGAGTTTTTATTTCAAGCTTTTTGCACTTCTTATTTCTTTGCAATGGGTTTTTTCAAGGTGTTTTTTTTCCAAAATGTTGATTTTAAAGAGTTTTTATTCCAAAGTATTTCGTGCAAAGAAGTTTTTATTCCAAGTTATTTTTTCAAAAGAGTTGTATTTTTCCTACTTATTTATTTGAAAATGATTTTTTCAAATAGTTTTTTTCCCAAGATATTTTTGCAAATGAGTTTTTTTTTTAAATGGTTTTTTTTAAGTTTTTTTTTTCTAGATATTTTTGCAAAAGACGTTTTTTTTACAAAGCATTTTACAAGTGGTTTTTTCAGAAAATGTTTCTTTCCAAATGGTGCATTTACAGAGTTTTTATTCCAAAGCATTTTTGCAAATAAGATTTTATTTCAAGCTATTTTTGCAAAGGAAATGTATTTTTCCTTCTTATTTCTTTGAAAATGGGTTTTTTCAAATAGTTGTTCTCCCAAGTTATTTTTGCAAAAAAATTATTTCTTTGCAAGGGTTTTTAAAAAGAAATCTTTTTCCTAGGTATTTTTTCAAAAAAGTTTTTTTTCCAGTGGTTCTACAAAGAAGATAAATTTAGAAAGTGTTTTTATTCTTTTCCAATGGGTTTTTTCAAAGGTGATTTATTGTCAAGGAGTTCTTATTTCATTCAAAGAAGGTTCTTTTCAAAGGAAATTTGTTTCCAAGGACTTTTTTTTCAAAAGACTCCTACAAGATTTTGATAAGGTGAAGTAAATCTCAGTTCATGAGTTTATAAATTTCGTAACTGTTTTTAAATCTTAATTTTGTTTTTTTACTATAAAATGATGATTCTTTAATTTATCATTTATAGATTAAACAATCGTGGGCAATAAGAGAAACCGTCAAAGAAAATATGATCATAAACCTGTTGATGATGATGATAATAGAAGAAAAAAAAAACTTAAATATCATGCCAACAAAGCAAGCCTTGCAGAAACGCAAGCTACGATTATTGAAGATACAAATACAGTTTTACATGATAATGTTGATGAAATGGAAATTGAAAATAGAGTACAAGAAGAACAAATTGAAGTTGAAGAGACCATTGTTGAATATGTAAATAGTGATTTACATACTAATGTCAATGAAGTCAATATTGAAGATCAAGTTCAAGAACCCAAAATTGGACCAGGTATGTATATATCATGTATTTTTCAAATTCATTTTTTATAATGAATTGTATTTTTGGATACATGTTAAATTAAATTTAACTTGATGTATAGGTACTTTCACCATTGATGATGAAACGTTAGAAAATGTTGATTACAAAAAATATGGAAAAAAAATGCCCATACATGCTGCACGATATCAGGCTCAAAACATTTATGATGATGTTCTGAAAAATTATTCCGTAACAGGACAAGCACAAATTTTGAGATGTTTATCAGTGACCAAGAAGTTGGAAGATGCTACATCATTATTGGGTATTCACAAGGCGACCAAAGAGTCGAAATTGAAACATAATGTGATAGAAAATATAGATGATGCAATAAAAAATTTGGAAAATCTAAGAAAAAAGACATCAGTGTTGCATGAAGAGCAATTCATACAACAATTATTTCAACTAGTACTAAAAAAACGTTTGACAATACAACTAGCAAAAGCAGTTGGAACCTCAAGAAAGACATTATACAAACATAGAAAATTCAGAATGCAAATAGATGAAAATGATGAACTTGCTTGCTGGAAAATTATTTGTAGACAGCCTTACAAAGATAGAATGGGAGCAGGTGTTAAAGATATTATACGGGAATATTGGTTGACACATGCTTGAGTTTCACCAAATTCAAGGGATGTGATACGACAAAGAGTATCACGAGGAGCATATGTAAGCAGTCCAAAACATATAATGGATATGACACAAGTACAATTGTTCAATAAATTCAAGGAAGATCATCGTGGAATTAATGTGTCAATCACTACATTTGTGCAACTAAAACCATGGTATGTTAGACCTATTACTATGCGTGACACATGTTGTTGCCGTTATCATGTGCAATTTCAATTATATTACGACACGTTTCTTGAATTTGGTAAAATGTTTTGGACAAATTCACCACCTCCGCCCACAATACGTGAATTCATATGTCAAACCCTATGTGAGAGAAATCACGATGAAGTATTTTATAATAAGAAATGTGTTAATGGAAAACATTGTAATCGTTGTGGAAATTTGGTTTTATTCCACAATAAATATCCTATCGAAATTGATCACTCGCTGTCAAATGTAACCGTTGATTGGAGAATATATGAATACATTACAAGTACTATTGATGCACATTCCAAAAGGATTGATTTGCGAGAAGATAAAATAGGTGTGACTGATTTTCTCAAGAAATTTGAAAGTGAAATTTATAAATACACCAAGAATTCACATAGAGCACGATAGCAAGACCTTCAATTCAAACAGTCTTGTGAAATTTTTCCACCGGGAACAATTTTGTCAGTGGTTGATTTTGCAGAAAATTACATATTTGCTGCACAAAAAGAGATATAGAGTGAATACTATCATTCTGACCAAGTTTTGATATTTGTCCATGTTTTATATAGACATTCTCAACAGGATGTTGATGGCATTGAAAGAACATGTGACAATCGAGATGTAATTAAAGAATATCACTTTTATATCGGTGACGATCGTACACACGATACACATTTTGTTCAGCATTATATTGAAAGTATTTTCTACAATTCAAAAAAAGGGACGTAACGTTAAATTCAATGAGCATTGGATATGGTCAAATGGATGTGCAGGACAATTTAAATCTTCGCAATCATTTTATTGGTTATGTCGACTTAATAAAGCATTGCAAATTAAACATCACTGGAATTTCTTTGAAACTGGTCATGGAAAAGGTGAACATGATGGTGCAGGAGCATGCATAAAAAGAGCACTTCGAAGATGGCAAATGAACCATAGTTCTGCACGATTTTATTCAGCTGCAGAGGTTGTCCAATGGTGTAAATCACATCTAAACCATGATTATAATCAACAATCAAAAGATGTGCACGGGTATGTACACAAATGTTTTAATTTATATTTTATTGTCAATTTAAAAAAATATATGTATTAACATCAAAATTTGTCATTTGTGTACTAGGTTTTTTTGGCTTGTTGGGGTCCAAAATATAAATAGATCAATACCATACAACGCTAGCACCATACATGGGACTAGAGATTTTCACTCTATTCAAACAAAAGCCTTCCAAAACGTGTATGCATTTGACAGTAGAAAGCAATCATGCTTTTGTCATATTTGCACTAAAAATATTGAATCTATAGAAGTTTGTGAAAACATAACGAACAACTATGTAAAACATTAGAAACACATAGAGATTAATCCTAAAGAAAAAATGCCACTAGAAAGCATAGAAGAATTAGAATCGGAAGAAATAGCAATATCATCTGATGGCGATAGAATTTCAGATCTTGTTAGAGAAGGTAATGATCAAGTACAACTGTTTTGTCGATTGTTCATTCTTGTCCATCACCTTATACATGTATATTAGTCAATTTAATTGATTTAAAAATCCTAACGTCAATTGTCATTTGCACAGGGGATGTTTTTGTTGTGATTGCACCTATAGACAACAACAAAAATGTGAAGTATTATTTGATGCAATGCACTGAAGGAAAGATGAAGTTATTGGAAGACTACAATGATAACGGATATACATACGAGAGAGGATCCATCATTTTAAAGGGCTATTTTTTTCAGCAAACCCATATGACTGAAAATTATGTCTACTTTCAGGATTATCAACCTGATGTTATATGTTGTCAATATAGTCATTTAGTATGTGCATCTCGAATAAAATTGGTTCAAGTTCCATCGAAAAAATAATTAAAAAATAAAAAATGGAAACTGTTCAAATATGACCATGAACAGATAATTGAGGACAACATTCTATTGCGATGTTTTTAACTATATAAAAAATTAATAGATCAATGGTTATGTCCATGTCATTGTCAAATGTTGTATACAATATATTTTTTTCTTTCTATGTCTATGATCTTGAAAGGAACTAGAATATAAGAGTTTAAATGATCGTATTCTAGTATGTTGAAATGAATTCAAAAATTATTTGGTAATGAAAACTTCAATGTGTAAAATTTTTGTCTTAATTCAGTATAAAATACTTTATTCGAGTCCCCATATGTCTATAAGACCACTTAAGGGATGAAATAACGGATTTGGTTGTTGCCACTCTTTGCCCCGAATCTTTACTTTAAAATATCACTTGTGTAAGTTCACATAACTGAAATCATGGCAAATGGAGACAACGATCATTTGATTTTTAATCACAAGAAAGGATTCCATGATTGTGAAGCTTATGCTAAATTATAGGAATGATTATTTACAACAAATCGATGAAGAAAGGATTCCATGTTTGTGAAGCTTATGCTAAATTATAGGAATGATTATTTACAACAAATCGATGAAAATTCATCAAATTGTTGTCTAAAATCATTGCTCTAATTTAGCACAAGCTTCACAATCCTGTAATCTTTGCTTATGATTAAAAAACAAAAAGTCGTTAAATCCCCATTTGCCATGATTTCAGCCACATAAAATGTACCTGGACATTGAAAATAAGAATTATTAATTAAAAATTTATATCAAAATTTGAACCTAATATTCATTTTTCAACTTCCTAACATTCATATTTCAATCAAAATTTCCTAACAAATTCCTGAACTTTGAACCTAACATTCATTTTTAAACTTTCTAACATTCATATTTCTATCAAAACTTCCTAACATTCATAAACTTTATAACATTCAAAGATAACAGTCATGTTCTTAACATTCAATCTTAACCTTCATTCTTAACATTCATTCATTCATTGCACCTATCGAAAATTCCTTAGCATCCATTCTTACCATAACATTAATTCTTAACATATTCCTAACATTCCTATTAAAATTTGAAACTAACATTCATTTTTCAACTTCCTAACATTCATATTTCAATCAAAATTTTCTAACATTCCTAAAGTTTGAACTTAACATTCATTTTTAAACTTCCTAGTTCATCCATATTTCTATCAAAACTTCTAACATTACTAAACTTCCTAACATTCAAAGATAATATTCATGTTTTTAACATTCATTTTTAAACTTCCTAGTTCATCCATATTTCTATCAAAACTTCTAACATTCCTAAACTTCCTAACATTCAAAGATAACATTCATGTTCTTAACATTCATTCATATTTCAATCAAAACTTCCTAATATTCCTGAACTTTGAACCTAACATTCATTTTTAAAGTTCCTAACATTCCCAAACTTCCTAATATTCAAAGATATCATGTTCTTAACATTCAATATTAACATTCATTTATTCTTAAAATTCATATAAAACCTAACATTCATTCATTCATTGCACCTATCATAACTTCGTTAACATTCATTCTTACCATGTAACATTCATTCTTAACATATTCAGGTAACATTCCTATCAAAATTTGAACCTAACATTCATTTTTCGACTTCCTAACATTCCGAAACTTTAAACCTAGCATTCCTTTTTAAACTTCCTAGCATTCATATTTCTATCAAAACTTCCTAACATTCCTAAACTTCCTAACATTCACAGATAAGTAGATAAGTCATTCTTAACATTCAATCTTAACATTCATTCTTAAAATTCCTATAAAAACCTAACATTGTTCATTGCACCTAGATTATAACATCCTTAACATTCATTCTTACATATTCATTCATTCATTTAAACATGCAAATACATATTCTAAACCTTTAAATCATACCAAATATGCTAAATAAACAAAAATAAGTAGATCATTTAAAGCAAATACAAAATATGTAAGTTCAAAGGACATGTATATAATCCTCAAAAAACGTTCATGAACATGTGAGTTCAATGTACATATATGTATCTAGTCCAAAAATAAATCTCCTCGATGTCCAAAACAAATCTTTACAATCTATGTATAGATCAACAAAAAACAATGTCCACCATGCTCTAAAAAGAAAATTTCCACCGTGTTATCCTCCACTAGGGCCTCCCCTTGGATTCAACCCACCCTGCAACATGTATAAAAGCAGATTATGAATATCATTTAAATTATTTAAACTAAATTCAAAAAAATAAAATATTAAACTTATATATCAAAAAACAATTCAATTATTAACAAAATTACATCAAATTCTCCAAATGCTTGTCCACCACCATCCTCCAAAGGAGTTTTCCCTTTGCCTCCAAAAGATTTAAAAGACCCAAGCTGCAACATGTATAAAATCAATTTATGAATCTCATAAATTACTTGAACAAATTTTAACTAAATCCAAAAAAAATAAAATATTAAACTTATATCAAAGATCAATTCAAGTGTGAACAAAATTACCTCCATGCCAATATCTGCTGCATTCAGCAGAGAACCTATCTCTCCCCCCTAAAATTTAAATTGTGTTAATAAATAAAACATAATGCAAACAAAAAAAATTAAGCAATTAACTTAAAACTAAAACAAGAAAATTAAAAACATTACCTCACAATAGATGGTAAATCATTTAAAAAGTTCGTATCTAAAGAAACCTGCATGGATAAGTCAAATTAATAATAAGATGCATAGTTAAATTAAAATTAAAAAAATATATATATATATCAAGTTCAAACATAATCATAAATATGTAGATAATAAATATACCTCTCCAATATGCTCTATATTTTCGCTAGTAGAAATACAGAAAGAATGTTCATTCATCATTCTTGAAAACTGCAACCAATAAACATTTACATAATGTACTTATTACTTTACATCAAAAAAACATAATTTATCATTCATATAATGTAACAAAAAATTCAATTCAAAATGAATAAAAGATTAAATTTAGATCAAGTCATATCATAATCAACAAACCTCTTTCAAACTCGATGTGTCATTGGATATAACATTTGACGCTATGTCACGAAAAAACTTGGCATTTGCCCTGAGATCTCCAATGCTCATTCCATCTACCTCATCATTAGTTTTGTAAACAAACTTTTGATGAATAGTGGAATGAGCCCTTTCTCGAACCAATCCCACATCTACTCCTACTAATGCTGATGATAAACCATCGCCAACAAAATTCCTTGCAGTTGTCCCAAGTTGGGATGTGGGCTCTATCTCTGATCTTAATGCCACCAACCTGGGTGGGCGAGATATCTGGGGTGGAGGTCGAAGAGTTGTAGGGTCTCTAAGAGCACCTTTTCGATTATATATTCGACCATTTCCAACTCCATAAAATTCTAAATGAACATCAGTATAGTCTGGCTTCATATTTAAAAAAAACTCAGCATAAAAAATTATAGCAAAATATTGAGAAACCTCGTCGTTCCATGGAAACCAACCATAGGCTGCGAGAAACTGATCATATATCAGATGTACAAGTTCAGGATGCTTGAAATATTGCACTTTCAACATTTCTCACTTTAGACCTTCTTTGAAGTTAAACATTGATTTGGATTGTTCCTTTGTCACTCTCTCCTTCACAACAACCCACTTGTCTAGACCCATCACTTGTTCCCTTCGTCTTCGCATCAAATCAATAAAACCATTTGTAGTTGGTCCGAGATTCTCATATGCCTGAATGAATTTTTGCAATGATCCCAAAACAATCTCCAAAATTTGTTTACTCTCTGGAGGGATATCCATAGTAGACAAATCATTTTCCAACTTGCTGTAGTGGGATCTACATCTTTCAAGAGTCATTTGATGATCACCACTTTCCCATGGAACCTCCCGAGGTAAATCAGATGGATATGTTGTAATGGGTGTACAACCCTCAGTTAGTTCAACATATTGCATCCTGGCTCGACCATCATCATCTTGTGTGGAATGACGAGCCTCTTGAGAACCTTGCTCTGCACCCTCATCCATCTCCCTTGCTCGCTCTGCCTCCCTCTCTGTAGAATTACAAGCATCTTTTGAACCATGCTCTGCTTCAAATAAAAACAAAGTTTTGTTTAAACACAAGTACAAACTTTGCGTACACAAAAAAACAATTTGTATGTACACATATTAAAAGATGGGTATTCATATACCAACAGAAGGTCGAGATCGGCATTCTCCCACAGAAGATATAGGGGAATCATTTGTACCCCTTTCACCTCGTCGATGATCAACTGAATGTAAACTATACAATAAACTAGAATCTCGAGGGGAAGTTGAAAATCTCCGATTATCACTTGTAACACCAACCCCAGAAGACTGTGAAGACCTCCTACGCTTTCGCCTCAAAGACTCCTCTCTTTCCATTTGATATAATGTCTACACTTACACAAATATCAACTAATTACATATTCAAATTCTACATGTTAATTCTATAAATTCTAAAACCTAGCTACTAGAAAAACTAAGTTCTGTAATAAAAACCTATATATACCTAATATCATCTAATAGTTCTTAAAATGACTATAACTAATATTGTTGGATGTATAAGGAATTAATGTACCAATCTTCTAAGTGTTTTTTATGTTTAAAATGAATAGAGCCAATATAGTTAAATATGAAGTTAAGTGTTACATCTAGATAGTAATTCTGGAAATTCTAAAACCTAGCTGCTAAATGAACTAAGTTATGTAATAAAGACCTAAATATACCTAATATCATCTAGTAGTTCTTAAAATGAGTATAACTAATAAGGAATTAATGTGCCAATCTTCTAAGTGTTTTTGATGTTTAAAATTAATATAACCAATATAGTTAAATACAAAATGAAGGGTTACCTTTCTTTATGTCAAAGAATGAGTTCATGAACATGTTAACTTTTAATTAAAATCTTAAATTAATTACTTAATTTATATCTTAATAATATTTAAACATAAATTATATCTACAAGTATTTTCATTATTCCATACAATCTTAAAATATTAACAATGAATGGTATTATTTTTCACAAGTTTGGCTATGTTTCAGAAATTTGCCATGTTACAAAATGGTCTTCAGTTTGGTACATAATGCAATTGACTTTTGTTCTTTCCTATTACATCTAAAGTAAAGTTTATTCATGTCTATAGTTTAGTTGTGTCTAAAGTAAAGTTTGAAGTTTTGTTGTATCCAAAGTAAAGTTTAATCGTTTCTAAATTTTTGTTGTATATGTAGCTATGCATTAACACGGTTTGTAATAAAACTAATATATTGATCTATGAACTCTATCAATGTAGACAGAGTTCATGAACTTTGTCCAAGGACAAAATTCATGAACTCTATCCATGTGGACAAAGTTTATGAACTCTACCCATGTCCATGTTGACAGAGTTCATGAACTCTGTCCATGTCCATGTTGACAGAGTTCAACCGAAAAGAGAAACCTATATATAAAGGGGAGATAACATTTGCAAATACAATTACAGAACTACATTTATTTTCATTTCTAAACACATAAGAAAAATCAATAGTTTAACAAGATTAAATAACAAAAGACTGCATATATTTCTCTTTTATATTTAAATTTAAATCATTTTCAATATACGATTTGGATAGAGTTTAAGAACTCTGCCGAATTGGACAGAGTTCATGTTAAACCTCTTAGTACTAATCCACTCTATTTGCTTATGTTACAGTTTCCATATTAGGTTACTATGATTATACTATCTATGAGTAATAAGTATCATTATCTATGCTATTTCTTCGTAATAGTAAGGTCATTTTAGCTAAATCATGTACAGAGACTCTGGAAATAAGGTAGATCTCATTTAAAAGAAGTTATACTAGTCTTCTTGTCTTTTTTATTGGACAGAGTTCATGAACTCTGCCCAATTGGACAGAGTTCGTGAACTCTGCCCAATTTTGGACAAAGTTCATGAACTCTGTCCAATTGGACACAGTTCATGAACTCTGTCCAATTGGACACAGTTCATTTACAAGGACAAATTCAAAAAAATAATAATTAATACTTAATTCATTAATTAAAAAAAAACTGAGTTTCGGCTTACCTGTTTATGTTTTCACTTATTTGACTCAGCTGAACAGAACTCAAGAGAATTAAGACCCAGCTGATTAGAACCCAAGCGAAATTGGAAAAACGGGCCCAAGCACCAAAAAAAAATAGAACCTGCAATAACAATTAAACATTAATATAAGAAATTTCCAAAAAAAATAAAAACATAAATAAACAAAAAAAATTACCTCTGCAGACAACCCCGCAATGACAGGTCCACGGCGACAACATCCCACTCTTATGCAAATGTCCACCGACGAAACGACACCAGAACGATTGTCCACCAACAAAACCTCTCCAAAAATATGATCATCTGCCACCAGGCGAACACTCCAACAACAAAGCTCCACCAACAGACTTCCAGCTGCACACTACACCGACAGACGTCCAGCCACACACTCCACCAACAGGCATCCAAACGTGCAACAACGAACCAATGGCTATAGAACTCCGCCGTGACTAGACGCAGAAAGGAGGAGCATATGGGAGAGGCAAAGGTGGCGGACGCTCACTCCACCAACAGACGTCCACACGTCCATATGCGCAACGACCAACCGAGGATTATACAACTTCGCCACGACCAGAAACAGAAAAGACGTGCAAAATGTGACACAAAGGGTGGCGGAGAACTGAGACGCAGAGAGCAGGGAAGCGGGTGGCGGAGTTCACCGACAGCCGGGTAGATGGACCAGTGGCTAGATGAGTAGGTGGACGAAACAATGGCAAGACAGGTGGCGCGAAGGCGGGGCCAGTAGTGGGTCTCACAACGGGGTCCATGAAATTCTGCTAAAAATGATGAACAATGGCCGCGGCCGAGATTTTATGCAGAATAATTATTTGGCCGAATAATTATTCCGCCGAATAATTATTCGACTAAATAATTATTCGGCTGAATAATTATTCGGCCGAATAATTACACAACGCCATGCATTTTTCCTGTCCGGCTAAACCTCACACACAAATCGAGGCCACCGTTAGGTCTAACGATGGCCCGTTAAATGTTATTCAGTGGAATAAAGTATAACTTATTCGGCCAAATAACTAAATTATTCGGTTGAATAACTAAATTTATTCGGCCGAATAATTAAATTTATTCGGCCGAATAACTTCCACTATGTCTCTTCAGTGCCCGATTCTCACCAAAGTGTAACCCACCTTCGCGTTTCCACCTTAGGAAGTTTAGGTCATGTTTAAATAGAGTGCGGGAGGCACTCTATTTGATAACTTCATTATTCACTTCGACACTCTCCACAAAGTGGAGCACAAGTGAGGAAGGAGGAGTAGCTGCTAGGAGGACTATCTCTTGTACTTGGGTTGTATCATTTCCCTTTCTATCTCTGAGGAAGTTGTGGGTTTTTTCACCTTTATGGTTTTCCCCAGTGAAACTTTGTGTGTCTATTGTCTCATGTGATTACTTGTTGTGATTGATATGCTTGATATGTTGTACATGTTATTCTCTCAGTAAAGATCCTAGAGTATGTTGAATTAATACTCAAACATTAACAGTTACTCGTCTGTTATGATTCTGGTGTTGATATTTTACTCTCTTACAGACAAAACACAACTAACCATATCATTGACCATATTCATGAATGGCGTCAACGTCGAATTTTATGTAATATCAAGTTAGACGACCGCATCTTCCTAGATTGGTTTTTGAAGACCCTCATACTAGTCATCACCAAAGATGTGGCATCTGAATGGCCCCAAACCGAAGAAGAATCCATTCTAAAATCCCAATAGTTTGACCGTATCTATCTCAGTCAAGCTACCTATATTCCATTTTACCTTATGCTCCCCATGGTGATTCCTCTCGAAAAGACGTGTCAAGGGAATCCCATGCTACTGAAGGTATTATTGGACACATTGCCTCTCATAGTCATCCTTATACTCATATGCCTCCTGCTAGTCCCTCAGCTTGTAATCCTATGAACAATTCCGCCATGAGTGGCCTCGACCTTTCGCATGCCACATTCCAGTCAGGAGCAACATCTTTGTATGCTCCCTCGGCCCAAGCCCCCCATATACACAGACCTTCTTGTGCAACACATTGTTACGGACATACCCAACCAATGTACCTTTCCCCTGCCACACCACGTGCCTACTACCATCCACCACCAGCACCCATGCCTGTACAACCTTAAGCCCCTCCCGCATATTATCCACCAGCCTACCCCAGCACCTACTCAACCATAGAACCCCCTCGTTCCCCAAGGGAAATTCTATTCTCAACATAACCAACATCAAAACCAACCTACCCAAAGAATCCATAAAGGATAACAAAATTGGGGAAGAGGTCGTAACTGAGGAAAAAACCAACCTCTGGATCACGGCGGTCCACCACCTAATCCCTAGAACAATAATAGTGCCTCCCCCACTAATCAAAATCCTGATCGACCACCTCGAAAAGGAAAGAACCCCAATTTACGTACGAACCACCCATGTTTTATCTGTGGGGTATACGGCCATTATACACACAATTGTCCCCATTTGGAGCGAGCTATCCAACTTTGGACTGATGACTCCCAACTCCAAGGACATGCTACCCCTCCTGCACCGCCTAACCCCTTGCAACCTAATGCAAAACCTATGGTGTTGCAGAATCCCTTACCCACGCAATGGTTAGTGACCACCCAACCGTTGGCTCCCCCTCAAGGGACCCCCATTCCCAAACAACAAATCACTTATGATATGCATGTTAGTCATCCCATCGACTTGGGTTCCCATCACCTTCTCATGATGTCTTCGACTAAGATCAACCTTCAAACACGTCGTAACTAGTATGGTTCCACCACCAAAAGCATTTCCGCCAACAAGGCTACTAATGCTCTTCCCATAGATTAGTCGTTACTAATACCCCAAGCCTTGTGCGATGGGGCCCCCAAAGTCCCCTGATTTCCTTTGCATCACAGTAATAATAACCCCAATGCTCATGCTTCCCCCAATTACAATATCGTGGATGACTTAGACCAGTCCCGTGCTACTATGTCAGCCCTTGAAGTTTTGAAAAACTGGCCTGCACAGCACAAAACATTATTATCCACCATAGGTGCAATAGACCCTTCCGACTCATGGAT
This sequence comes from Larix kaempferi, assembly GCA_027924585.1. Lineage (NCBI taxonomy): Eukaryota > Viridiplantae > Streptophyta > Pinopsida > Pinales > Pinaceae > Larix > Larix kaempferi. The sequence goes on along the minus strand of BSBM01000318.1, from coordinate 10,468,603 downwards.
GATGGCATTCAATTTAGACCAATCTAAACCATGCATGCCTTCTATATTAGCATTTCAAGTTTATGTTTATGTATGGAATCTTGTTATCCATCGATGTATCATCGATGAGGGTGCCTCTACATGTGTTATGTCTACATTTGTGTAGAAGAAGCTCAGATCCCCTACCCTACAGCCATCCATGACCGCTTTACGAGCTTACAATGGTCATTCAACTCAACCCCAAGGCCTCCTGGCCAACGTCTCAATCCAATTAGCATGTAAAACTATCCTTATTGACATTGAATTCATCAACGCACAACTTGACTATAACCTACTACTAGGATGCAGTTACATGCATGCCATGAAGGTTGTTGCTTCATCATTCTTCCACATTATGATGTTCCCCCATGAGGTACAAGTTGTTAATATCTATTAACTTACTTATTATGACCTGAATGCACCCACTGCACCAGAAAATGTTCTCCCCATGGTTGAACAACCTATTTTTGGTGCACCCACCTCTTTGGTTTCCACCATTGGACCTGGAATTTACTCGGAGACTCCCATGACCTCTACTTTTCGGTCTGTCCCACCCCCTCCGCAAGCTGTTGAGATATCTTCTTTGTGGAACATTTTTTCCAAACAAACGGTGCCCAAATTGCAACCACCCTCGGTCCCTAGTCATGTTGGATCCACACCAATACACACAATCTCGTTCTTGTTCCCACCTTCAGGACTAGTAATTACACCAATTATGGCCACACTGAATATCCTCGGGTTAACACTGGGACTTCCTGTGTGGTACTTACCTGCTCCTAATCCTCCTTGACACGACGAATCGTCCTCCAACTAGTCCAACCAATCACCACTGCGAATTGTCCACCCCCTAGTGTGGTGACCACATATTCATCCAACAACACTGGGGGCAGGGCCACACATACCCATAATGCATCACATGCCCCAAAAAATATGAAACCTCCCCCCACAATCTGTGCACCTCCTAAGTGTTCCTTGTGTGATGAATTGGGCCATGCTACCCATAATTGTCCACAACTACCAAACCTCCAAGAACACATGAAGACGTTGGACGATGACCCCAATATTTCGGTTATCGAACTCCAAAACACCCCCCACCCGCTCAACAAATAATTGTGTACCAACAACTCTTGCGCCATATGTGGAGTCTATGGTCATTATTCACATCATTGCCTAGATTTTCCTGAGTACAGATTGGTCCTCCATGAGCTGAACCAATCTTCTTTAGATTCATCCATCACTACCATCGAGGAGATTCATCCCCCTCAATCCTCCTCCTCGGGAGAAATTAACGCCATTTACATGATTTCCACGGATGGTGAGCCCATTTCTCCTCCAACATCCAGCCTCGCCTCTACCGATATTTCAACACAGTGCTTTCGTACTGATGGAGAAATCCTCGAAGCGCTAACCGCCCCTTACTACCCTTGGGATGATATACATCATCGATCCTACTTCATTCCTAAGGAGTCTACCACTGCTGCGGCCAACCAATTTTCAGTAGATTCAAAAGACTTCCTCCCTAACAAAGTGGATTGGTTTAAGAACCCCATCCTAGCTCTCAATGCATTCGAGGAAGGTAACATAGCTAAAATTTCACCTACCTTTCAGGTCGATATTTCCATCCCACCCGGTAAGCCTGAGATCATTACGTTAGGCACTTACTATACTCAAGACGAAATTAATTCCTATAAGAATCTCTTCCAAGAGTTTCTTGATGTTTTTTCCTAGTCCTATACCAAGATGCCTGGTCTTGACCCCGCCTTTGTTGAACACCGTATCGATACTTGGTCAAATGTCCCACTCGTTCGCCAAAGCAATGACCCATCCACCCCTCCAAACTCCCCACAGTAAAAGTTGATATTGAGAAACTACGTCAAGACGGTTCATTTATCCGATCGCCTACACCACCTGGGTTTCCAATCCTATTCCAATTAACAAAAAATAGGGCACCATTTGCGTCTGTATCGATTTTCGTGATTTGAATCTAGCTTGTCCCAAAGACAACTTTCCTATGCCTTTCATTGACCAACTTATTGATGCATGTGCGGGTCACAATATTCTATCCTTCATGGACGGTTTCTCTGGTTATAATCATATTCACATTCGCGAGGAAGATTAGTACAAGACTACCTTCACTACCCCATGGGTAAACTTTTCCTATCGCGTCATGCCTTTCAGTCTTAAAAATTTTGGTACCACATTTCAGTGGGCCATGACATTTTTCTTTCGCGATTTGGTCCATATCATTCTGGTCTACCTAAATGACCTCTGGTAAGTTTTTTTGCGTTGTCGCAAGTATAGAATCTACTTGAACCCCCTCAAGTGTGTATTTTTCGTTCCTGCAGGCCATTTGTTTGGTTTCATCGTTTCCCAAAAAGGAATCATTATAGACCCTTTGAAGGTTCAAGCCATCCTTGACCTCCCATCCCCACGTACATTATGCCAATTACAAAGCCTTCAAGGGAAATCCAACTTTCTCCGTTGCTTTGTTCTGGACTATGCTACAAAATTTAATGGTTTCCTTTGCTTGCTTTGTACTCACGTTCCTTTTGTTTGGGATTAACAAGCACAAGCGGCTTTTGAATCACTCAAACAATCCTTGACTTCTGCCCCGTTGATTTCACCTCCTGATTTCTCGAAGGAGTTTATCCTTTATGTTTTGGCATCCGATTATGTTGTTTCAGGGGTGTTAGTTCAAGAAAAAAGTGCACAACAAGAACATGTCATTTATTATGTGAGACAAACATTAACCGGCCCACAACTACGCTACCCCAATGAGGAGAAGTTGGCCCTTGCCATCGTCTTCTCAGTCCAGAAGGTTCGCCACTATATCCTATTAAACTGAACTATAGTTGTGGCAGACTCCAACCCCATGGTATATCTCTTGATTCGTCGCCTTCTTCAAGGACTCGTGGCTAAATCGGTCATCATACTTCAAGAATACAACCTAACATTCACTACAACGAAGAGCACCAAATCCCTTGGCACAACTCATGATGGATTTACCATCCTCATCAACGTCACAACCAATCACTATCAACTTGTCGGATGACCACTTGTTTACCATTTCGTCGGATGACCCCTAGTACGGCGACATCCTAGTGTACCTATGCACACAAAATTTTTGATCCAATATCGGTCACAATGATTGTCATCGCATACGCCATCATGCCTTGTGTTATCTCTTCCTTGGCGATGTCCTTTATAGGCGCAGTGTCGACACCATTTTGTGTCGATTCCTCACACGAGACGAGGTTGAACAAGTTCTAAATGATTGTCACAGTGGATCCTGCGGTGGCCATTTCTCCGGGATGGCCACTGCTCAAAAGGTTATCCGCACTGGGTATTTCTTGCCAACCCTTTTCACTAGTTGCATTACAACAGTCAAACATTGCCAGAATTTCCAGCTCTTTGTCCCCAAGGCGAGGACCCCTCTCCATCCAATCATCATCGTTGGCCCTTTCTGTAAATGGGACATTGATTTTATGGAGTGTAACCCCCCCTCGGAAAATGGCCATAAATACATCATTGTGGTTGTTGACTATTTCACCAAATGGGCTGAGGCCATGCCTAAATTTAACTGCAAATTTGAAACCGCAACCTATTTCTTTTTCAATCACATCATCACTTGGTTCGGGGTCCCAAAAAACTTGTATCTGACCATGGCAAACACTTCGAAGAAACTGTTTGGAAAGAATTGTCCACCTTTCTAAAGTTTGACCACTAGTATGCCTCATCCTACTACCCTCAAGGGAATGGCCAAGTTGGGGCGATTAACAAGATCTTGAATACCATTCTTCAATGAATAGTTAACCAACATAAGCCCAATCTGAACCATATGTTATTTTCTGCACTTTGGGCTTGCAGTACTTCCACTAAGACTACCACGGGTTTTACCCCTTTTCATTTGGTTCATGGTGTAGAGTCTGTCCTTCCCATCGAGTGTTATATTCTCGCTTTACACATTTCTATTGAACTTCTCCCGAACACCTCACCACTTGAGCAATGCTTAATCCTCTTGGAACAAGCCAACAAAGATCACCGAACATCCTTACAAATCACTGAGGCTGCGAAAAACCTTTCCAAATCCAGTTATGAAAATCAAGTCCACCCCCGCAATTTCCAAGAAGGAGATCTAGTCCTTTTTTATGACCAAGCCCATCACAAGACCGGTAAAGGAAATTTTGAATCCATGTGGCAAGGCCCATACAACATCCAAACTTGCCTCAGCAAGGGGGCATACATCCTTACCAATTCTGAAGGACACCCCTTGAACAACTCTCGTAATGAGTTGTACCTCAAACGCTTTTACCCTTAGCACTTTTCTGGACCCACTAATCAGTGTGGTACAGTTTCATTTTCTTTTTGTTTTTTCCTTTTTGCATCTATAACCTTACAAATTTATTCCCTACTTGACCAAAAATGGATCTCGTTCCACTGTTCTATGCCAGTTTCATCAATGGCGCAAGTTGATGCTCTCCAAACCTCGCCTCCGCATCTTGGGTATTATATTCCCCCTCACACGAGTTGATCCACCTCGACGGAGTGTGTATTGGTGCTGCTACCAATAATCAGGTTTAGTACGATGCTTGTGACCGATCTCTTGACCGTTGCTCTCCAGATGGGCATAAGTCACCTTCGTGTGTTTCTTGACTCCCAACTTCTTGTCGCTCAACTCAACAACTTTTACCAGGTATAGGATCCTTGGCTTTTTAGAAATTTTATGCGCACTAGACAAATTATCAGACAGTTTGAATCCATTATATTCACTCATGTCCCACGAAATCATAATAGTGTTGCGTACCAAATGGCTAACAATATTCTAGTCGGGCACATCAATCACAACATGTAGGAAGTAAACCATATAAATCATCCTAACATCCACATGCATATATCCATCATATAGGCATACATAATCATAAAAAACAACAAAATGAAGACCATCATCATCATAAATTGTATCCACATGCATATATATATATACATATCATCATAAAATGTCATATTGTCGATAACATAAACATCAATACATCAGGAAGCCCCAACAGCTTCCCCATCATAAAAATACAATCTGAGTACAAAATTCCCCATGCTCATCGGATTTGGGGAAGTTCCATCAACTTCCTACTCATCTAAGTCATCCTCGTCATCATCTTCATCCTCCTCCTTGTCATCCTCCTCCTCTTCTTCCTCCTCCTCGGACTCAGATTCCTCCTCCTCTTCTTCCTCCTCCTCGGACTCAGATTCCTCCTCCTCATCATCATATGGGGCATCACCTCGCACCATGGCCCTGACTGCCTCATCCTCCGTCGATATCCTATGCATCATTGGTATCCACTCTCGTGGAGCATTGTAGAAAATTTCAATCAACTCCTGGTCCAAATACTTCCATCCATCATCCAACACCCCATCTGGGAGGCGATCAATCCCAACCCGTAGCATCTCCAACGTCGTCGACGCACTACGCTGTCGACGGTGCCCATGCACGGGAGAGTATACCCCCTCCACTCATCCCCTCCAAGATCGGTATCCTCTCGGCAGCTGCGGTTCCACATATGCACATAAAATATACCTCATTAGTCTCAGTGTCATAAAAAATACTCTAGCTATCACATATGTTATCGAGTATATACAAAATGATACTATAAACAAATAAAATACATACCATCTGGTCCCCATGCCTGACCAGGAGGCTGCGGTAACTCTGGATCACCCCTATAATCCATCCTAACATAAGAGTAGTCCTCAATCACCACCGGAAGCTGTCGCCACTGAGTGAATAACTCCTAGGTAAAAAACCGACAAACCAACCGTCTACCACCATGAGTCATCATATCGCCCCAATGTCGCATCTTCGGCTCAGAAGGGCCTCCATCACACACTTATCTATGTGGCCGTTGCATCGGCACTCGCTCAAAGAAAATGAGCAAATAAATGAATGGAAACAGAAATCTCCCCCCCCCTCGTACGACTCACCTTATTTAGCTCTTGTTGAACAACAATCAAATACATCTGGCCCCGGCCAAAATAGGTACCTACTAAGACCTGCTCCACCAGCACAAACTGCCCCCCTGAGACCCTATGGGGTGACTTCGACCCCAGTATACGCACCACCAATGCCGCGATAGCATGAGTATCTAGACTCTCTATGTCATAGATCAGAATAGCATTTTCATGCACATACATTGTGGCATAACAATGGCACTCCAAAAAATTCCTCCATGGACACATCACTCGGTTTCCTCGAAAGGGTGTCAGAAATCATGCCCAACCGCGGGAGCCCCATTAGAAAATACACATCAGTGAGCGATATCTCTAATCGCTCCCCCTCTATCATGAATGCCTCTCTCTCAGCATCCCAGAACTCCACTAACTTGTTCAGCACTAACTTTGTTGTCCGCATTGGCAGTACCTTTGCAAAATCCAACAGCCCACAACAAGCCAATGTATCGTGACAATCCTCATCATCCAAGATAGAATATCGCAGCTAACTAAGCTCACACTCTCGCCAATTAACTCTCGGTATATTGCCATCACAAAAACATAACCCAAATTAGGTCCATATAAACGATCAAGCGATCTCCTTCGGATCGTCGTACCCAAACTTAGGCAAAAAAGAGTGTTCAAAAGCGCACGTTTTTCTCCTCAAAAAGAGTGCCCCTTGAGTGCATCTGTGGGGCCCACAGTCATGCTCAAAGCATGCATTTCCCAGGAAATGTCGCGCTTCTAAGCGTGGTTGTACGGTTTATAGTCATGCTTCTCCATCGCAGTTGTACATCCAGATCCATGCTTGAATCGCGATATTTCTCTCTAAACTCGCGCTCCAGCGCTATGGTTCCCAAGCCATACTTGGCCCGCCTCCCCAGAGGCCCAAAACCAAATAAAAATGCATCAAAAATGTAAAAAATCACTTCAAGACTTACCTGCAAGTCACGAAACTGGATTCCACCAGTCTAATTGAGAGAAACCTGAATTTCCTCTTCTGGGATCCTCCACACTCCTCCCAATTTGCACAGTGAAAATGACATGTGGAGGTGGGATCCCTACTGTTTATAGCCATTTTGCCCTAATTTTTTCTTTCACCATTTCAGGGTCATATGACCTCCGTTTTCTACACTGTTTGAACCTCTAAATTCATAATTACTCGCTCATGATGATGCTTGAGATCACTTCTCGCTCTCACGCAAAAAAAATTGGGTACTTTTTCCATGCCCCTCACTGCCTCGATTTGCGTGCCACAGGCTGTAGTCATTTTTTCAAAATTTTGATCATTTTGTCTATCACGGACTATCCGTGAGCTCTTCACTCCATCCATACTGCATTTCTTGCATTATTTTTCCACCATTGATCAACCCACGAGGAGGCCCCATCAGTGTTTCCCCCTCACCTTATATCTTGGTTCTCACAATTGTCACTTGATTGAACACTTCCTCCTTGCTTGGCCATTACATTTGTTCGATATACTTTTATCCATTTTTTGGACCAAGCAATTCCTTTACGAAATAGGCACTTAGGGAGATTTTGTTAAGCTCTTTTATGACTCTTGACAGAATGAAAAGATCATCGAGCAATCTTGCTTCCTTTCATGCTCGCTAAAAGTATATGAAAGGGAATCTATCTAGTATAAGTTTAACCATTTTTTTGACCTGGTAGACTAACTACGAAAAAGGAATACTCTAGTCACATCAGCTAGAAGAGTTCTTCATTGCATACTTTTATGCTTTTTCGGGCTTTGGAGACTAACACATGAAAAAGAACCTCTTGGAGTCTTCTTATTTCTTTCTGACTCTCTAAACTTGAAAGAACCCATGAGCATTCACCATCCTGGGCTCGTATAACTCTATACGTCGATACCTTCCCACAATTTCAGAGTCTTCTTATTGGTTTCAGACTCCTTAAAATTGAAAGCACCCATGAGCATGCAATGTCCTGGTTTCGCACAAATCCACATGACAATACCATTCTGAGCACACTTCTATCCCTTCTTTAAGCTCCTTAAACAATGAAGAAGGCCCAAACAGTGCCTATCAATGCCACAACAGATCATATCTAGTCCCTACATTATGGAAGCACCCCCAGCATTGTTTCCTTTGTTCATAGTATTTTGTGATGTGTCACCCTTAGAGTCTCCTGATATCACTCAACAGCTCCCCCCTGAGTCTCCCCCATTGCAGTCACGATCCATGGTCCCGTAAGCTATGATCCCCTTCCTTGAATTTAGTTTCATATGCTACCAGGTCAACCTTGTCGTCATACTCTGAAAAAAGGAAGTTTTAGTCCCTCCCACTCTGTGATCCTCGGATCCCCCCACGGTCTTTCAGTATCACATCCAGTACTATCACCTCTTGATTGTACACCTCATGCCCCTATCAAAGAAACATCATCACCTTGGTAGTTGCAAGTCTCCATCTGTCGGCACCAACACATCTATTCCAGAGGATAGACCCAAGGGTCCCTATACCTTGGACACATCTCCATCAGTGGTGAGTGCCTACGAACTATCTGAGAGGATTCCTTAGTGCCTTTTAGAATGGTTGTTTCTCACGTGCTCGACTTCAACACCATCATTGCATCGTTGAGATTCGTGTAGGGTATTGGTCCCTTCATTTATTGTTTGAAGACCCCAGATGTCCCTTGACTCTAGCACATTGGTGAGTCTATTTGGAACCCCCCAGTTGTATGTTCCCACGGATATCCGGGCTGCGTTGGCAACAATTTCGAAATCCCTTCAGCTATGTGCTTCCTAGAGTATCCAGTTCATATGCAGTTTAGTGTACCTTTGAGATTTTGACTCTCATTCATTGATTCCATACATTTGTTGGACACCTTCAGATCCAATAGAGCATCAATTGTTATGGTACCACATTCAGTATGGATTCCATTGTTTCCATGTATCAATTATTGATATCATTCATAGTCTGACCATGATTATGTCCCAGCTTTGTGTCCCCTCTGGACCATTATGATGTACACAGAAGTTCTCCATGTATTGTTCAGGTCCCCTTCTGGGCCTCGTTATTATTTGTTTATCTTGAATACGAGCATGAGTATGCCCGCCTCCTCCATATATTGAGATTATTCCTCATTCATTGTTGAGGTCATGTATTTTCAGTTTTAGCCTTTGTAGTTCGTATAGAGCACGTGTTCCGGTCTCCAACCAGTTTCTGCTCTCCTCCGTCATAATGCTCATAACCCTGGAAAACGACAGAATCTATGATTTCTATCGGCCATACAATGAGCTCCTTCCCTCACACATTAGGGGGCAATCTCTTAACACCCAAAAAATGTTCAATAGCTCATCTCCCTAGTCACAAAACCCATTTGTCCACTTTTCCTACATTTTTGGCCTCCAAAACCCTAACAACCCTCAAATAGTAACCAAAAAGGCAAAAAATCATTATTTCCCTCCTCAATTAATGAAATTCCTTCAAAAAATGTCAAAAACCCTCAAAAGGGGTCCAAAATCCCTAAAAAAAAAATTAAAAGGGGAAAAAGTCAAAATAAATTCAAAAAAGAGGGAAAATATTAAATACTACAAACCAATACTATTGGTTTCTCAAAACCATGGGTCAATACTCCACCACCCAAAATCATTATAAAAAGTTGATGGAGGCCCCCCATTTCACATCCATGATTAACTCTTCACACCCTTATGCTGCCGAAATTCCTATTCAACTTTAGCCTATCACCTTGAGCTTATGTTTTCCATTCAGTTGAGTTTTCGCCAACCCATTGAGCATTTGGAGAAAAGAAAGGAACCCTGGAGACTTGGTGCACTACTCACCATACAACTGCAAAATCTCCTACAGCCTCACCTTTTGAGGTAACATCATATTGTAAACCATTTTTTACACATTAATACAGAAAATCAAATTTTCATTCATGGGTTCCTATTTATTTTATTACTGTAGTAGTTAATTTATTTAATTTTTATTTCCATTGATGCACTCACATATATTAGTTTTAATTTGTTTATTTACTAGTTTTTACCCATTTACATGAACGGCTACTAAGGTTTCTTGAATCCTTAGTAGGTGCTCTTTAGCACGAGTTGGTGTGAAAACACTAGCTACAAGGTAGGTCCTTTAAATCTCATGCAAACAGTTTAGAAGGTTCTATATGATGGAAGGCTCCAGTGAAATAGTAGCTCAGAGTGATGAATTTGTAAGAATAGAAGAGGTCTTGGAAGATAGGGATGGTGAAATTTACGACTCTGTCATGACTAAAATTCCAATTTCAAAGATTAAAAGCAAGTTAAATGGATTGCAAAAACAGGATTTCGACATACACAATGTTTATAAGTCCAATTTAATATATATTTCCCCAAACAAACCCTATGGTTTCCAGATTTTGTTTCTTGGTGCACGACGAACTATTCTCAAACTGAAAAGGTGGTCATGAATTTGTCCAAAATGAAAATCCTTTTCCCTATCAGTTCATCGACTGTTAGGAAATATTTAGGAATACATTTGTCTTTCTCTCATGACCAGGAAGATTTCGCCGAAGAAAACCTAATCAGCCAGTATAGAAAATCAACTCCCGAAGCCAAACAAGCCTTATTGTCAAATTGTTTAAAACCGGACATTGCAATTGATGATACCCCCTACCCACTAGATATTACCTTTTTCGATGAAAATTCTCAATTAGTCTTGTCTTTAATTTCTCAATTTTTAGGGCTTGATAGTGATGAAATGGTCACTGAGGTTCAATTAAGTTTTCTTTTTAGATTGAGTTTCAGTATCCCAGAGACAGGGCACAACCAAATTGTTTGCCTTAAATTTGATGAATTCTTAGCTGAGAGTATTCACTCTCAGTTAGTGAATTTCCACAGTACCATACATTTCAGATTTTAGACATACCTGATGAAAAAAAAATATTTTCTAGTGAAGAGAACTTGCATTTCCCACAAGCAATTTTTTCAGCTACAATAGAGAATAATATGTTTAACTTCATGAATCTCATATTGTCAGAAGTGTATAAGGTGATTTTTGAAGAAAATTTACCAAGAGTATTACCAGAGATGAAAATTATAATGCAGCTGAGTCCAAATAAAATAGTTGGTGACTGGTTTTTGTTTAAACAACATACAGTGATAAGGATTTATGGTTTTGTGAAGGATCCATGGGTTTTACCAACTTTCTTGACATTGAGAGTTTTTGCTTTAGAATTCATCAGACAGAAGTTGACAATTGAAAATGACCATTTCTTTGCCTTCAAGAAGGCTTCAGACACTAAATTTCCTCTCAAAATAGGCCCTTCATAGTCAAGAACAGAAATTCTCTTTATTTTATATAAAAACAATTGGAGATAATTAATTTTAAGAAATCCATTGCTATCAATAATGACCCATGTCATATCATTTCCCAGAGGAGGCAGCAAAACAAAAGTAGGGCATTTGATCATGAAGAAGTTGAAGGGTTAGCTAGGAGGGCCAATCTGTTGCAGTATGAATCTGATGTAGAAGTCTTAGCATGTTCACAATCCAATCCTTCTGCCCCAAAAAAAAATGAAACTAAATTGATACCTACCCCAGGTAAAATAGAAATTGCTAGCGAGAGGAGTTTCCATGAAACTACTTGTTAGAAAAATAGGATCGCAGAGCAATAACAATAAACAGAAATGCAAATATAATCACACACACATTACGAGACACGGATATATCGTGGTTCACCCCAAGATGGGATACGTCCACACTGAAGTTGCCAATCCTTATTATTATACCGTCCATCAAAGTGAAGGGATACAACCTTCAGCACAGCCACTGCACTTCCTCTTCACTATCCACAACCTCTCTTCTTGATCTCAGATATATTTACAATGCATAATACCTAATACATCAACCCTAGCCGTATTACAATGTCTTTCTTTTATAAGGTAAATACAATGGAAAAATACCACGGGTTACCCAAAACCATGGGCCTGAAAACTGTTGGTGAAAACAGCCCCAAAAATATTTCTCGGGGGCGCTACCCCTGAACCCTAAGATAGGGGAATGAGTGTACAGTACTCTAAGGTGCACAGCTGAGACAATATCATCTATGAGACTGGAAGATATGGCTCCACAACCAATAATCTCCCACTTGGAGACTGATCACAACAACTCCACTACTGCTGTACTTGCTGTACCTTGGACTTGGCAACTTTCTCACCTTCACCTCCATACTAGAAGGCCAACTGAAACCGATCAGGAACTCAATTTCTCTCTGGTCACTACCTTTGTGAATATGTCTGTAGGATTCTGGCTAGTATGTATCTTTTCCAGCTTCAACAGTTCATCATCCAGAACAGAGCGTATGAAATGGTACTTGAGTTATATATGTTTAGTCCTGGAATGGAATGTTGAGTTCTTTGCAAGATGAATGGCACTTTAGATGTCACTATACAACCTTCTATCCTTATGCTTCTTACCCACTTCCTCCATAAACCTCTGCAACCAAATCATCTCTTTACTAGCATCTATAACAGCAACATAATATGCTTTCATTGTTGAAAGTGCAACAGCCTTTTGCAATCTCGAAATCCAACTTATTGTTGTTCCACCTACAATAAACACATACCCTGTGGTGCTCCACCTGCTATCCTTATCACCTTCCATATATGCATCAACATATCCCTGTAGAACAGTGTCTGAACCTCCAAAACATAATGCCTGAGTGGTAATACCTCTCAAATACCTGAGAATCCACTGTACTGCTTTCCAATGTTCTTTACCTTGATTGTTCATATATCTGCTCACAACTCCCACTGCATGTGCAATATCTAGTCTTGTGCACACCATGGCATACATCAAGCTGTCAACTATTGATTGATAGGTAATCTTGGACATGTAATCTGTCTCTTTCTGTGTCTTGGGACACATTTCCTTACTTAGACTGAAATGGCTAGCCAAAGGTGTACTAACTGGTTTTGCATTTTACATTCTGAACCTCTCCAACACCTTTTGTATGTACTCACCCTGAGACAATGTAAATTTACAGTTTTTCCTATCTCTTCTTATTCTCATACCAAGGATTTGCTTTGCATCACCCAAATCCTTCATTGCAAATGAATTAGCTAACTTCCTTTTGAGCACATTTATATCCTGCATGTTAGACCCTGCAACAAGCAGGTCATCCACATAAAATAACAAGATAATATAAATTCCATTATCTATCCTCTTGAAGTAAACACAGTTGTCAGAATGACATCTACTATAACCTTGTTCTGTCATAAACCTGTCAAATTTTAAATACCACTACCTTGGAGCTTGGTTTAAGCCATACAAGCTCTTTTTCAACCTGCATACCAAGTTCTCCTGACCTTTGACCTCATACCCTTGTGGCTGCTGCATATATATCTCTTCCTCCAAATCCCCATGGAGAAAGGCTATTTTTACATTTAACTGTTCAAGATACAAATCTTCTACCGCCACTAGAATTAAGATAGTACTAATTGAAGTCATCTTAACAATAGGAGAAAATAATTCATCAAAATCTAAATGTTTCTTTTGTGCAAACCCTTTTACAACAAGTCTGGCCTTGTACTGCTTCTTACCTCCTTCTTCTTCCTTCAACTTGTAAATCCATTTGTTCTGCAATGCTCTTTTACCAGTAGGCAATAGAACCAAATCCCAAGTCTAGTTTCCTACCAATGAGTCCATCTCCTCATTCATGCCTTGCTCCCACTTCTTTCTAGTTTCCACCTGCATTGCTTCTTCATAATGTTAGGATATTCCTATACTCCATTTAGGATATTCCTATACTCCATCCTAGTCCTAACAGCATTTTCATTATTTTCATTTTCAGTCATGCATTCACTTTTAGGGTTTTCATGCATTATTTAGGGTTTGCATGCATCCCAGTCATCAGTCCCATCACCTAGCCCTCGGTTAGCTAGCTCTCGAAGCTTCCTTCCACTCAGTTTCAGCCCTCCTAGAGCTTAGTGCGCCCTCCTTTCACCTACTGCATGAAAAAAGTTCCCTTCCTTACCTACCATTCAGTTATCTTCAGTTCTTTCCTTGATTTAAGGCTAGACTGACTCTCAACTGATTGTATCATTCCAATGGGCCTCCAGTGAGACTTGACTGCCCATTCTGACTTCAGTTAGCTCCTCATGTGCCCTCCACTAAGTCTCCTTCATTCAGTTAGTTCCAGTTACACCTACCACACTCAGTTAGACTCAGTTTGACTGATGGTTGACAGTTACTTGAGCATTGATGACTCCACTGATGATGAGGTAGACTACTAGTTATGCTCCGATGACACTCCAGTGATCTTTTGATCACTCCATGAAGGCTAATTCGAATCCTCATGCATTGTACTATTCATTTGTCCATATTGTGATTAATTAATTAGTGTGTGTGAAGTATTTTTGCTTCTATCCGAGTTCTACTGTATTATTATTTTGTTGCTCATTACACTGCATTGACAACTCTTCTTCTATCTTTCTGCTTAATCATAATTACTCTTGTGAGGTATACATCATCTCTTAGATCTGTTGTGAGGATTTGCACACATAACACTCTGGGTCACCAGCATCAATCATCAATAAATAATACATTGAAGGAGAGTATCGTTCAGGGAGCCTACTTAACTTGATAGATCTTCTTACAGTTACAGGATTTGCAGGTACTTGTTACTGTTATTGATTTTCTGGCACCTTTGGAACTTCATTTTCTTTAATTTTATCAAGTATTGTGTACTCTATGTTTTCCTTTTCCTGTTTCTTTCCCTGCAACTGATCTTTATACATGACCTTTTCATTGAATATCACATCTCTACTCCTAATGATTTTGTTATTTTCACAATCCCATAAGCGACAACCAATATCAACCCCATATCCAATAAAGGTACATTTCTTGGATTTAGCTTCAAGCTTTGTTCTATTATCTTTATCAATATGGACAAATGCTTCACAACTAAATGTTCTCAGAAATGAGTAGTTTACCTTTTTACCTGTCCATGCCTCCTCTGGAATACCACCATCCAAAGCACTTGAAGGTCCTATGTTTAATAAATAAACAGTAGTATTTATAGCATCCACCCAAAACTGTAAGGGCAACCCTGCATGCAATCTCATACACCTTGCATGCTCCATGATCATTCTGTTCATCCTTTCAAACACACCATTTTCTTGTAGTGTTCCTGGGACTGTCTTCTCTCTACGAATCCCATAGTATGAACAGTAACTATCAAACTCCTTTCTATAGTATTCACCTCCATTATCAGATCTGAGACACTTCAACATTTTTCCTGTCTCATTCTCAACCAAATCTTTCCACTTCTTAAAAGTAGCAAACACATCATATTTCTATCTAATGCAATAAACCCAAGTTTCCCTAGTTGCATCATCAATAAATGTAACATAATAATGAGGGCCACCAAGAGATTGTACCTGAGCTGGTCCCCATACATCTGTATGCACAAGCTCTAACTTTTCATTCTTCTTCTGTTTCCCAACCCTGAGAAATCAAACTCTCTTTTGTTTTCCATAAACACAGTTTTCACGGAATTCCAAACTTATCTGCTTCAAATCTGGTAGCAACTTCCTTGAGTGGAGAATCTGCATCCCCTTATCACTCATGTGGCCAAGCCTATGATGCCACAATGCTGTATATGTTCCTGTGGAAGCTAAAGAGATAGAATGGTCAGTATTATGAGGACATAAATACAACGTACCTGCCTTGTCTCATTTTGATATCACCATTGATCCTTTAGTGATATTCCACCATTTTTCTCCAAATGTAGATAGACAGCCGCCATCTCCCAACTGCCCTATTGAGATCAGATTTCTTTTCATAGCAGGAATATGCCTTACATCTTTCAACATCCAATCAGTTCCATTCTTAACTTTTATCCATACCTTACCCATTCCAACAATTTTACATGGCTTATCATCACCCAATAAAACATGTCCAAAGTCGCTTGGAACATAATCATGAAAGTATTTCCTAGGAGGTGTAGCATGACATGATGCCCCTAAATCTACTACCCAATAATCACTAGTATTATCTAATGCAAGAATCAAAGCATCTTGTAACACATCACCTGCTACATTTGCTTCCTGGGTAGTTTCTTGCTATGCATCTCCTTTCTTCTTTAGAGATCTGCAATCTTTCTTCAGATGTCCTTTCTTTCCACAGTTCCAGCACTTTATTTTTCCCAGTCTGGACCTAGATCTGCCCGTTTTAGACTTGCCACGATTACCTTGGCTCTTTCCTCTCTCCTTTTGTCTCCCCCTTCTCTCCATGCTCAACGCATTACCTAATGTCTCACCTATGCTTTTTCTTCACATTTCCTTGCTAAGAATAACACCAATAACATCATCAAATTTCAAGGTGTTTGAACCAGAGACAGAGTTACTTACAGCCATGACCAAGCTATTCCAGCTTTCTGGCAATGAACACAAGATTAGAAGAGCCATAATCTCATCATCAAAGTTCACACTTACATAACTTAGTTGATTTGTAACCGTATTAAACTCATTTAAATGATCAGTAGCAAATCCACCTTCAAACATCTTCATATTAAATAAATGCTTCATTAGTAATACCTTGTTGGAGGCCGATGGTTTTTCATACAACTTACCCAGTGAGCTCATCAAACCCTCCGTTGTCATTTCTTTTGAGATATTGAAATCCACCGACGAAGCCAGGCTCAGCCGTATTGTTCCCAGTGCCTTTCTGTCAAGAACCTCCCATTCTTCATCCACCGGCTGCTTTGCTCTTCTTCCCAATGGCAGGAATAGATCCTTCTGGTACAGATAGTCCTCCATTTTCATTTTCCATAACTACAAGTTTTGGCCATTAAACTTCTCGACCTTAAACTTTCCTTCTTCCGGCATTGCTCCCACTCGAACCAGAAACCCTAGCTTCCTGTGGGTTTAATTTCCAAATAGACCTTTGGCTCTGATACCAATTGTTAGAAAAACAGGAACGCAGAGCAATAACAATAAACAAAACTGAAAATATAATCACACACACATTACAAGAGAGACACAGATATATCATGGTTCACCCCAAGATGGGCTACGTCCACGCTGAAGTTTCCAGTCCTTATTATTATACCGTCCAGCAAAGTGAAGGGATACAACCTGCAGCACAGCTGCTGCACTTCCTCTTCACTGTCTCACAGTCTCTCTTCTTGATCTCAGAGATCTTTACAATGCATAATACCTAATACATCAACCCTAGCCATATTACAATATCTTTCTTTTATAAGGGAAATACAATGGGAAAATACCACGAGTTACCCAAAACCATGGGCCCGAAAACTGTTGGCGAAAACAACCCCAAAAATATTTCTCGGGGGTGTTGCCCCCAAACCCCAAGGTAAGGGAATGAGTGTACAATCCTCTGAGGTGCACGGCTGAGACAATATCATCTATGAGACTAGAATATCTGGCTCCACAACCAACACTACTGATACATAGGTGGAAGAATAGGAAGGAAGTAAGAAATTCAAATCAGATCCAGAAAATGAATTGACTATGTTTGGCAGTGAAAAAGAGAAAAAGAAAGAAAATTTTCAAGGCCCATAGGTTCAAATGTTTGATTATAAATTTGATGAAGTGAAATCTACAGGTGATAATGACAAGTTTCAATCTAGAGCTGAATTGTACTTTAAATATGGTCAAGACAAACATGCTACATTAGAGAAAATCAATAAATTGCTTCCTAAAATCAGAAGTGTAGTAGATTCGGAGGTCACTTTAATGACTGTTAGAGATCCTATTAAAAACACTTTCGATTTGGCCATATCTTCTGATGACAAAGTTTCAGAGATGAAGATAAATTTGAACAAGATACCAATTCCAGAAAGATCCATTTGCATGGGCAAACTGGAGAGATCATTTACACAGACTTGTTTAAAGCCACTTTGAAAATTTCAAAGTTGCAAAATACAGTGAACAAATTAGAAATCCAAATAAAGTAGGAGAAGACAGAGAATAAATATCATCAGTAGCAGATTAAGAAATTACAAATTGATTTAGTGGAAACTAACAATGAGCCAAATAAAGGGGAAGCAAGCAAGAAACTCTTAAATGAAAAGTAAAGTACCATTCAATTTCTTAAGAAAAAGCTCAAAATTCCAGCCACTCAACTAATTCAAGCATCTGAATTGACTGTTCTAGAACAAGAAAAAGAATCCCTATCACAGGAGTTAGATGATTATAAAGCGAAATGGATTAAGTCTGAAGAAAAAGAAATAAGTTGGGAAAATGATAGGTTGAGTCATAAGACTCAAATTGAATATTTGAAGATAAAATTAGCAGGTGCGATACAAGAAAATCAAGGAACAGGTCAAAGCAGCAAAGAAGCAAGTACAGAGGATTTAATTCAAGCCATGTCTCAAGTCATTATGAAATATGTGGAGATTAAAGAATTGAAAAAAGAAATACAGAAGTTAGAGGAGAAAACCAAAAAAAAAAAAAGAGGAAATAAAAGAATTGGAAAATAAGCATAAGGAGTTGATGGATAAAAATCAAAAATTAGTGTCTCAAATTACAGGGAAGCTACCCATGCAAGGAGAAAAACATCTAATTTGGGACTTGATAATAAATGAGGCTACAAAATTTAGGCCTTACTTAAATTTTATGAAGACAAAGGAAACAATAGCCAATGACAATATACAAAGTTGTACAGCAATGAGAGAGGTTTTGGATAAAAAACCAAAAGACACAGCTCGAAATACCATTAACTTTTTAAATACTTTGATAGAAGATGATTTGAAAGAAATGGCCATTAAGAACAGAATAGTAGTTATCACTTGGGCCAGGAGAATCCTTGGAAAACATTCTCATGTTGAGAATGTCTAGGCTAAGGCGGAGCGAATGAAGAAACAAGTGGAATCCTTCAAAAGAGCATTTGAAAATCTGATCCAGAAAGGTTTTCCTTCTTTTTGGGATGGAGATAATAAGTTAATCTCTCAGAATGATTATAAGGACATATTATTTGAAATAAGGATGAACCATGAAAACTTTGAAGACATTACTCATGTCCTCACATGAAAGATTGTGCTAAAAAAACTCTCAGATGATTTTGAAATTTTGAACTAGTTGGTGAGGATAGGTGCAAAGATACCTTCCATCTCTATTGTAGATCATGTGGAAATGAAAGTTCTAGTTAAATAAATGACCAGTTACGATATTCCCTCTGCAAAATAGTGGAAAACGGTTGAGAAGTATGGAAAAATGAAGTACAGTTTTCACACGTGAAGATTCATGTCACGTCCCCTCCCATCATTCCAAACCACAAAGGGAACATGACTATAACATGGGGGTGTCTGATTCTTCCCCAAATCCATAAGACTGAATTTTACCATTTAAATAAAATGCATATTGAAATTACACAACGGAATTAAAAACATATTAACACACACACAGACTGGAATGCATCAGCATATCTATCCCAAGCTTATGATGAATCAACATACAGAGAATCAATCCCATTCTCATGCTATGCACAAACTTCATATCAACCATATTAAGATAATCATTTTGTTAACATGAATAATAAACATTCAGAATAGAGCATAGAATGATCATAATTTAAACCACAGAGAATACTTATCTTTAAGATGAAACTGTCCAGCAACTAGCTATGTGAGAGCAACGTTCCACCAAACCATAGGTCTCTATCTAGCCTGTATTCTTTCATTTGAGAGACCACCCCCAAGCTAGGATGTGTATCCACTAAGGAGAAACTAGACAGACTCACTCACAACCATGATCTCACACACACAGTCATGCTAAGCCAACTCACAAATGGTTTTATTAAGCATGCAAGAGAAAAATGAAGAGGATGCTAAGCCAGTGAGCTCAACCATAGAACTACAGACATCTCAAGCTAAATTCAGGCAATCCTATCCTCTGTTCAAACATTCACACTTGGATTTTCACAATTCGGTCACCAAATAACTCAATCCCGTAATTGGATTTTTGGGCTATAAAAACTGGGTTTTCCAATATATTTCGGGGTATCTAATACTCTCAATTTAGCCTCAAGGTTCATATCTATGGATCCCCCGTTGGATTTCACTGTCAATACCAAATTCTGGTCATTTATGGCACTTCAAAACGTAGGTTCTTGCAAAGTTGCGATTTCTGGTTTTTCTCACTATTGGGCATGTGTAATGGATAAAAACTAAAGCTTGGATCTTCCACAATAGAATGGGAATGAGTAAAAATGAATTCCCATGAGGTAGAGTGACTTGTGGGTCAAGAAAACAGAGCCCATACTCTGCCATATGAATTTCTGGGCTGCCCATGCTCCATTGAAGCCATGGATTGATTTCATCAACAACTTTCTTACACAAAATTAAATGTCAACAAGGGAAGTCAAATGGGTTCACAAGATGACATGTGGAAGCCTATGGTTCAATCCCACAAACCCCCTCACCACTCCCTAGTGGATACACATGGCCCCTTCTCATTAGTTGCTTCCATAGCCAGTTTTGGTATTTTATTGCATGATGTTTATTTACATCATTTTTACAATGTTCCATGCCTAAATAGCACATGGGTAACATAATATCTAATACTTCCATTTTTAAATAAAATTCGAGCATCCACTAGCAAGGCCTTGGCCTTGAGCTCCATGGTAGGAAATACATCGCATGTATAAAATATTTACATTAAAAGCTAATATATCCTATGGGTCAAAATGGGATTTTACACAATATGATTGTGGAACAAAGACTCATTATAAATCTATGATAAATTCTTATAAAGGAAGAAGAAACATGGAGGCTCAAGTCGAGAAGTCTCTAGCTTCAATCAGGGGATATAAACACATAATGTTTTCACAAGCATGTCAAGGAAAAAACAAATTCTTAGGGGTAATAGTTGAAAAAAATTGAGGATAAAAAGGATAAATCACATGAGCATTTTAAAAGGTTATGCATAGATATAGGGAAAGAGATGATTATACCTAGCTTTGAGCACAAGGTATGGAATATATTGGTGCAATTTGGCATTGTTTGGTCTCTCTCCTGCAACAAAGTTGTCCATATCATGTGTTGGTCAGCATATTTTATGATAGGGTAGAATTCATCCTTGAGGGCATTGAAAAAGATCCCAAGTGGGTTTTGTCCTATATATTGTATACTCATCTCCGACATGTCTCTCCTAATAATTGTCCCACCAATATTTAACGTGTGGGAGGGACTTAAGGATCGTGAAGGTGATTTTTTTGCTATCAACTTTTTTTTAACAGAGTAATAGCCCTCTAGCAGATTTAACCATTTATATTAAGCATTTGCATCCATTTGTCCTTCAAATAAAGGAATTTCAAAATTAATGTTTACCTTGAAGGTTGTTGCACCTCCAAAATGTTTTCCAGTTAAAGGTGTCTTTGCCATCATTGGTAGTCATTGAAAGATCTAAGCGAAATTATCCATCATCTAATTCCTATAACATGTGAGGGATTCCTCGAGCAATTACTTAATAGGATATCATTCTCTATCATCTATCTTTTATTCTTCCTTCTGAGGTTGCTTGGGCCAACAAGAGCGGCTTCCCCAAGATCAATTAGTTCAATACCCAACTCCTTATACCTATATCTCATTAAGGACATGCACTGAGAAAGAACAAAGAGTAGATTGCTCTAATACCATTGATAAGGATTATCTAGAGAAAAATGAATGCATACATATAAAGTGGAAACACACACACAAATATATTGTAGGGGGTATAATATTACAATAAAACCCAATTTCTATTAATGCATGAAATGGAAAAAGACTGTAAATTGCAAAGCAATACAAACTAGATAGAATGTGGTATTTTATCTCCAAATAGAGATGTGTTGGTTACGCTCATGTGAAAGAAGACCATTACAAGAGGTTGAAAATGACTTTTCAACATAAAGTGATAAACCCGAAAGATCCAAATCCCTAGCCCTAGGATATGAAGCGGCAAAAGCATTATGGGCCTTAAGGAGTCTAGTTGATACATCAACTTCCTAGGGCCACAAATTCCACATATAATATCTATTTGGGGTGCATGATATCTCGTTGGAAAGATACCGATGAGAAGAATAATTTTTGTCAAGGATTAGGTAATCCTTTGTCAACTATAAGTTGTATAGAGGCCAAAAAACATTGTTTAGGACCTCAAAAATGCCTTGGGAATTTTGGATTTGAAAAATTTTAGAAAAACTACCAAGATGGAGAACCGTTTTGAGTTAGTGGAATAGGTGGGTGGCCACCAATAGCCATCTGGATCACAATTAAAGGCCTATGGTGAAAAATTTTCTAAGAGAGAATACGTGTTAATGGGGGAGGACCATAACAGGGATAAATTTAATATTGTCTAAAATTCCTTTATGTTGTTTACTTGTATTTTTCTTTTGTGACAATATCTCAAAAAATATAGTTATAGGCATAATAGGGATAAAATAAACCGTACATGTAATCGATATTTTCAAAGGAAAAATGTCATATTTTTGGGAATCATATGCATAGCAGTTTTGTATAAATTTTGAACACTTTGTATCTTTTCAGTTACATGGAGTTCCAACAACTTCTTTAAAAATAATGATCTTTACTCGTTCTTGTGATAAATAAATAAAAACACTCCTCTCAACTACCTATACTAGACCCATTTAACAAAATGTATCTACATAATATTTGCGTTTAACCATTGTAATATTACATTTTTTTGGATTTGATTATCCTCCACTGAAAATTTTTATAAGTATAAAAGCTACCATAATATGTAGAAAAAAATATTTGAAAATTGAACTATTATTGCATTGAGAAGCGATTTTTACAATGCATTAATGTTTAGTATAAGAGAGAGATATGTAACCTAATGTATTGTTGATGTGGCATAAGTGGATCAAAAATAATAGTTTAAATAAAATCATAAAGTACACTTAATATATATATATATAACATAATGTATTGTTGATATGGCATAAGTGGATAAAAATAATGGTTTAAAAAAAAACATAAAGTACACTTAATATTGTTGGAAAATCAATTAATACTGAGAGGGGGGGTGAATCGGTATTTAGATATTTCTTCAATTTTTATCACTTTTAAGACCAAATCAACAATAGAAATAGAACACATAATTTTATCGTGGAAACCCAATTAGGAAAGCACAAACACTTTCTATTACTGCAAAATTATATTTACAAGTATTTTGCAAGCACCAACTTGTTGGATGCTGCAACACCCAAGATTTTCAGCTACTACTGAAGGATGCAACAACACCTTGTTTACCAACAACAACTGGAAGGAAGTTATGACTTTATACAGGATTTTGTATCATGTCCTTGCGCCTCCCAACCACCCTTTAAATGATTATTCCTTCTATGTTTTATGTACACCTTCTGATTTTCTATTTGAATGTACAAAGACACTTTATTTGAAGGATTAAATCCTTGTTTATATATCCTCAATTGTGCCTCTTCACCCAATAGTCACAACTCTTCATCGTGACCCTTCAACTCGCAATTACCTCACTTAAACTAATTCATAATTACCTCTTTGTTTTAACCTACGAAATTAACAACGCGATTATGAAACACTTCGACTTCGCAACCCCAAATTCGACATGCCGAATTCGATTCTGACTTGTTGATACCGATGTCAGGTGTTGAAACATCAAAGATATACTCTTAATTTAACGTATTCTCCTCCGTTCTGACTCTGACTCGTTGATTCCGATGTTGACTTCATGACTTCGAATTTTCAACTGCGACTTCGACTTCGTGACTCTGATTTGTCGACTGCGACTCTAACTATCCAACTACATATCTGACTTCGACTTGACTGAGAATGGTCGATAATAAGTTGACAAGAGATCGACTATTGACTTGATTTACAATGACTCAACCATAATAAAAGCAATTGGAACCGATCGACTTTATATGATTATCGACCACTTTTTAGCTTCAATATCTTCGAAAAAGCGGTTAACACCAATCGACTTTATATGACTATCAACCAATTTTTAGCTTCGACATCTTCAACCAATTTTATGCATCGACTAAGTATGTCATCGTCCAGTTTTAAGCATCGACTAAATATGGTGTCGACCAAGCATCGACGATTCGACCAGTTTTAATCGTCAACTAAATATACTTTTCCTCTGTACTTAATGAACTTCTTTGATATCAATGACAATCATACTCAACATTCTCCCCCTTTTTTATTGATGGTAACAGCTCTTCAAATTTCTCCCCCTTTGACTTTAATGACAAAGGATCTCAAAACTCCCCATGTCAACTATATCCATCTTTTTGTGACAGGATACAATCTTCAGTTTATACTAAGGAAGAGGGATAACCCCCAGCTTCTGCCTTAGATAGGAAAAAGACCCTCTAGTTAGTGGCTTAGTAAAGATGTCTACAATTTGTTCCTTTGTATCAACATACTCCAACTTGACAAAATTTTGTGACACTTGTTCTCTTAGAAAGTGATATTTTATTGGAATGTGCTTGGTCTTGGAGAGTATAACTGGATTCTTGGATATGTTTATAGCACTCGTGTTGTCACAATGTATCACAATTGTGTCCTCATATTTCACAGGTAGATCTTATAATGTTTGTTTCATCCAGATGACTTGAGTACAACATGATGCAGCAACAATATACTCAGCTTTTGTTGTAGAAAGTGAAATGGAGGACTGCTTTTTGATTATCCATGATACCAAGCAATCTCCCAAATAAAATGTTGCTCCACTGGTGCTCTTTCTATCACTAATACTTCCTTCCCAATATGCATCAATAAATTCCTTTAGAGTGAATTCGTTTCCTTTTGGATACCATAAACCATACTCCATAGTTCCTTTTATATATCTGAGGATTCTTTTTACTGGTACCACATGTGTTTCTTTGGGGGTTGATTGGAATCTAGCAACCAAGACTATAGACTGCATCACGTCTGGTCTTGTAGTTGTTACATATAGCAAGGTACTAATCATTGACCTATACATGGTATGATCTACTTCCAAAGACTCATCATCCTTGCTTAATTTACAACCAGTGACCATAGGAGTACTGACAGGTTTTGAGTCTTCCATTTTAAACGTTTTCAACATATATTTGATATGCTTGGTTTGAGATATGAAGCTCCCTTTTTCTGATTGCGAGAATTCTAAACCAAGGAAGAATGTTAATTCACCCAACATTGACATTTAAAAATCCTTCTTCATTTATGAAGCAAACTTTACACTCAAAATATGTATATCACTTCCAAATATGATATCATCTACGTAGACAACAACAATGATCATGTTTTTGTTTTCAAACTTTATGTAGATATTATTGTCAGTGGCCCCTCTTCTATATCCTTATTGGTTCAAGTACTTGTCCAGTCTTGAGAACCATGCTCTTGGAGCTTGTTTGAGGCCATAGAGTGACTTTTTTAGTTTGCAAACATAATCTTTATTTTCTGATAAGAGAAAACCTTTAGGTTGTTCAACATAGATTTCCTCTTCAATTTCTTCGTTAAGGAATGCATATTTTACATCCATTTGCTATACTTTGAAGTTTTTGTAGCATGAAAACGCTAGAAACATTCTAATGGCTTCAAGTCTTGCCACAGGTGCAAAAGTTTCTTCAAAGTCAATACCTTCTATTTGAGCATATCCCTTGCATACTAGTCTGGCTTTGTTTCTTATGACTTGACCATCCTCATTAAACTTGTTCTTGAAAACTCATTTGGTCCCAATAACATTTACCCCTTTCGGTCTTGGGACAAGTTCCCAAGTTTGGTTTTTCTCTATTTGGTCCAACTCATCATTCATGGCGTTGATCCAATCAATATTTTTGCTAGCTTCTGCAAATGTTTTTGGCTCAACTAACAAGAATAATGCTTGTTCTTGAAACATCAGTCTTCTTCGTGTACTGACTCTTGCATTCTTTTCACCTATGATTAGAGTTTCGGGATGATTCTTTTGAATTCTTTTAGATGGAGTTTTTGTATCATACCTACGAGAGTCTTCGTCTTCACTTTCATGTGATTCTTCATCTTCTTTTTCTTCCTTTTCTTGTTCTAAATCCTCCTTCTTTTGAGAATATTTATCTTTCTCTTCTTATTTTAAAAGCTCCTTCTTTTGAGAATCTTCATCATCCTCATTTTCTTGAATTTTAATTTTTATTGGTTTAGTGTCATCAACAATTACACTTGCACTTTCTATGATCTTGTGTGACCTTAGATTGTAACATATGTACGCCTTTTTGGTGGATGAATATCCAAGAAATCTGCCCTCATCTATCCTAGAGTCAAATTTTCCAAGATCATCATCTCTCTCTTTATGTAGCACTTACTTCCAAAGACTCTAAAGTACTTGACTGATGTTGGCCTTCCAAACCATAGTTCGTAAGGCGTTTTATAATTATTTACTCTAAGCTATCCTATGTTTTGTATATAAACATCTATCTATATTGCTTCTCTCCAATAGATATCTGGAAGTTTAGCTTCAGTAAGCATGGTTCTGGCTACTTCTTGAACTGTCATGTTCTTTCTCTCAACAACTCCATTTTGTTGAGGAGTTTTTGCGGCTGAAAAGTGCCTTTTGATTCCATGAATTTCGCAAAACTCATTGAATTCATTTGTGGTAAACTCACCACTATTATCTGACCTTAGACATTTAATTTTGAGATTTGTTTCATTATCAACTAGTGCTTTAAAAGCTTTAAAATTCACAAAATATTTTTATTTTTCCTTGAGGAATGCTACCCAAGTCATTCGTGTATGATCATCAATGATTAATATGAAGTAACGCTGACCTTGCATGTTTTTAGTCCTTGTAGGTCCACAGAGATCAGTGTGAATTATTTCCAATGGTTGTGAAGTTGTATGCTCTTTGATCTTGAAGCTTGCTTTTGTTTGTTTCCCAGATTCCCATGAAGAAAATGTATACAAACTTAGTTTGGAGGTTTTATGTTCTTTGGCAAGTTTCTTACGGCTCCCTTCTTACTTATTTTTACAATATTGTCAAATTTCAAGTGCCCCATCCTTCTATGCCACAACATACTTTCATCATTCTGACTCATGTAACATTGTTCTTCATTTTCTAGGATGTATACATTACTTGGAGTTCTCATAGCAGTCCCAATAAGTTTTCCTGAATTTTTATTTCTGATTTCACATTTCTTGGAATCAAATATGCAAATGTGCTCTTGATCATAGGTTTGACTCACAATTAGGAGATTAGGTTTTAGGTTTTCTACTAGCAGAAACTTTTTTTCCTTAACCTTGTTTCTAAGAACCACTATACCCTTTCCAATTATTTTAGAAGATAAAGTATCTCCAAAAGTGACTTTTCCCTTTTGATCCCATTTTAGGCTTATGAAATTGCTTGGGTATCCTGTCATGTTCTTTGAACATCCACTGTCCACATGCCATAGATTTTGCTTTTCAGTGGCACATAGAGCTATCAAACATTTTTCTTTCACATCTTCTATCTTTTTCCAAGCCTTTCTTTGCTCCTTGTCTTTAGTTGTGGCTCCTTTTTCAATAGGAATCGTGGCTTTACATTTTCTATCTATATGCCCATAGTTACCACATTTGTAGCATTCTATGTCATACCTCTGTAAGGGTGCAAAAGAATTCTAACTTTTGTCTTTTGGAAGATCACTAGACTTGTCTTCCTTGTTAGGATATTTATGATTATTTTTTTGGTACATCCTACAATTAGATGCTTTATGCCCAAAATTGTTACAGAGATAACAATTACCCAAGAATAGTTGCAGATTTATTCTTGCCATTGGTCTTCTTGGCATGTTTTATGTCCTACCTTTATTTTGAAAAGAAGCAAATTTTTTACTATCTTCCTTTTCAATTGGGTCTTTGAGTACAGTAGCATAACTCCTTTTATTTTCATCTTGTATTGTGGAAAAGGATTGTTCCGACTTCATTCCTTTGACATAACCTAATCCTGTTTTATTACTGGATGATCTTTGGCAACTTAGGATGTCATCTATAGTTTTTGAGTTGCTCTTAAATTTTGATTGAAAGGACTCTTCATCAATCTTCTTTCTAAGAAAGACAAATTCATCTTCAAACTTCTCTAATTCTTTCTCTCTTTTCTTGACTTTGTTGTTCTAGAATGTTTTCAACCTTTTTAGCCTCTTGAAGCTGATTTTTTAAGTCAGCAGTAATTCTTTCTGTATCATTGTTTTTCTCTTCAAACTGTCACTTTGGTTTTTAATTTTTTGTACATCATTTTATACTTCCTTAATTCTTCAGGAGAACTTATGAGCTCTGCTTCAAGATCTACCACTCCTTCTAATTATTCTTCAAGGTTTTCACTCTTTATTCCCATGAATAGAAATTCTGCTTCTTCATCTTCACTAGACTCATCTGAGCAGCTATCATGCATGGAGTAAAAGGTCTTATTTTTGTTTTTCTTCATAAAACTCCCTTTGTTCTTATTGAAATATTTAGTGCACTCATCATTGTATTCTCGTTTGGTATAAGGGCATTTGGAAGCAAAGTGACCAATTCCCCCACAGCTGAACCATTCTAAGGGCAATTTCACTTTTTACTTACCAGTACCCTTCTTAAGATGTTTAACAAGAAGTGCTTCTTCATCGTCAAAGTCTTCTGATTGAATCTTCGTTTTAGATTTATTAGCCGTTTTTTATGCTTTAAAATTTGCTTCCTTGTTTTGAGAATTATCTTGTCCAATCCTCATTGCATAAGCTATGAGGATCCCATATAGTTATTCCATGGTGAGCTTGTCAAGATTTTCTCTATCTTCTAGGGTGGAAATCTTAGGATTGTAAATCATTGGAAGTGATCTTAGTAATTTTTCAACTATTTCCATTTCTTCCAATTCTTCTCTTGGCCCTTGAATTGCATTAACAATTTCATCAATTCTCTCAAAGTATTATGAAATGTTATCTTCTTCCTTCATTTTTAGAATTTCAAATTGAGCTTTAAAAGTCTGGAGTTTTGCCCTTTTTACCTTGGTGTCTCCTTCATAGATGGTCTGTAATTTGTCCCAGATCTACTTCGTTGTTTTGCAATGCATCACCTTGGCAAAGACTGTTCTATTTAATTCAGCCAAAATTGCATTAATAGCTTTTTGCATTGTATCCAAATTATTTTATTCCCTCAAGATCTGTAGGAGGATATTTTGGATATATATACCCTAATTCTATAGATAACCAAACTTCTAGTTCAATATACATTATATGACTTCTCATCCTAACACTCCAGAATGCATAATCCTCACCATTGAATAGTGGAACCTTGGAGGACATTTTTCCTTGTTGATCCATAGTGATAAAATATCTCTCTTCAAGCGGTTAGACTTTAGCGAAGAGACCCACTCTGATACCAATTTTTGGAAAATCAAGTAATACTGAGAGGGGGGGGGATCAGTATTTAGATATTTCATCATTTTTTATCACTTTCAAGACAAAATCAACAATAGATACAAAACATAGAATTTTATCATGGAAACCCAATTGGGAAAACCACAAACACTTTCTATTACTGCAAAATTATATTTACAATTATTTTGCAAGCACCAACTTGCCGAATGCTACAACACCAAATATTTTCAGCTACAACTGAAGGATGCAACAACACCTTTTTTACCAACAACAACTGGAAGGAAGCTATGACTTCCTACAAGATTTTGTATCTTGTCCTTGTGCCTCCCAACCACCCTTTAAATGATTATGCCTTCTATGGTTTATGTACACCTTCTGAATTTCTATTTGAATGTAGAGAGACATTTTATTTGAAGGATTAAGGCCTTGTTTAAATACCCTCAATTGTGCCTCTTCACCCAATAGTCACAACTCTTCAACGTGACCCTTCAACTCACAATTACCTCACTTAAACTAATTCGTAATTACCTCTTTGTTTTAACCTACGAAATTAACAATGCGATTATGAAACACTTCAAGTTCATAACCCTGACTTCGACATGCCGACTCCGATTCTAACTTGTCGATTCGGATATCAGGTGTTGAAACATCAAATATATACTCTTAATTCAGGGTCTTCGACGCCTCTGTTCCGACTCCGACTCGTTGATTCCGATGTTGACTCTGTGACTTCGACTTTCAAACTGCAACTTCGACTTCGTGAATCCGACTTGTCGACTGCGACTCCAACTAGCCAACTACATCTCTTACTTCAAATTGACTGGCAATGGTCGATAATAAGTCGACAAGAGATCGACTATTGAATTGATTTACAATGATTCGACCATAATAAAAGAGGTTGGCACCGATTGACTTTATATGATTATCGACCACTTTATAGCTTCGACATCTTCGAAAAAGCGGTTAGCACCGATCAACTTTATATGACTATCGACCACTTTTTAGCTTCGACATCTTCGACCCGTTTTATGCATCAACTAAGTATGGCGTCGACCAGTTTTAAGCATCAACTAAATATACTTTTCCTTTGTCATTAATGAACTTCTTTGATATCAATGACAATCATAGTCAACAAATATGTGATTGATATATATATATATATATATATCACAGATTTTGGTGGGATATATATACATATATATATATCACAGATTTTGGTGAGATATATATACATATATATATATATATATATCACAGATTTTGGTGGGATATATATACATATATATATATATCACAGATTTTGGTGGGATATATATATATATCCCACCAAAATCTGTGATATATATATATATATATATGTGTGTGTATAAATATGTGATAGATATATATATATGTATATATATCCCACCAAAATCTATCTATATATGTGATATATATATAGATTTTGGTGGGATATATATACATATATATATATATCTATCACAGATTTATACATATATATATATATATATCACAGATTTTGGTGGTATCACAGATTTTGGTGCACAGATTTTGGTGGGATATATATATATATCCCACCAAAATCTGTGATATATATATATATATATAAATCTGTGATAGATATATATATATGTATATATATCCCACCAAAATCGGTGATATATATATATATATGTATATATATCCCACCAAAATCTTTTATATATATATATCTTACCCACCAAAATGAGGAAGTAAATTTGGCGTGATATTCCTTGAATATATATATCATAGATTTTGGTGAGTTATATATATATATATATATATATATATATATATATATATATATATATCATAGATTTTGGTGAGTTATATATATATCTTACCCACCAAAATGAGGAAGTAAATTTGGTGTGATGTTCCATATTCAAGGTTGATTTGATGTTTTGTTAAATTCCCCTCATAAAAGGCACCTTGAATGTTGGATAAGGGGTGTCATAGGTGAATATCTTACATTTGATGATTTTTGACACCTTACCAAATATCTTTCGTTACATGGATGTATGGGTCTTGAATCGTGATTAAGAAGTCGCCCCCTTATTCTCCCTCAAACCATGATTATTTGACACATCAACTAGTGCACACGTGGAGAATTTGAGTGCTATCATGGTCAAGTGTTCAATCCCATGTGTGCCTCTATCAAACTTTTCCAAACAATTAGTAAAAACTCAAAATATTCATTTTCAAACTTTTTATTTCACCATTGTAACTACCAAAAGGGTACCTGTTTTTTCAAGGCCACAACTTGTTATAGGAGAAGCAATTGAGAGTGATTCCAATCCCATGATGAAGTATTCATTATGTTGATTGCTTTCATATGGTGGGTTCATAAACAAGAAAGTTTTAGCGTTTTGAATATTGACATCAAAAATCCATTAAGATCCATTAATGATTTATTTATGGTTTGTTAAATACTTGAAAAGTAACTACGTTTTGAGAAGGCATAGTTTTGGTTGTCAGAAATTAGAATGTCCAATGTGATATATTATTATTAGAAATCATTGGTTATGCCACATATTATTATCGTTTTATGATTCTAGTGGTATTTTTCAATGACCAAAGATTAGACATATTGGCATTTTAGAAAACTTACTAAAAATTAAGGAATACATAACATCGTCACTCTTTCAATTGAGAGTGGAAAGTGGACGTGTAACTAGTAGTTAGAAATCAATTTACTTGCACTCTTTCTTGAGGGTTTCCATTATTCAATGTGAGTAATAATTAGGTTTTTAAGATACCCAAATTTATCTTATATTATCACTTTTAGTTTAATACTACAACTTTTGGAAACTAAAAATGAACCAAACAATATCAAATCTAGAGATTTTGGTACCACTGAAAATATTATGACACTCTAAATAATATAAGTCGTAGAAGTCTTATCTTGCAAGTTTGCAAGAAAGAAGAAATCATTTTTAATGTGTGAATTTGAGGAGCCTATGTGTCCTTAAACTAGCCAAACTAACTCTAAACACCCCTAACAAGAAATCACCTAACCTAAATGTTATAAAGAAGATGCTCACACCACCAAATGGATTGGACCATGCCTAAAACAATAGTGATCCAAGAAACCCATGCCTTGAGGAATAGTAGTCCAAGAAACCCATGCCTGGAAGAATAGTAATCCAAGAAACCCATGCTCGGAAGGATAATAATCCAAGAAACCCATGCTTGGAAGAATAGTAATCCAATATATAGGGAAGGGTTCATGACTAACAATATTGCTCAAATACATTAAGAATTGGTAGGATAAGATCCATGAATTGGAGTCTCCCTAAAGGTAACAATATGACTTTTAAATATAATGATACATGAAGGATCAGTTCACTCCTAGATGCCAAAAATGAGAGATGATCTGCGAATAAGTCTCCATCTGGTGAAAAAAACATGTCAATGACATTATCACCTCTGTAACATAGGAAAACCATGTTGAGTCAAGATGTATAATTTTGACTCAACAACAACCCTATGAGCAATAAGATATCCTACATTACCATGAATCCCAAGGAAATCCCACTGTAGGAAATCAAACAAAACTTCCCATTGTTATAGGATTACGTAGAAAATACCTATAGATGATTTAACAAAATAATGTCTTTACAACTTTTAGAAATAATGGACGAAAGCCAGGGGCTTTTAGCTTGGCTAAAAAAATAGGACACCACTCTTCCATAAGCCTTCAAAAAATCAATATCAACAAATACAATATCAAATCTTGAGTAATGAGCCCATTTCATGTCTTCCCAATTATAGTGTATGGGGTGATGCACCCCTTGATAAATATTGTCTACTAGGGAGAATGATTTTCGAGAGAATATGCTTGACCTTAAGTGAGAGATATTTAATCAAGATCTTGTTTGATACATTCATGAGTGTGATAGGTCTCCAAGTCATGATTATCTACAAGCTATCGACTTCAAAATAGTAAATTTATAGGGGTGGTATGAGTGGGTCATTATTGACCCGAGAGGAACACAAAGACTAGACTTTGCTTAGGGATTAGGTGAAGTAACCAACA
Source organism: Larix kaempferi (assembly GCA_027924585.1). Lineage (NCBI taxonomy): Eukaryota > Viridiplantae > Streptophyta > Pinopsida > Pinales > Pinaceae > Larix > Larix kaempferi. The sequence goes on along the minus strand of BSBM01000318.1, from coordinate 10,435,247 downwards.
ATAAGGCTGAGATCATGCCTCTATATAAACAATTAAGACTTAGTAAAGAAATGGGGATCAATAATATAATAGTGGTTGACAACTCAATGATTATTATAAGTCTTATGCTCTTTCACTCCATTCCAACAGACACTCAGTTGGCTACGGAAATACAGAGAGTCCAGTTTCTCACAAAATATTTGGAATTAATTTATTTTTATCAAGTCAGTTGAAAACAAAATATCATTGTCAATCACTACACATACATGAGTTCAATATTAAGAAAGGGGAAATCAAGAAAAAGGGGGGGGGTGGGGGTGATCACCATAAGCCACCTCCCATGACATATTACTCAAAATTAATGTTGAAATGACAAAAGAAAAATGAACACTAAGGTTGAAAATGCTTGCATTGTAGCCAACTCAACATATAACTTAAGATGCATCGCTCCAAGGCCTCACTTAGTATGTCTTTGCATCACAAAAAATCATATTAATATGATTAACACCATAGAGATGGTATTCCATCGCTCATGTGGGATACCTCGACCCCAGTTCCAACATGTAAGTGATGGCCACCTAGTGTGCATTGGATATGAGGAAGGATACCCTATATCCTTGCCAATTTTTTTGTTTGTGTGTAGTCTCAATATTAGTTGAGAGAGGAAGGGCCATGGAAGAGCACAATATCCCAAATCAATGTGCTATATATGGAGTTTAAAATACAAGGATGTGTATTAGGAACTACTCAATACTCATTGAGGATCTCCATGAGTGTCAACGATTACTTGTTCATAAAATTGATAAATGGAGACAAAATTCACAAAGGGGAAATGAGAATAACATCAACACTAGAATCATCAATTGGATGAAATAGAAGAACATATGGAAATAGTAAAGTTCATGCAACAAAAGAAGAAATGGCGGAGGGAAAAAATATTCTTAGATTGGAGGATCTTGAAGAATAAAAAATGAAGGGCTTGATGAAGAAGGTGGGGCAAATGGAGTAAGAAAGGAAACCAGATAAAGAGGCAACATACTCCAACTCTCCCCAATTGAAATCTATTGATCAATGTGTGATAGTCGGTCCAAAGCTTCAAATAGAAACAATTGCTCAATGGATAAGTCAACACTAGTTTGATGAATCTCAACTTTCCAAGGTTGGAGGTAGCACATCGTATCACTAGGGGTGGGAGTTGTATTAGAATTATGCTTCTCTTTCTAAAATAGGGGTGGGGGTTGTATTTGTTTCTATTAGGATAGTTTGTAAGGAAATTCACTTTCCAAATAGAAATAAATAGTCTATGTAGCATTAAGATAACTAAGTTAGGAAATATCGAAGAAAACTCTTTGGACAAGTATGATGAAAGATTGCTTCTCTTTTTGTATTAACTAGTTGGACAATAAGGACACAATTTTATTTTAATACAAAAATATATGTTTTAGTATAAAAAAATTACATTTATAATATTGGCTCCTAATGATTACTTTCTAACTACCTTTCTATATACTTGAAGAAATTTAAGGTTAACAATATCTCAAGCAACATTTTTAAAGCATGGGGTTAAATGCACTTTTGTGATAGTTTTGTCAAATGTCAGAAGTTAGCTCTACAGTTTTCAGGAGTCCTTTCCTTCTATGGTCAGAAGTTATGTCATTTGTATTTTCACTATCATCCCATATCCTTTGGAGTCAGCACTCATTCTTTCATTCTCTCATGCATATCTACAATGGAGAGATCCCTATAGATGTTCATGACCTTTACTAGACTGTGTATAACCCAAAAATTTGAATTTAGAAACAAGGCTGCAGATTTCAACAGAAAACAGATGGTTTTAGGTGATCATAGAATTTGGGCAAGCTAGGAACCCTTACCCATTGATTTTTACTACTCACGGATTCTTTAGAAGACATTATTTATGCTATAGGTGTATCTCCAATAGCATAAAGTAGGATGGATTCTTACTGCACACATTGGTAAGCACCATAAGGGTTGGATTTCTTGAGGGAACTATGGATCAGTGAAGGGGAAATTCCTTCCTTATGTTGTGTGGGGTAGTTGGAAGGATTTCCATGGTTGTGATGGCTGAGTGAGATCCATGTAGAGATTTGGATGAGCATTTGGCTAAGCATAGAGAGCACAATGGCTTCATTGTGTGACCTCTCAATTAGTTCTACTGGTTCTTGATGCAAGGCGGGTCGGACGGACCTTCTTTCTTAACAATAACACACAAAGAACATGGAGTTTACACAAACTGGATGTAAAAAGGATGCCAGAAGTTGGATTCTATTACTTCAACCGAATCAAAGGTTACAATGCTAAATGAAAGGAAATATAAACGACTAGCTGGTCCACCTTAGCCTTTACAATATACAAAATTAAATGTGTGTTCTCTATATGTGTCGATCTTCACCCTCTCGACGTTCACTGCAGAACTTTGAGCTATGGATCTTAACTACTGTGCACTCGGTTGATGAGTGATATTTCTCTCCAATCTATTGATCAACTCTCGAGCGACTCCCCCTCTCTGTTCATGTGCACTAGTCTTCTGCTGTTGCTTTTGCTCATCCCGAGGTCCACTCCGTTCCCTGAGACACTCTTCCTCTATCCATCGAATCCCCCCGATCCTTCATACCTACAGTTTTCAGCACCTATGTCATGCTACACAACCTCTTCCCATGGTGACATCTTTCATGATCCCAACCACCTTCAATAACTTCTCATAACTTCCTTAGCAACCCCTGAATGGCTACCAAGTACTCACCTTGACTTATGAACATATCTGATGCTACTACAGTAGTCGAGCCCATCACTGCATCGACCATATTTTCTTCTGTCAGCTTTCGAATCACCCGTCGACTTTACTTCACATCTAAGGCTTCGGCAGTCCGCCCCTTCCTCCACGCTTGGCTTCCTCCTCAACCTATTGGTGTCAATGTTCGACAACCTATCGACACTCGACCTCTTTCATTGCACTCATGTCATCTATCGACCTTAGACATGTCGACACTCGACCTCTTTCATTGCACTCATGTCGTCTATCGACCTTAGACATGTCTACTCTCGACCTTTCCTTCTTCTATCGACGCACCTTAATAGCTTCATGCTCGACTGCTTGACTTCGATAGCCAATATTCTTTTGCACCAGTGGTCGTCGAAAATCCCCCTAGTCGACTCCTTATGTTGATCAACTTCGACTAATCTGCCTAGGTCCCGATGCTCCTGCATCAATTCTTCAGGAGCTAGCAAATCTGAGGCATCTTCTAGTTTCTCCCTCTCAAAATATGAAGGGGGAGAATAGGACTCGATATCCTCCATCTCTTAATCACATTGAATATTTTTCGATCTTTTGAAAGCAACTTCCTCATGGAAGGTAACATCTTGGCTAACTTCAATGTGTCTCCCACTAGGTACATATATTTGGTATGCTTTGGATGACTCGCTATAACCCACAAAGGTGCCCTTCTTTCTAGAAGGCTCCATATTTGTTCTCTTTTATTTTGGTACATGAATGTATACTGGGCTCCCAAAGATCCTAAAGTGTGAGATGTCTGGATTATCACCGGTAAACACTTCTTCTGGTGTCTTCTCATCTAGAATGGCATGCCAGATTCTATTCTAGATGTACACAGTTGTACTGGTTGCTTTTTTCCATAATGAGGTAGACATATCTTGATCATGCATCATGGTTTTTGCAGCCTCACATATGGTTCTATTCTTCCTTTCAGCAACCCCATTTTGTTGAGGCTTGTATGGTACTGTTAACTATATCCATATTCATGCATCACTATATATCTCATTAAATGCATGTGAATCAAATTCACCTCCATTATCTGACCTTAATGCACGGATGTGTTTTTCTTTCTGATTTTCAACTAGGGATTTAAACTCTTTAAATTTACTAAGAATTTCACTTTTATCCTTCATGAAATAAATCCATGACTTCCTAGAAAAATCATCTATGAATAGTACATAATATAAGAATCCACTCAGGGAGCGGATGACATGGGACCACATACATCAAAATGTATGATTTCTAAAATCCCCTTAGATCTAGTAGTACTGCTGGAAAACTTTTCTTAACATTCTTCCCAAGTGCACAACCTTGACATACACTATCATGCTCAAAATCAAATACGGGCATACCTTTTACCATATTTTGAAGTCCCGGTAGCACTTTGTAGTGTAGGTTTCCAAGCCTTTGGTTCCATAACTCACATGGACTGATAGTGTCGTGAATCATAGATTTAATGTACTTACCAAGTACCTTATAGAGTCCTCCCTCTCGAACTCCAATCACAGCAACATATTCTAGGCTTTTGTTCTTCGTCCATAAAAGTGATTTGTTATTCATGAAGATAACTCGAAAGCCTTTGTATTCAAGAACTAAAATTGAATTAGGATTTTCTTCTTCAACCCTGGAACATATAGAATGTCCTCCACATGTATAATATCATCGGTTCTCAGCTGGAATGAGGTGGATCCAACTCCTTAGATTGAATATGTTGAGTTGTCCCCCAACTCTACCATGCATGTGAACTCTTTCTCCTTTAGATCAGTGATAGCACTCTTGTAACCAGTCATATGTTTGGATGCACTACTATCAATCAACCATGTGTTTGCATTTGTGATGAATGATCCCAAAAGGGATGAGACAAGGTAAAACTCCCTTGTTGTCTCCTTTTCTTCGAATGCATTCTTTTGAGTAGTTTCATCTTCTATCGTGATAGAAGCATGCTAACACCCAAAAAGTGCTCACTAGCTCATTCCCCTATTCTCATGACCCATTTGTCCACTTTTTCCACCTTTTGAGCCTCTAAAGCCTTCAAAAGGTCACCAAAAAGACCAAAACCCAGCTTTTTCCACTCAAAATATGTAATTTTCCTAAAACAAAAAACAAAAAACCCTCAAAAGGGGTCCAAAATTCCCAAAAATCAATTAAAAGGGAATAAAAATATAAAATATATTCAAAAAATGAAAAAAAGGAAAAAATAAACCTAAACCATTTTGGTCAATACCATTGGTTTCCTCAAACCATAATGGTATTCCCCATCACCAAAAAACTATAAAAAGGTGATAGGGGCTCCTCACTATTCATCCACATTCATCCTATCCTTATGCTGCCAAATTCACTCTTGAGAGCCCTAGCCTCACTTTTGAGTTTGAAGATCCCCATTAGAGCATTAGAAAAGAACAGACCATTGGACCATTGGGGCACCTCAACCTTGCAGCTGCTCAAACTCAACCATCCTCACCATTTGAGGTAATACAAAAGATCAATTTTTTTATTTCTTATTTCTCTCATGAATCTCATTGTTTATTATTCTGAAATCTAGTTTTTATTTCCTTGCATATGATAGATTAACTATTTACTTTTAGCATTATTTTACTGTTTTCATTGAAACTGCTACTACAAGTTAGTAGGTTCTCATTAGCACATGCTTGGTTAAAAAATCAAGCAACAGTTTTTAGCGAATCCACTTCGTTGAATCTTTGAACCTTTGAATTAGGATCTATATTTTAGTTGTTTTTTATCTTTAATAGTGTAGATATGGCATGCTTCTAAGCCCTCAGCTTACTGCCATACTATTGGCCTTTTCTGCAGCCTGAACAGCCCAATATTTCCATTTTTTGGTTCATTTTTCGGTGACATTTTTCGTACGGAAAATCGTGGGTTTTTGCATCCATAGTCGCGATTTCATCGCGGTTGTTAAGCCCTTTTACGCAATTTTTTTAAAAACTGAGTTTTTCGTCCCGAGCGCGACTGTACACCCACTCAGCCGCGATTTGATCACGAGTTTTCTGCCACACAGGCGCGATTTTGAAACCCCGATCCTTTTCGTCCCGAGCGCAACTGTGCACCCACACAGCCACAATTTGATCACGAGTTTCCAGCCCCACAGACACGATTTTGAAACCGTGATCCGTTGCGTCCCGAGCGCGATTGTATACCCACTCAGCCGTGATTTGATCACGAGTTTCTAGCCTCATAGGCGCAATTTTCAAACCCTGTCTTGTTTCATCACGAGCGCGACTGTGCACCCTCTCAGTCATGATTTGATCGCAACTTTTGCCACAAACAACTGCGATTTCCTCCAGTAAAGACCGATTCATTTTTCTGAGTTTTTCTCATTTCGGCCCATTTTTTCCAACCATCTCCCTTGCATTTTTTAACAGGCTACTATTTTATTTTTTGCAGCGTTAAAAAATCATATTTATTTCTTTTTTTTTGCTTTGCTACATCATTTTAAAACAAAATGCAATTTAGTGAAAGAAAAAGAGTGAAGCATTTTTTCAGTTAGACATTTCATATTTTACAAATTAAAACCATAATTTTAATTTGTTTATGTTTTCGCCCAAGCAAGTTCATTTTTATGCTATTTGCTTTACCTTAAACATTTTAAAGAATTTCACATTTTTTTTAAAAGTTTTTAAAGGCATTTACATTTAAATCATTTTCATATTTACATTGTTGTCATATTTTGCAAGTTGAAATCCTTATTTTAATTTGTAAATTTTTTCGCCCAAGCGAGGCATCTTTGTTTTAGTACATAACCAAACCATCACACAATCTGTCACAATAAATCCAAGTGAGCCTTAAAATTCTCTTAACTCAACCAACATTCTAACCCCATTTGGGGAACACCAAAAGAATATTGTAGTTAGGTAGGACTGAGGGGATAAGTATCCAAATAAAACCCATCACTCACTTTCATTTTCAGACATAGTGGTTGACATTTAGGGTACCAAAATCCCCTAGTACTTGTTGGCGTGATTTAAAACCAATTTTTCGGAAAGGCCTCTCCCTTAGGAGGGTCGAAGTAGCTAGACTGGTTCCGGAGGCCTGAGTGGACTACCGCAATCCATTCGGTCACCGAAGGACACCTACTCATTGTTCTCATTGCACCACCCTTGTGGGAGTACAACAGTGATAGAACAAGAGCTGCAGATTCACCTTTCTGGATGTGTCATGAACGGGTATCTTAGTGTCCTATCATCTAGGATTTTCTACCTGGTGTCCCTCCCGGTAGGGGGATATCTAGCCTTTGGTTCTACAATTCATATTGTCTGACTTGGATTTCATCACCTTGCAGAGGATATGCCTTGTTGAGTCACAATGCTTTTTAGTTAGGTGGTTGCATGCTCTATTACCTCCCCTTGGTCAGTGAGTCCACCATTTTATATTTTTAGGAGCCATTTGCATGTTGGTATTCTGACCACATTTTTTATTACTCCACTTACCATAGCACAGCTATTATAGTAAGTGTTTTGAGTTTGGTTGTTGGCCTGAGTGCCATTATTTTTTACGCTCCCCTCCTGCACACACGGTTGCATTAGGTTTTTTTAGCTTTCCACTCACCACCACCAATTAGTTTTTATAGACAATTGTCACCATTAAGTCCCCTGAGATGTACTCGGTGTTTCAGGGGTAAACCCCCTCAGTTCGGTTCACTTGACACCACACCTCATAGACGTAGAGCTTTGTCACTTGACTCCACACGTCATCAACATAGAGCCCCGTCATCTGATTCTGACGCACCTCATTTCACATCTGACTCTAAGGAAGAATCCGAAAATTCCATCTACACCGCACCCACTAGCCACATGGTTGGTACGGCTTATGACCCTTTCTTCACAGGGACTATTGATGGAACATCAACCACCCCTACCACTACAATGGCCACCAAGGTAGCCACAACTACCACACCACCCTTAGGTATGCCCAACATGGGACCCACACCCACCTTAAGTATGCCCAATATGGGACCTACACCTATCATCACGGCCACTACTCAAATCCCACCAATTACTGGAACCATTCCAAACCCATCTGTGACTCATGTTGCACTTGGCAGTGCTGGCCCATCTCACACATATTTAGGTGGAGGGAACATCCCTTTTACAGCTAATATCCCCCTTGGGGGAAGTGGCTCGATTCATAATGCTACCACTAGCACTTATGCCCCATCAACCATGTCACACCCCTCTACCAATCTGCCATTTATGGCTAGTCTGAACTTACCAGACCTGGCAAGGTTAACAAATGATCCCATCAGACATGACCCTAATTGGCCCCCCATGCCCACAAAACTCCCATCAGACATTCCAAAGTTTGAAGGGAAGGCTAGAGAAGACCCACAAAACCATGTCATGTCTTTTCACCTATGGTGTTCCTCAAACTCCATAGTTGATGATTCTATTAGAATCTGACTTTTACACAAAAATTTCATTGGCTCGACAGCCAAATGGTATATTGATCAGCCCCATGGGACACACCCTACATTCACATCCCTTGCCTCAACTTTCCTACATTTCTTTCAACAACCCGTTCGTTATGATGCAGGAGTAGAAATCCTACTGTCTTGTAGATAGAATACGGCCACCCATATCACAGATCATATCCATGAGTGGCGAAAGTGCCGTATCTTCTTAGATTGGTTCCTTAAATCCCTCCTTCCACTCATATCCAAGGATGTAGCTTCTAAACGACCCCAGTCGGAAGAAGAAGCCATTTTAAAATCCCAGCAGTTCGACTTGATCTACGCCTAGTATGGTTATTCATACACAATCTTACCAGACGCCCCGCATGGTGATCCATCCCGAAGCGACACGCCAGGGGCATCCCATGCCGCTGACGGTATCACTGGCCAGGTTATGGCACAAAACAAACCTTTCATTATGATGACTACCATTAATGCCCCAAACCTCTCTAGGGCTACATCTCATTCTGGAGCTACAACTTCGTATGCTCCAATGACGCACACCCACCACACTCATGGACCCTCATGTCCCCCACAGTGTTATGGGAAAACACCCCCAGCTTATGCACCACCTACATATTATAACTAGCAGGCCAATCAGACTCTGGTTCACCCACAAGCCCAATTGGCTTATTACCCTCAACAGGAAGCACCTCCTGCCCCAACACTTCCAATAGCTCAAGGTTACCAACAACCACAACAAGCAATGGGTCCAACTCCGAACCCTCCTGCTTACTATCCATAGCAGCCTGCTCCAACACCTGCTCGCCCTCAAGACCCCTCTACTTTCCAAGGACAAGTATACACGCAACAAAACCAACCTCAAAACCAGAACAACCAGCGTAATCAATGAGGTCAATAGAATCACGAAAGAGGATGCAACCATGGAAATAACCAACAAAAAAACCAAGGAGGGAAGCCACCTAATCCTCCCAATAACAATAACGCACTCCTGCCAATCAAAACCTTGATCGTCCACCGAAACAGGGCAAAAACCCCAACTTAAGAACAAATCACCCATGTTCCTTTTGTTTGGTATACAGCCACTACACACATAATTTCCCCCATTTGGAGAAAGCACGTCAAATTTGGGCTGATGATGCCCAACGACAAGGACACGCTGCACAGCCAGCACCACCTCCTCAACCACAACCCATGATATTGCAGAATCCTCTTCCCAACCAAGGAGTAGTAAACACCCATCCAATGGATCCCCCACAAGGATCCACTGCACCACAGCAGCAAATTACCTATGCTGCAACTGATTACCAGCATACAGAGTCGAGCACTCACCATTTGCTAATGATGTCATCAAATGATATCAACCTTCAAATTTTTCGAAACCAATACGGCTCAACCCCTGAAACCATGCCTACTGATCCATCCACAAGCACCCTCCCAACGGATCAGACATTACGCATACCTAATATGCCAATGGACAGAGGTCCAAAAGTCCCTCGCGGCCACCTAAGACGAATCAACATCAACCCTAATGCTCATGCAGCTTCAAATTATAACATTGTAGAAGACTTAGCCCAGTCCCCCACTACTATGTCCGCTCTAGAAGTCCTAAAAAACTGTCCTGCACAGAGGAAATTATTGTTGTCCGCCATTGGTGCCATAGACCCTAATGACTCCCATATGACGGCATTTGACTTAGACCAAGACAAACCACGTTTTCCTTCGTCACTATCTTTTTCAGGTTTCTATATCCATTCGAAACCTTGTCATTCATCGATGCATCATTGATGAAGGTGCCTCCACCTATGTCATGTCGACTTTTGTCCGGCAAAAACTTAGATCCCCCACACTTCAGCCATCAACTACCGCATTGCGAACTTACGATAGTCGTTTAGCCCAACTATAGGGCCTGTTAGTTAACATGCCCATACAGCTTGGGGGCAAACTGGTTCTCATAAACATAGAGGTCATCAATGCCTAGCTTGATTACAACCTCCTATTAGGACGAAGTTACATGTATAAAATGAAGGTTGTTGCTTCATCCGTTTTCCACCTCATGATGTTTCCTCACAAAGGACGCATAGTCAAAATCAACCAGATAACATACTATGATCATAATGCCCCCGCAGCACCCGAAAATGTTCTACCTATGATCGAGAAACCCGTTCAGAGTGCACCCACATCGTTCATCTCCTCAGTCAAACCCAAGATATATTTGGATGCTCCCATGACCTCCACATTCCCATTTGTCCCACCCCCGCTGTGGATAACTGAAATATCTGATCTGTGCACCCTTTCACATAATACACAGCAACATACTCAACAGCCACCGTTGCTGCCACAACCACCCACAGTGCCTAGTCACATCAGAGCAACACCGATTGACACTATCCCATTCTTATTTCCTCCTTCAAGAGTCATCAGTACATTGATAATGGCTACACTAAATCTTCCAGGGTTAACATTAGGACTACCTGTATAGTACCTACCTGCACCGACCCCTCCCCCAACACCGAATTTCATTTTACAACTGGTGCAACCCATCAATACTTCAAACCGTCCACCACCTGGTGTAGCGAACATCCAAAACTAACCACCTCCAACTGTGACCACTGCATCAACATCTAGTAATGCTCCCCCTCAACTCCGCTATAATGGGGCAGAGGCCCGCAAACCTACACAACCGGACTCACAACTCGCACTGCCCTACCGACTCCCAAGTTGGCGAAGAATCCCCCAACAATCTGTGTTCCCCCTAAGTGCTCTTTGTGTGACGATATAGGCCATGATACCCATCAATGTCCACAATTAATAGCACTTCAAGAGCATAAGCAAATGTTGGATGATGACACTAACATTCCAGTTGTCAAACTAGAGCTTCCCCCTCAACCTCGTGATAAATCATTGTGTACCAACCACCCTTGTGCGATATGCGGCATCTACGGCCATTATTCACATCATTGCCCCGATCTCCCAGATTATAGAGTAGCTCTATATGAATTGAATAATTCTGACCTTGAGATATCCCCCCCCGCTCATTGAGGAAATATACCCCCCATAACCTTCCCCCTCAAAACAAATCAATACCATTTATACGATTTCCACCACCTACAAGCCTGAACCAATTGATTTGATGACACGCTACTTCCATAGCGACGAGGAAATTCTAGAAACACTTACTACACTGGACTACCCCTGGGATGGTATGCACCATCAGTCATACTTCATCCCGGAGGCATCTACCTCTACCATGGAAAACCAACTGTCCGTTGAATCAAAATATTTTTTACCAACCAAGGTAGATTGGTTCAAAGATCCAATCCCAACACCATATGCCTTTGAAGAAGGTAATATGGCCAACATTTCTCCTATCATAAAAATTGACATCTCCACCACACTTGGAAAACCTAAACTTATCTCCTTAGGTGCATCATGCACTGAAAAGGAAACCCAAGCCTATAAGAAACTCTTCCAAGAGTTTCACGATGTCTTTTCCTGGTCTTACACCGAGATGCCTGGTCTTGATCCTACCATTGTAGAACATCACATAGACACTTGGCCTAACATACCTCCTATCCTCCAGAAACAACGCCCCATTCACCCATCTAAGCTTCCAGCCGTTAAGGCCAAAATTGAGAAGCTTCAAGCAGCAGGTTTCATATACCCTATTGCTTATACCACCTGGGTTTCCAACCCAATTCTAGTCAATACGAAAGTGCACACCATTCGTGTCTATACTGATTTCTACGACCTCAATCTAGCATGTCCCAAAGACAACTTCCCAACACCATTTATCGACCAACTAATCGATGCATGTGTGGGGAATGAGGTACTATCTTTCATTGACGGTTTCTTCAGGTATAACCAAATCAAAATCCGCAAGGAAGATCAATACAAGACCGCTTTCTCTACCCCATGGGGCACCTTCTCCTATCACGTCATGACTTTCGGTCTCAAGAATGCTGGAGCCACATTCCAGTGAGGCATGACTTATTGTTTTCATGACCTGATTAACATCATATTGGTTTATCTAGACGACCTCACGGTTCGATCTAAGAAATGATCTGACCATCTAGACGACCTTCGACAAGTCTTCTTGTGTTGTCGCAAATACCAAATATTGTTAAACCCACTCAAGTGTGTCTTTTGCGTTTTAGCAGGCCGTCTGTTGGGTTTCATCGTTTTAGAAAAATGGATCACCGTAGACCCTTTAAAGGTACAATCCATCATGGACCTACCATCACCTTGTACACTAAGACAGCTACAAAGCCTTCAGGGGAGGTCCAACTTCCTCCGCCGCTTTGTCCCCGATTATGCCACAACAGTTCATGGTTTTCTTCATTTACTACGCCTTCATACCCATTTTGTATGGGAAGACCAAGCGAAAGGAGCTTTCATAGACCTGAAGAAAGTACTCACTAATGCCCCCTTGATTTCTCCTTCGGATTTCACAAGAGACTTCATCCTTTACGTTTCGGCATCCGATTATGTCGTTTCTGGAGTACTCGTCCAAGAAGACTCTGCTCATCAAGTGCATGTCATTTACTATGTAAGACAAACCTTATCGGGCCCACCACTGTGCTACCCACATGAAGAGAAAATGGCCCTCGCCGTCATCTTTTCAGTACGGAAGTTGCACCATTACATTCTCCTCAGCCATACCACAGTTGTTGCAAATTCCAACCCAATGGTCTATCTCTTAACACGTCGCCTTTTGCAAGGCCGCGTAGCTAAATGGGTGATTATCCTACAAGAATACAACCTAACTTTTAAAACCCCAAAGAGCACCAAAGCCCTAGTACTCGCTCAGCTCATTACGGACCTACCATCCTTGTCGTCATCACCAGCTATCCATAGTGATCTAATTGACGACCATTTATTCATCATCTCGTCTGACAACCCTTGGTATGGTGACATTTTGGTTTACCTCCGTACATAGAAGTTTCGACCCAATATCGACCGTGAGGGACGCCGTTGCATTTTTCACCATACCCCTCGTTATCTCCTCTTATGCAATGTCCTTTATCGACGTGGCATCAACACCATCCTAAGACGTTGCCTTTCTCGAGAAGAAGCAGAACAAGTCCTTAATGACTGTCATAGCAGTGCCTGGGGAGGCCATTTCTCTGGAATGGCCACTACCCAAAAGATAATCCACACAGGTTATTTTTGGCCCTCATTATTCACTGATTGCATCACAGTAGCAAAGCATTGCCAAAACTGCCATCTCTTTTCCCCCAAGGCAAGAACCCCCCCGCCCCCCTTCATCCAGTAGTCACCATTGGACCATTTTGAAAATGGGCCATCGACTTCATGGATTGAAATCCTGCATCAGTTGGTGGCCATAAACACATCATTGTGGCCGTCGATTACATCACCAAATGGGCAGAATCCATGCCTACTTACAACTGCAAAGCCGACACTGCAACCCACTTTTTCCTCAACCATGTTATTGCTTGTTTCGGAGTACCAAAACAACTCGTCTCAGATCATGGTTCTCACTTTGAGGACTTTGTTTGGCGAGAATTTTCAACCCTCCTCAAGTTTGAACATCATTTCTCTTCTACCTACTACCCCCAAGGGAACGGCCAAGTCGAAGTTGTTAACAAAAGTTTGAAGACCATCCTCCAGCGCATTATCAACCGACATAAGTCCAATTGGCATCACATGCTCTTCCCCACATTATGGGCTTACCGCACATCCACTAAAACTGTGACGCAAGTCACCTTACTGGAATACTTTCTTGCTTAACAATACACATAAAAAAAACCACAATGTTTACACAAACAGGTGTAAAACAGGATGCTAGAAGTGGCTTTATATTACTTCTCTGAATTCGGTTACAATGCGGAATAACTGTAAACAAGTAACTAACTACAGTCGGCCTCAACCGTTACAACTTAGAAGTAACTGTGGTGTGTTCTCCCTATGTGACGAACTCACCCTCTCCTGGTTCAACTCTGAACGCTGAGCTATGGCTCGATCTCAACTCTCTTCTTTTGCGAGTGTGACTCTTCACAACTCCTCTCGGCTCTGCTCTCTGATACTGTTGATCAAAGACTGAAGATCCCCCCTGTGATTTCCTCTCCTACGTCTTCTACCCTGCTGCTACTGTTCCTGAGACACGCATCCCCATGTCTGTCGATCCTTCCAAATCCTGTGAACCTGCACTGTCAGCTCCTAGCCGTGCTGCACAGCCTCTGTTCATGACGTCACCTGTCATGTCTTTCACCAACTCGCAATAAATGTAATAACTTCCTCAGCAACCCTGAATGGCTACCAAGTACAATTTCTTGACTTTCTGTCCTTCCGACCCTACTATAGTAGTCGGTCACACCACGACCTTCCTGTCAGCTTGGCTCTGCCAAAACCTATCGGATCATAGTTCGACCACTCGTCGACTAATTCATGTCGATTCTCGACCAATTCGCAACATCCGTTGTGCTACTTCAGTCGGTTGCACTCCGACTGTTTCTGCTTGATTTGTTGACTTTGACCAGTCAACCTGCTCTCCGCACCAGTGGTCATTGGAAACCTCATTGGTTGGCTCCCCCCTGTCGATCAACTTCGACTGATCTGCCTAGGCTCCAATGCTCCTGCATCAAACTGCCACCAGTTTTACCCCCTTCCATTTGGTTCACAACGTAGAATCTATCCTCCCAATTGAGTGTCAGATCCCAACATTGCACATCGCCATCGAACTCCTCCCAGATAATTCACCAATTGAACAACGCCTACTTAGTTTAGAGCAAGCCAACAAAGATTGCCGTGCATCTCTCCAAACAATCGAAGCCACAAAGAACCTATCCAAAGTCTGTTATGATAAACATGTTCACCCACGAGCATATAGTGAAGGATAACTTGTACTTGTTTACGATCAAGCCCATGACAAAACGAGCAAAGGAAAATTCGAATCCATGTGGAAAGGCCCATACATCATACACACTTTCCTTGGACATGGGGCATACATTTTGACCAACTCAGAAGGTGACCCCATGTGAAACCCTCGTAACGGGTTGTACCTTAAACGCTTCTATCCATAAAAAATCTTACGGACACCATAGTACATATTGTACAGCTTTTTAATTTGTTTTTTCATTGTAAACTTTCAAAGCCTTACATTTTCATTTTTTCCTGCATGAACACAGATGGATCCTGTTCCACTCTACTATGTCAGCTTCACTGACGGTGCAAGTCCCTGGTCTCCCAATCTCTCCTCTATAGCTTGGGTACTCTATTCCCCATCACACAAGTTGATCCACCTCGATGGAGTGTGTATAGTTGTTGCTACCAATAACCAAGTTGAATACGATGCCATGACCAGCACTACAAGATTTGAACCCAAAATCCAATGAGGAATTCCAACGGCATCCGACGAAAAGTCATGTGTCGTCAGATTTCACCTTCAAAATAATGAAATTTGATGTTTTTTTTTAATTTGATATGCAATTTGTCGTATATCTAACGAAGTGTAGATATCCGACGAGGATTGTTTAATACTTCCGCTTGTTGTCAGATATCTGACCCGTTACTTAAACGTGGGTCATCGGATATCCGACGTCCAGTGAAACCCTAAAATGGCGGAATTTTAGGGTGGATGGGATGACATGCCTTGTCGGATGTCCGACAACTATTCTTCAATGGTAACTAAGTCAATGTTGTCGGAAATCCGACGATGGGGTGACTTTAGAAAACTATAAATATAGGAACATTCCGACATGCTTGCTATACATGCAACGGTTTTTGGATTTTTTTTTAATCAACGGACTGTTTTTCGGTGCATTGTTCACCATTATTTCCATTGTTTTTGTGATTAAAGCGAGCAAAGTGTATTGGAGCTTCATTTTCTAAGATCGACATTGATTAAGCTATTTACGAGAAAATGTCAACTAGCAATATTCCTGATCCAGACGAAGAAATTCGTCAATTGATTGATAGATTGTGGGAAGGAGTGAGAAGAAGGGGTGATGGGAAATGTTATTGTCCATTTAATCAATGCAGGGGCTTTAAGAGGAGAAGAATTTTGATCAAAACAGCCAAAAAACATTGTAGGGAGCATGGGCACGCTGAGGGGGGACATGAATACCATCCATTTGTAAGTAATTTTCTATTGTATATGTTTTTATTTTGAGTTCTTTTTTAAATGTATGTATTATATTTGTAATATGGCTTTTATTAACTTTTATATTCTATTGATTGTGGTTTCAATATAACATAGACAGTAAATATTATTTTAATATTTAATATTTATTATAATATTTGTTTTCTTGTGTGCATGTTTAATCTAGTGTTTAGTAGAATAACCCATGTATTTGTTCGTTAGTGAGACTAACCCACTCACCAGGGAAAGCACTTAGCTCTCTATATTTGTGACACTTTCCATCATGATAATAGAAATAACGATTATATTAACATGTTGTAATTTATGTTATATTTTCTCTATACAAACCATAGCATCGTTTAACTTACCTTAGTTGACAGTATGAGAATTAATTTTGAGTTATTTTTTAGTAGTTTTGCTCGGTAATTGGGTCAATTATTATGTATTTTGGATTTCTTGGATGCACCTATTTGACCAACATTACAATTGGTCGTTGTTCTTTTTATCCCAACAGTTCAAAATTTGTTACATTTTAAATGAATTACAAAAATGTTTACAGTTTGCGTTTGAGATTTTTACATTTTGCGTTTGAATTTCTTATATTAACTTTTATCTATTGTTGGTTTCATGAAATTATAAAGGAAATACTTGCTACAGCATATCGTCCAGATCAGGAAGTACTTCCAGAACAAGTACCGGAGGAACATGGAGCTATGAATATTAATGGAGAACAAGTTAATGATCACACTAAAGAAGATGATCATACTGATAACATAGTTGAAGATGATGTTACAAAAACTTTGATCCATGAATCATTTAATGTTGGAATGGATCATGATCATGACGATGATGATGATCATGAAAATGATGAACATTTTGATGATATTCATGACAGACCTCTTCTTGATAAGGCATACAAACCCCTTTGTGAGGGATCAAAGACAAATCTTCTCTCTACTATATTGTTGATAATGAAATTGAAGGTTATGAATGGTCTTTCAAACATATCAGTCACACGGATGTTAAGGTATGTAATATATTCCATCACAAAATATATAATATGATCGTGTATTTTATTGTTAATTCTCATATATTTCAAATTAGTACGGATGAAATGTGTTTCATTAATATTATTTCTATGTTATATTTACTAGTTTTTTATTTTAATTTGTTGTTATAGTATGATAGGTGAATATTTGTTACCACCGTCAAATATTTACCTCGCACATATCGAGATTTATCTTCCATAATGAAAGAAATTCGAATGCAGTATGAAGCAATTCATGCATGCCCCGATGACCATGTTCTATATTACAATTAGCATGAATTTGCAACAGAATGTCCTGAATGTCATATCAGCAGATATCGAACAGATCAGGTAACAAAAAAGGTGCCTCGCAAGGTTCTACGTTATATTCCCATTATTCCACGTTTGCAATGACTGTTCAGGTGCAAAAACATAGCACAGTTTATGGATTACCATGCACAGAACAGAATTCAAGACGACATTATTCGGATTCCTGCTGATGGGTCTGCATTTAGAGATATGGAGGAAAAATGGCCCCACTTTAAAGAAGAACCTCGTAATCTTAGGATTTCTTTGGCAGCAGATGGTGTCAATCCATTTGCAAAGATGAGATCAGTTTACTCGGTGTGGCCTATTTTTGTTATCAACAACAGCATTCCTCCATGGTTGACAATAAAGAGGGAGCACATAATGTTGTCGATGATTGTTCCAGGTACGAACCATCATGTTTTTTTTTAATGTAGTGTTATCTCATTTGTCGTAGTTTTGTCGCATACTATCATATATATATATATATATATATATATATTCTATTGTGAAATATGGTTTATATATCTAAATGGTACGTCTCATAATTAGAATATTTATTTTATATGTTCAAATCAATCAGGTAAGTACCAAGTCAAAGATATGAATGTATATATCGAACCTCTTATTGACGAGCTACTGAAGTTATGGAATGGCATCACTATGTATGACGTATCTAGACCAATGCGAAAAAGGCAATTCCAATTCCATGCAATGCTTGTATCGACAATACATGATGCCCCAGGGTTAACCCATTTCTATGGTATGTAATTATAAGTTCCACTTTAGTTGCATTTAATTTTACGAACTACTAGTTAATATAATACGCATGCATGTTTTTCTAAATAATCTAGTCATTTTTTATATAATTATAATAGACAATATTGATATTCCATCTTTTTATTTAGGTCTTCAGACAAAGGGGAAATTTGCATGTCCAGTTTGTGGTCCTAAGATCAAATCTCGTCGTTCAAAAAGCTTAGGAAAGGAGGTGTTTGATGAGTATAGGCACTTCCTCTCCAAGAATCACAGGTATCGAACTACCGAAAAACATATTTTCAATGGCAAGCAAGAGACTGCATTAAAACCAAAGAGAATGACACCTTAGCTATGGAAGTTGCAATATAATAGAAATCGTCAAGGTACGTATAATCAATCATCGTATATGATCATATTGTATTTTATTATATTGTGTGTTGTTTAGTGTAATTGACATTGATTTATTTAATTTCATCATTGTCGTTCATGTGATCATCATGAAGGCATTAATGGGCTTCCACGAGGAATGAAAAGTTATCCTAGACAATTTAGTAGGTTGCCCTACTATGAGCACCTACAAATTTCTCATCTATTTGATACAATGCATATCGAAAAGAATGTGACTGAAACGTTATGGCGAATATTAGATGGAAGGAGTGACAAAGAAAAAATTGTCAAAAATTGCAAAGACATTCAAGATAACAACCATGCAATGAAAGACGTCATTCAATTTCATAGAAACGGAGAGAAAATTAATATAAACTCACTTCCATGGATGTTAACGGACCAGCAAAGTAATGTTGTAAAAGAAGTCATTCAAAAAATTAAATTTCCCACCGGATTTTGTGCGAACATGAAGAATATCATAACAAAGAAAGGTGATTTCACGAGGGTGAAAATGCACGATTGGCATGTCTTCATGAAGGTAATAATTATTATGGTATGCATTTAATAAATTTTTTTTCTTTTTCCAGTGAATATGGTTGGTATTTTTGTTTGTCTAATACTCTTTTTTGATATACTGAAACAATTTGTATATTATTGTTACAGTATGTTCTACCTCTCTCTATCCCGGACAACTTTGACAACAATGTCAAGAAAATAATATATAGTCTCGGGAAATACATGAGGTAAGTGGTGATTTTTCCATGTGCTTACTGTTTGTTTATTTCAACATAGAACTTATATTTGATTTTCATTCTCTAATTCATGTTACGTAATATAATGACTTTTTTCTTTAATCTCTTGATTGGGTTGTCATGTCACTTGTAGATGGTTGTCATCTAAAGAATTCCATAAAGAAGACATAAAGTATTGGAGGAGAGAAATTCCTCGTCTCGTGTGTGAAATGCAGAAGCATCTACCTTCATCATTTTTCAATGCACGGGAACACTACCTCATACACCAAGTTAAGGAGATTGAACTGCATGGACCTGCACACTCAAGGTTCATGTGGATGGTTGATAGGAACTTGAAATTTATGAAGGGTTTGGTCAGACAACGAGCATATGCTGAAGGTTCTATGATGGAGGGATATATGGTATACCAAAACATGTTGTACATTAGTGAATATCTTCCTATATTGGCGTCAAAGCTCAATTTACGTTACATTTGTGATCCAGACTCCAAAAAATATTTTGAAGGGGAGTACCCAAAGGGGAAAGGTAGATCGGGGAAGTTGAAAGGTAATATAACACATTTCACTAGTGATTTTTATGTTTATATATCATACATATTCTATTTTTATATTTAGTATTTTGCATCATTTTATAGTGTAATTATATACTTTTTTAAGTGACTAATATACATTTTCATTGAATTTTAATTTTATTGTCATCAAATAGTTGGTCAAGAGTGGGATGCGATTCATTTATACATCGCAAACAATCTTGACTGGATGAAGGTATGGATCGAAAAATGTGAACAATCTGGTCATGGAATATCATGGGAAGGTGTGGCTTCATTGGTTAAAGCTACACATCGCAATGGAGACACCAATCTAACACAAAGGGAAATCGATTTAGCAAGAGGTTTAAAAGATAAGCAGGTAAGAATATTAATCAACGGCACTATTTATTTATTTTTTAAATATTGTCATTGTACGTCACACTGATTATTTTCCTTGTATGGCATTATAATAAACATGCACTAGTTTATCATAAATACGGGGTCATTATGTAATCTTTTCATGTATGGCTTGTTGTAGGTAAAACACCATAAGCCTATGTGGTGCAATGGATGTAGATATCGCATCAAAAAGTTGGATGAAACAAATAAAACATCTAATTGTGGGATATATGCAGTCTTTGAGGTGACCGATGTTTCTTCTAGAAGTGACAAACATCCAAAACTATCTAAAAATCGATACTATGGGTATCTAGAAGACATTCTTCAGTGTGACTTTAACTCCTTCAAGGTATTTCTGTTCGTTGTCAAATGGTACAGGTGTCGATTGAATCAACGTGATCCCGATAAAACAATTATTGAACATGATAATGGTTTTACCATGGTAAATACAAGGTTGTTTGAGCCAGGAACGGAGCCCTATGTTCTTCCAACCCAATGTGGACAGGTATTTTACTCTGAGGTTCTAGGTAGAGTGGGTTGGTCATTTGCTGTGAGACACAATCCAAGGGGAAGGCCGGTAAAGTATAACATAGATGAAGGTAATGAAGACATTCTCGAAGAAGAGGATGTCGTTGAAGATGATCATGATCAACATGAGTTAGATGATATTACTGTTCCAGAAGAAGATGTCGAAGAAATTCTTGAATCAGATCATGATGTATATTCAGACAATGTCCATGAAGATGATATCAACGATGACATGATGATCGTAACTGACATCGACGATGATGATGATATGGCCAATCCTTACAATGTTGAATCTAGATCATCTGATGATAGTACAAACGATCACTCAAATGAAGAAGATGATGAAGACCATTGAATTTTATGATCAGGTATGTAGTACTAATAATAAATTATTAACTGTTTCTTAGCTAGTTTTCATTTTCCTATATGTTAAAATTAAAAACCTTTCTTGTTATTTAGTATGAATGAGAAAACACATTTAATTTTTTTTGTACATAGATATTTTTGTCATGTTATGGGGAATTGAGAGTGATGTGAGTGGGGGGAGGGGCCATAAGAGCTTCCACCTTCATGTGGTTGGCCCTGTTTAGTAGAGAATATTAAATGATTATCGAAATAGAGAGAAGCTTATAATTAAGGAAATGCACAATTATCATGCTACCCCAAATGGCGTGCTTGATCATCAATATCATCTTCATCATGATCACCATCTTCATCATCACCAGGATCATCATCATCATCATCATCATCATCGTCATCATCATCATCTTCATGATCATCATCATCATCATCTTCATGATCGTGATCATCATCATCATCATCATTGTCGTTGTCATCACCACCAAAATCATCATCATCATCATCATCATCTTCATCATCATCATCATCATCATCATCACATTCATCATCATCATCTTCATCATCATCATCATCGTCATCATCATCATCATCATCTTCATCATCATGATCATCATCATATTCGTCTTCATCATTGTCACCATTCTTCGTCATCATGATCATCATCGTCATTTGAAATATTCATCTTCATCATCGTCATCATCGTCTTCATCATCATCATCATCATCATCCCCATCTTCATAATCATCATCGTCATCATCATCATCGTAATCATCTTCGTCTTTATCATCGTCACCATTCTTCATCAGCATCATGATCATCATCGTCATTTGAAACCTTCATCATCATCATCGTCATCGTCATATTCATCATCATTCTTTGAATTTCTTTCATTCTCTTTCATTCTCTTTCATTCTTAGAATGGGTCCCATTTGTAGTGAATGGAATTCTTAAATTTTGACAAATTAAGCAAACTCCAAGTGATCTTGTTTTCAATGAAGAAGAATTTATGATTTTGCTGATGAGGAAAAAGCTCACTAAGTTTACCACTTTCTCCATACTCGTTACAATTCTAGTAATATATTCTAGGAATTGTAGAGTTGCCTTCTTCCCCTTTTGGTTGCAAATGGTAGGATTTTGACTTCTTTCTCACCACTCGGTTTTATCTCCTCCTATTGTTATAATTATCCATGTTTTTCCATTAGGAATTGTTACATATGTTTTCTTCTCACAAGACACTCTTCATATAATATAATTTCTAGTTTAATATATGGTATGCCATTAACCATTTTGTTCCGATGTAAAATATTAAGTTATGCAAAATTTAAATGAGTAAAATCATATGCATAGGTAAAATCATTTTGTTCCATTTCCATCTTATTCCAATATTTTAACTATAGATGCTTTTATTTTTTCTTGAGGGAGGGAATCAAACTTAGATCTAACTTATTATCGGAATTTGATCATTAGATCTACTTAATTGTTCGCACATACAATTTGTCTCATCTCAGTGAATAGTGTCGAAACTAGTCCCAAATTTGGAAAACAGATCATGGCATTACACAATGTCAAAAACATAATAAAACAAATAACAACAAGAACAAGAATTTCACATCAAGTAATTGGGATAATAGGCCCAAACAAGTAATCGAGCTCGTATGATTCTTTTGAAGTCAGAAGTATGATATCTGATGCGTCTTGTCATCGGTGGTATGGGGAGGTCATCGGATTCATCATCATCTTCATCTTCATTTAGTTTACCGTCCCATTATAAGCAAACTCATATGCCCTACTATTTTTATATGCCCTGAAACTCATCATCATATGTGGGACCTAGCATCTCCTACTCACTCCCATGTCCATGGCCTCTCATGTAGTGGAACTATGTGTAGCAGTGATTCTTGATGATGAATATGGTGATGACGAAGATGAAGATGATGTTGATGAAGATGATGAAGATGATGCTGATGATGAAGATGACGTTGATGATGATGATGATGATGATGATGATGATGATGATGATGATGATGATGATGTAGACGATGATGATGATGATGATGTAGATGATGATGATGATGTAGATGATGATGATGATGAAGATGGAGATGATGAAAATGAAGATGATGATGATGATGATGATGACGTAAACTTATAATGACCACTATTAATCCTGCATAATTTGGATGCCTTGGGGTTTTCCAGGGTGTTGAATTCATCTAAATGTTCAGAAAAATGATTTAATCAACAAAAATCATCGTATTTTTAGATTTCATCTCGTCGGATTCCGATCAAGTTTTGATCGGACAGGCAAAACCATCGCACTTTTAGAAAGCTCCTATATATATATATATATATATATATATATATTAGTTTTAGTTTTTTTTTTAAGTTTTGTAGTTTTTTTATATTTTGTTTTATATTTAAAAAAAAATTTAAGTTTTATAGTTTATTTATATTTTTTTATATATATAATATTAATATAGATTATATATATAATATATTATATATTATATATATAATATATTATATATTATATATTATATATATAATATATTATATATTATATATATACAACATAGTATATATATAATATATATTAATATTATATATATATATATATATATAATATAAAAAAAAACTACATATATAACATTAAAAAACTTAAAAAAAAACAAAACTTACAAATTTACCTACGCCTCCCAACGAGCTCGAACCATTACACCCGCGAACCTGCATTATACCCGCGTGAACCTACATTCTATCTGGCCATTTTCACCGGTCATTACGGCCATCCTAATGTTGATAGCCAGTACTCAGAGCCGGTTGATAGCTGCCTGTTGATAGCCATTCTTTGAGTGAGGCCACAGAGGAGGTTGAGGAGGTTGAGGAGCTGAAGGTGGTTGAGGAGGTTGAGGAGCTGAAGGTGGTTGAGGAGGTCGAGGAGGTTGAGGAGCTGAGAAGGTCGAGAACCCATAGAAGCTGCAATGCCTCCCAAATTGGTAAGAATCCAATTTTATTTATAATTTTAAGAAGCCATAGAAGTTGTAATGCCCTAAAACGCCATTGGGAGGAAAATATCATGTTTCAATTGGAATTTCTTAAATCATCCTTTAAATTATGTATATTGTAATTCAAAATGAGAATAGGGGCCGCTATGGCCGAGCTACAATGGTCAATCCCGAGGGAAATTAAATTTGTTATTCTCATCTATTTCCCTAGCAGTACATGGAATGGTATAATATTTTTATGGTTAAGTGATTGCAGAGATTTCCTTAGAAACACTTTTGGTTTTCATCTTGAGAGGAGTGCATTGTAAATTTATCTCAGACCCCAACCCGATTTTCAACAAATATTGGAGTGCATGGCTTTGAGGAGGGTTTTCAAATGTGCCCAACATTTGAAAAGATGTCCCCTCATTGCTGGAGTATTCCCATAATGGTGAAGAATATGTTAATTTGGGCAAAAAAATGACCACTAGTGGAGGTTTTATGGTCCTCTTGTCCACGAAAGTACCCAAAACGTTGTTTTAGGGTTTCCTATGCAGCTGCAAGGTGCCCACAACTCACCAAAACCTTGTTTTGTGTAAGTTCACAATTCTGTCCTGCATAATTATTACTAGAAAATCACTGTTGTGTAAGTTCATAATTCTATCCTGACTATTATTACTAGAAAAATTAAATTTCAATATATATATTTTTTTAGTTATTGTTAGCTGATGTGAGTCCTAAAACTCCATTAAATCTTCCATACAACTGTCACATTTGTTACTTTAACCTTATCTAATCATTTTCATCAAATTATGTTCTTATACCCATGATGAAAATGCTTTTTTCAATTGTATCTTAGTTCATTATCAATGAACATGTGTGTTCTTATTATAACTGGGAATTTTTATAATCAAAAGCTCATTGTTATTGTTGTACTGTCTCCTTAGGTCATATGTTCACTTCTTTAGTTCTTGAGGTTAAATGAAAACTTTCAATGGTTCCATAGGTTGGCATGTCCCTTGACAAATGTATGCATAATAATGTGACAATCTTCAGCTAAGCCTTCAGAGCTTTTCACACAATTCCACAAATTTTTTGGATGTCTCAATTAATGAAGATTCTGAGAATGTGAACTTATTCGATAGCCAAAGCTTGAGCCTGCAAGCCTATTTAACAAATATTTCAAGCAATTTAGTGGAATACCTCTTAATCATGGCCAGCAAAGTCTAGGCATGAGTTAAGATTGGATAGTGGAAGCATGAATCTCAAACTTACAAAAAACATCTATAGGAGAAGTGAGACCTTTGACCTCATATCTTACACGGTGGTCTAGGATGGGAGGATGAGGGGACATAGTAATGGGTGTCAGGTAGTGTTGGAATCTCCCCACGAAATTTCTAGGAAATGACAAAAAATGGTATTAAAATATTTGAAAATTTAAAAAATAAATCTAGAAAATAAAAATAACAACAACAAGGATTTTTAAAACTTTGGTATGATAGATACATGATACATACGAATAGTCTAATACTATTTGCAATTCCATATAAAAAAAACTATAAACTAAAATGATAATGATAAACCAAAACATGGGAAACTACTTTGTTGTAGTTTCCCCTAAAGAAAATGCTACAAATATTGCATAACCAACCTTTGATACCACCATTTTCATTTCTATCGTATAATAAATTGCAACAATAGTTTGTTCCCGGCAAGGATTTGGTGTGGTTTCCAATTAATTTTTGGTGGACATGTCAAGGTGGGCCCTTTTTGGTCCACAATTGGATGAGTATGTGCTAAATCATGGCTACATTAGTGTGTTTTGGGGGGCTAAGAAGGTTGTGTAACTTGTAGGATATTTGAGGCCTTTTGAGGAATGTCTTGGTATATCTTGATAGGTCAAAAACTGCTTAGTGGTCTGCTATCCATTAAGGAATATTTTGGGCTCCTCGATATGCCAAGAAACCAACAAATTGAGTCTAAATTCATGTGAAATTTGGGTCAATGATTTATGCCAAGAAACCAACA
The DNA here is from genome assembly GCA_027924585.1 of Larix kaempferi. Taxonomy (NCBI): domain Eukaryota; kingdom Viridiplantae; phylum Streptophyta; class Pinopsida; order Pinales; family Pinaceae; genus Larix; species Larix kaempferi. Next base: position 10,408,886 of record BSBM01000318.1, on the reverse strand, counting down.
AATTGACTCTAAATTCATGTGAAATTTGGGTCAATGATTTATGCCAAGAAATCAATAAATTGAGTCTAAATTCAAGTACAAATGCTCAAATCTGTGTGAAGATTGCAAATATGTGTACTTGCATCTAAAAATCAATGAACTGAAAACACTTCAAATACTGAAATTAAACTTTTTGAATGTAGATTTGACCAGTACCTTAAAGTATTATTAAAATGGGGTTGAAAAAAAGAGAGAAAGTTGATAAGAAGAGAAATATATTAAATCTTATCAACTCAACAACTATCATTATAACAAATGAAAGAGTACCCATGAAACATCAATTGGCTACTAAGAGAGTATTCTTCATTAAAATAGTTGTAGACAAGTACAAGGTAATTTGTAGGTAGAACAACATTACTCTAAGAGAGCTTGAGGGGATTTGTCCCAACACTACCCAAGACTCTCTTAATCCAACTATTTAGAAGTCAATACAAACCATGTCGATAGCAAGGGAGGTGATGGGAAATAGAACAACACCCATTTTTTCTAGGTGATCCTGGGAGCAAACTGGCCTTTGTCATATTGTCTTTGATTCTAGAGTAGTTCTCCTACTTTTGAATGAATGTCTTGGAAAACACTCGTTATGCATTCCATTGGATCCCATTCCTTCCAATTTGATATGCATAAACCTGAGATAAATGTAATATTCATGTAACTATAAAATAAAAATAAAGAGATGTGGAAATATTCACAGCTTTCAATAGAAATTGACCATCAAAAAAATATGACATCAAAATTGGTCATGCATACTCACAATTACATTCAATTTTGGGAAAATTTGGTTGAGTAGAAACCTTCTCTTTTGACATATCTCTACAGTCATAGACATGTGCCACTTGAATCTTTTCCACCTTTTGTCCTCCATTACTCATCTTAAATCATTTTACCAAACCTTTCCAGTGGATGATAATGTCTTGCAAACACCTTTTTTTTATTGCATGGCTTCTAATTGTTGATGGTTTCTTTGAATAACTCTTTCATGGTTTGTAATTTTTGGGTGAATCAGAGATGGTTTGGATATTTGTATACACCACATAACTTGAGCTATAGTAGAAGTGATTTGAATTTGGTGAATATATTTTGGATTGTGACAAATATTCTTGGGCTTATACTTATGAGATCATTCTGTAATTTAAGTCTCTTAGCGTACATTACATGGGTTTTAAATTGAAATAATGTGTCCTAGCATACATGATTATGCACAATATCACAATGTCATGCTTATGCTTGCTAAGGTTTAAACATTGTCATGCATTTTAGTCATTAGAAGTAGAAGAAAGTTATTGTTGGATTCATTTAATTTGAAAGAGTAGGTATAGTTTGAAAGAACTCTCTCCTTACCTTAGC